>CM030364.1:285424220-285888801 GCA_017893485.1 Hemerocallis citrina | reverse complement strand
TAAATATCAGATCTCTCTATATTTTCTCCGGATTAAGCGAAAGCTAACCGGGATAAATTCTCGTTGTGTTTGTGTTAGATTGGTGAATCTACTTACTTACTCAATTGATTCGTCTTATCTACTTCGACTTCCTTATTACTCTATGTAGTTTCGCTGTGACACTGGGTGTTTGTTGACGCCTCAATCCCAACACGTTTCTCATTATGTATCTCAATAAGATTTAATAATATTTTTTTCTCTTTACTCCAATATTTTATTCTATAACAATTCTAAACATACTATGAAATACAAATTTCAAATTGTTGTTTACTAGTTCTTGGTAGAATAGATTATGTATCCGATGAGTATCCAATCCATTACCTCGACTAATTATACTGCTCCATTTGTAGGTGACTGCATGAGTATCGTGCTCTTCATTTCTGGGTTTTCGAAAAGTATGATTGTATGCAGGGCCGACCCTGGCCCAGGGCGAGTTGGACGACCGCCCAGGGCCCAATTCTGATGAGGGACCTAAAATTTTGTAAGTAATGAGTTTGTAACACTTAAACTAATTAATATTTGAATTAGAAATGCAAAAGATCTTCTAGCTTAGTTGGTTAGATTACTTATTTAGTAAGTGAGAGGTCTTGAGTTCAACTCTAAATAAGAGCAAAAAAAATTATTTTTGTGCAAAAAAAAAAATTTACAATTTTTTTTTCTGAAACTCCAAGATGGGGTACCATTGGAGCACCCTATTTCAAATCCCAAATCAAAATGACATATTCCAAAGAATATGCCAAAATCAAAATGAGGATGGAGATGAGATTCGATTGGGAATGCTCTAAGGAGATAAATGCATATACACCTCACTGCAGTAGCAGTTCAAGAAGGAGGAGTCCATGGGGTGTAGCCAAACCATGATGAGCTCACCATTCATGGTTTCTCTATCCCCTACACCATCTCCTTCCTCTCACCCACAACCCACTTCTCTCGAACCACCCAAACCCAACCTTAAACCCACCTCCTCATCACAATTCAGCTTTCTCCTCCAATCCTGCATTGACTCTCGCTCCCTCCAACAAGGCAAGGACCTGCATTCCCAAATCCGACAAGCCGGGTTCGAGAAGAACCGAGACTTGCTTCCTAAACTACTCAAGTTGTACTCCGTCTGTGGTCGTATCAACGATGCCCGAAAACTGTTTGATAGAACTCCCACAAGAAACTTGGATACTTTCATATGGACTTCAATGATTAGTGGGTACGTCAGAGATGGGAACCCAGCTGAGTGTTTTAACCTTTTCAATGATATGCTTGAATCTGCGGTCGAACCTAACGGTTACACTTTCTCGACATTGTTGAGGGCCTCCGCCGAATTGGGTCATCTCCAATTGACCATTCAGTTGCATTCGTTGTTGGTTAAATGTGGTGGGCATGGGAATGGTTTATCGGTTGAGAATTCGCTCATTCATGCATACGGGTCTTTTAGAGACGTTGGTCGAGCAAGGAAAGTGTTTGATAGGATGCGCGTTAGAGATGTAGTGTCGTGGTCTACGATGATTAGGGTGTATTCTTTGGTAGAAGATTACTCGGAATCAATGGCATTGTTTTCCGAAATGCAATCCAAGGACTGCATAAAACCTAATGAGCTCACCGTCGTCTCATTGTTGCCTGCTTGTGGCTTCTTCTCTTCTCGGATGAAAGGCCAAGCAATCCATGCTTATGCTATTCGAAATGAATTCGATTTCAACTTGATAGTTGGCTCTGCATTTGTTACTATGTACTCTAAATGCGGAGACCCTCATGGTGCTTTCAAAGTGTTTAGTAGTTTTGATAAAGGAAACACTGTTCTGTGGACTTCGATGATTGAAGGATTCTCGATGAATGGAAGGTTCAACTCAGCCTTGGAGTTTTTTGAAAGGATGCAAGCCAAAGGATTGAAGCCGAATCACATAACTTTGGTGGTGATTCTTTCTGCTTGTAGCCATGGTGGACTTGTCGATGAAGGATTGGAAATCTTCCACAACATGTTTCAGAAGTTCGGTATTAGGCCTCATGTCGAACACTATGCATGTGTAGTAGATTTGTTAGGAAGAAGAGGAAGATTAGAAGAAGCTGAAAAGTTCATTGAGAACATGAATATGATTAAACCAGCTGCCAGTGTTTTTGGTACACTGCTTGGAGCTTGCCAAGTGCATCATAATGTAGAGCTTGGTCAGAGATTAGCATACAAGCTTTTTGAAATGGAGCCAAAGAATGCAGCTAATTATGTGATTTTGTCAAACATATACGCAATGGCTGGGAGATGGGAAGATGTAGGACTAGTAAGGCAGTTAATGTCTACTAAAGGGATAACAAAAGAATCGGGGTGTAGTTGGATCGAAATCAAAGGGAGAGTGTTTGTATTTGGTGCTCATGATCGGTCAAATGCGGAGGAATCGGAAGAGATGTATAAGATGCTAGACAGACTAGGTGAGCTAATAGTGAAAGAAGGTTATGTGGCTTTCAGTAAATATGCTTTGCTCGATGTAGAAGAGGATGATAAGAAGAAGTTGCTCTGTAGTCATAGTGAGAGGCTAGCAATTGCTTTTGGTCTATTGAAAGCTCCTCCAAATGCGCCAATAAGGATTGCAAAGAACCTCAGGGTTTGCCGAGATTGTCATAATGCAATCAAGTTGATATCTAAGGTTGTCTCGCGACAACTTATTATTAGAGACACAAACCGGTTTCATCATTTTAGCGGTGGATCGTGTTCTTGTGGAGATTACTGGTAAAGATCGTGCGATATTTGCATATCCGTAATCAAACATCATATATTCATTATTTTGTAGCGACTAGCTATTCCTGTGATTCACACCGGAAACAAGACTTATGTCAGCTTCTAGAATGAGGTCTTTAATATTATGCAATCAACATATTACTGTCTATTCCCTTTCCCTTTCCCTTTCCTTTCCCCTTCCCCTTAAACAATCAGATATACCAAATATATTGACTTTTTACTGAATCTTATCTTATTGATTAGAAAATACTGGTTAATAAATAGAGTTGATTTGACATAATGGCATCATAGATTCTCTGAAGGTAGTGTGCTTATGGGTGGCAATGTGAGAAAAGTATAATTGCTGTTGTTGTTTGATATACAGAACAAATTCGTACAAATTGCATAAAAAAAAAAAATAAAACTTTGCTAGTAGGTCGGACTCACTCCATACGAGCCAACGCAACTTATACAAGTGAGTTTTAACTCACGGTTTGCAATATTATGTAGGGCTTGGTTACTCAAAGCGAAATCCTAACCATTTTTTTTTGTATTTATGTTTGAAATCTCTTTCGATTACAGTATTACCTTTTATTTTTGAACAAAATCTGATACATTTTACGGAGAATGGCTATATTTAAGCATGCCTGATTCATTTTTTTCTTAAAACTCGAGTTACACAGAGAGACTATGGAATATTGACATTCTCTTCAATCTCGTCGAAAGTTAGGTTCATTCTTGTTGGAATATTTATCATATCTTTTAAATTTAGTAATAAATTAATATATAATTGTTGTCATACTAGTTGATCAACATTCGGTTAATTTATATTATATCCATATTTGATTATACTAAGTTAGAAGGCTTTCTTTATGCCTATGTTTTGTAAACCTCTATTTCTCATTATGTATCTCCAGCAGATCAATAATGCTTTTTCTCTTCACTATAATATTTTATTCTAAAACATGGTATATGAGCGTTTTGATCATCATTAAACACTTTCTTTCTTAAGTATGCCGGTTTTCAGATCTAGTCCTCCTCCATATTCAGATTTTCAGATTCGGTACTCCTTCATATTTGGATTTACAAATCTAGTACTCTTTCATTCAGATTTCTAGATCTAGTCCTCCTCAAGATGCAAATTTTTCAGATACGGTCCACCTCCAGATTCGGATTTTCATATCCGATCTTCTTTCATATTCGGATTTTCATATCTGATCTCATATAAATTCAAAATTTTTATGCGCTATCCGGTTCATCCACAACACGCTAGATTTCCCCCCTGCTGTCCGATTTCATCCGCAACGCGCAAGATTTGTCCCGGCTATCCATTTTCATCCGCAACGCACTCAACTTTCTCAACGTTATCCGGCTTCATCTACAACGCGCTCGATTCTTTTATGAAGTTTGATGGGAGTGTTGACACATATAGTTGAATTCCTTAAAACTTTCTTTGTTCGTTCTAGATCTCGGCTCCGTCTTAATTCTTCGCTTTTCTCTTCAATTCAAGTTAGGCTTTAACTTCATTTACGCTCCAACATGAGGGAGAGTGCTAAAACATTTACTATATCTTTCATATTTAGTAATAAATTAATATATAAGAAATAGTTGTTTTATATTAGTTGATCTACATTCGGTTGATTTATGTTGTATCCAAATTCGATTATATTAGGTTATAAGACTTTCTTTATGCCCAAATTTTGTAAATCTATATAACGTCATCTTTGTTTTGTTAGAAATGAGTCTTGAATACTCGTGGTCCAGATTAGAAGAAGGTAAGATGAAGCACGGAGGTCGAAGCGTCGAAGAGACTAGAAGGGAAAACAACAGTATCAAGGTGCATGTTGAGTTGCAGTCGACTGTCTTGGGGGAAGGTCGACCCCACACCCGACCGTAGTTGTACAGAGTTTGGCCGAGAGGAGGACGGTCAACCGGTCTTGATGGACAGTCGACTGTGTATTTTCTGGTCTCGATTTGTTAGGTTGTTTCAGCCCAATCTTTAACTCCAAGTCAGATCGTACGACTCCTATTCAATTACTTCTCCTACAGGTTATACCAGACGACTGAGAATCAAGATTAAACCTAGGGTTCTCTCTATTCTTCTATATACATTGTAAACTCCTCCAATATGAGAATAGAGTACTTCATTGATATTTTATCCATTGCAAAGAGAGGCTTGACAGAGATAGTTCTTAGTGAGTGAGTTTAATTCTTTTGTATTGAGTGAATCATTAACCTCTTGTAATCTCTTCTAGTTGAATATCAGATCTCCCTATATTTCCCTCCGGACTATGCAAAAGCTAACCGCGATAAATCCTCATTGTATTTGTGTTGGATTGGTGGATCTACTTGCTTGGTCAAATGATTCGTCTCAACTACTTCAACTTTTTCATTGCTTTATTTAGTTCCGCTGCGACACCAGGTGTTTGTTGATGCCCTAATCCCAACAACTGGTACTAGAGATTCAAGTTGTCAAGTCCCTTGAGATGACAGGTCACAGTTTTTTGAAGATCAAGCAGTTCGATGGAAAGATCAATTTCAATATTTGGAAGGTTGACTTGTATGATGTCATTATTCAAGAACGTTTGCAGTTAGTAGTTAAGAAGAAATAAAAGTCATCTGATATGAAGGAGGATGTTTGGGAAGATATTCGTGAAAGATCCATAAGTCTGATCCGACTATCATTGGCGGACGAGATCAAGTACAGATTTCTTGAAGAAACTGATGCGGCGAGTTTGTGGAAAAAAATTCATAGCTGACTACTCTGGTTCGTCATTATTAGATCAGATGCATTGGAAGAGAAAGTTATTCCATTTGTCAATGAAGGAAGGTACTGATCTCCAAGACCACATCACAGAGTTCAATAAGGTTCTATCTGAACTCAAGGTGATAAACGCGGATGTATGTGAGGAAGATAAAGCTTTCAACCTGATATATTCACTGCCGAATTCGTACGAGCTTTTGATCACTACCATGCTACACGGTAGATATGCCAATGAGAGTATTTTGATAGATGATATGATCAAAGCATTGAATAAAAATCAACTTAGGAAGGAGACCCATAAATCATCGTCTACTTCAAGTTGTCCAGCAGTGGACGAAGGTCCTTCAGGGGGAAGATAAAGTACAATGCAAAAGGATTCGATCCGTTGCCAATATTGCAAGAGGTCGTGACATATCGAGAAAGACTGTTGGAAATTGAGGAATCCGAATAGCGTCGGGGATGAGAATTCTACCGCAAACTGTTGACTCTTAGTTTGGTGTGCACAAAATGTGTTCATAAATACTAATAATTTTAAATTAAGTTGTTCAGATTTTCAGGTTAAAATAATATCAATAAGAGATTAAAGAATTAGCAAAGAAGGACAACAATAAAGAAAGATTGCAAGATAGAGAAAAAGAAGAAGTTATTAAAAAAGAGCACATGTTGATTAGTGCCCAAGAAAGCTATCAAGGCCAGTTGTTGCTATTTCTTATTTGTCAGATTTTACCTATATTTGATTGATTGATGATTGATTAGTATATGGTAAGAATATAAAGTGGATTCGTTATGAACAGCACGATAATGGTCGACCGCACCTCATGTCGGTCGACTGCATCGCACTCGACTGCACTTCACAGCAACATAATGAAGCAGTCGACCATTCATCTCTCGACTTTTCGTCAGAAAGATGAACGATCGACTGCACCTAAATTACGGGCGACCGTACTTTGCGCTGTTCACTCTTTTGGAATGTATCTTTTCTAATTTTGATAGATACACTTCCCCGTCTATATAAATGGATGAACCCATTGAGTATTCCTCACCTATTACTTCTGAGAAAAATCTTCTGAACTAATCTTTCAATAATCAATCTGAGTGTGTGTGATAACTATTTGTATTCTTCAGTCAGGATCATTAAGGATCTTGAGTTTTTTTTCTTTTCTTCCACTTCGGTGAGATTGACGAAACTTGTGTTAGAAGTCCTGTAGGTGTAATAGGTCTCTCGGCCTGAATCCGAAAAACACTGTACAAGGGTTTGAGTATAGTGAGGCTCTTGTAGCGGAGAATTGCTACAAGTAGGTGGTGTGGACATAGACCTGGGGGTCGAACCACGTTATATCGCTGCGTCACTTGTGCTATCGGTGTTTTATTTTCTTATCTCTTCTTATTTACTTTGCTATTCATTTTTTAAAAAAAAAATTAATTCCACACAATCACCCTATTCACCTCCCTAGGGTGATTTACAGTGGTATCAGAGCGAGGTGCTTATCAAAAGCTTAAAAGCTTATGCTAAAGGTCCAATGGCCGAAATCCTTCTTCCCGAAAATTTGTACTCATCGGAGCCATTCGTCTCCAATGGGACAAGTCTTACACGCTCACCATATTTTGATGGAAAATGCTATGATGTTTGGAAAGTTCGTATGTCTCATTTTCTACAGATACTTGGAGAAGAAGTGTGGAATATATGTATTAATAAAACAGATATTCCGGTCAGCGACGGAAAGACGACCTTCACAAAAGCAAAGCTAGCACTCAAGACCGCAAATTCCAAAGCTATGACGGCTCTCTATACAAGGCTAAATAATGAAGAATTAATGTGATGCGAGCGAAACTACAAGACATCATATGAGATTTGGAACAATATGCTGAAACGGCATGAGAAAACCGCTTCTGAGTTAAAAGCTAAAGTAAATCTATCTATGTTTTCATAAGTTTGATGTTTTTCGTATGTTGTCAGGAGAAAATGTAGATCAAATACTTGCCTGCTTCGATATCATTGCACACAAGCTTGAGATTTTAGGTAAGGGGTTGGATGATGACCGAAAGGTCGAAAAACTCATAAGCTGTCTCACGTCTAAGTGGGATGTAAAAATTGGTGCAATGAGGGAGTCCCTTGAGGAAAAGGGATTCGATTACTACACCTTCTAAGAAAAGCTGAAGACATACGAGATGGAGATGATGGAAACCAAAAGATACAGACAGAACATCGGGATTGAACCAAAAATCGAAGAGAGAACCATCGCTCTGAAGGTAGAAAAATCCCAACCATCAAAAGCAGATTCAGACCGTGAGGAGTCAGACGAAGACATCACCCTATTGACTAAGCAATTTCGTAATTATCTCAGACATAAAAAATATGGCAGGTACCAAGGAGAAAGAGAGAAGGATAAAGATGACGTATGCTATAAGTGCAAGAAGTCTGGACACATCCGTGCAAATTGTCCCATCTCACAGAACAGGAATAGGGATTACTACCACTCAATTCCGGATTTGAAAAGGAAGGCATTAAAGGCAACATGGCTAGACTCAAACTCAAGTGAGGATGAGAAAGGTCACAACGATGTCGGCTTCATGGCTCTTGGGAATGGTGAGGTGCAATAATCATCTCAAGAAGAGGTAATCGAAGAACCAACTTATGATGAGTTAGTAGACATGTGTAATGGGCTAAAAGATTATGCTAAGAAATTAAGTCGTGAACTAAGGTAATATAAACAAATTTCTAATGAAGCACATGACTCTTTTATTGCTAAAAATAAAAAATTGAAAAATAAAAATGCTTTGATCATGGAAAAATTTGAGTCCTTCATGATGTATTGCTAGAGGAAAATGAAATTTTAAAACAACAAATTCAAGAATCCTTAGCAACACATGATGAACACTTAAAAGAAATTCATGAGAAATATGTTTATATTTCTAAACTTACTGATGATTTAAAAGAATGCAAAAGAAAATTTGATGAGCTTGTGGAATATTGTAATGAAGCCCTTGAACAAAATAGAATACTTGTTGCTACACTAGACACTCTTCGTTGGAACACTAAAGACGATGAGATAACTAGAAAAAGACTTTGTAAAAGAGTAATTGAACTTGAAAAAATTGTAGAAAAATATGAAGGGCTCAGTAACCTTATTACAAAAAATTCAAGATCCTATCATGATAATCGAGGGCTTGGTTACCAAGAGCTAATATGCCATCAAAAATCTAAATCATGACCATAATCATAAACCAACTCAAAACTATGCAAGTGTATATGACCCAAAACATAATCATATCACATGTCACTACTGCTCTAGATTAGGACATATTTCGTAAAATTGTTCATTAAAAAGAAATACTAACTTTGTCTGGGCAAGAAAGAATGTAAATGCAGGCTCAAAACCCACTTGGACACCTACAAAATTCCATATAGGTGGTTCGACGCTCTCAACTTAGAAGATCGCAGATACCTTAATAGAAGATGCTCGAGAGGCTCAACAAGTTATACCAGCAACCTGCATCTCTATCAAGGAAAAAGGAGAAGGACCTTGGTTCTTCAAATGAGTATAGCACCGGGAAAATGTATACTCGCTTGAATCTATATTAAATATTAAGATTACTTATCTCCTAAATAATATTTCTAGAGCATCTTCTATTTATCTAAGGAATACATGAAATGCGTGAATTTTACAACATCTGAATATGTCATTACAAGATCTAAAAATTTGAAGAAAATCACTTTGTAAAAACCATAAACCGTATGATCGACCGACCGACCGGTCAACTGTACTATTCATTGGTTCTTGATCAGTCGAAAATGGACCAGTCGACCGTATGGTCAACCGTCCACCCCTCTGTCAAAAACCACTCAATCAGAACTCCTTTCGTGTGATGCGGTCGACCGTATCTGTGAACCGGTCGACTGACCCACTCGGCTGACTTGATTTTTCTCCTTCGAGTATAAATACCCTTTCATCTCCTTCCTCTCAAACCACACGAAAAAACCCTAGCCCTCATACACAAACCCATCAAATAACCTTCTTATCTTTATATATTCTCTTCAAATTTCTTGTGTGCTTTTTCCTTCTCTCAATGGCTTCCTCTTCTCACAAATTGAAGGGCAAGAAAGCTATTGCCTCTAAATCCGTCACTAGAGATGGTATAATCTTTCGGAACTCAAATTGTGTTGATCATTACTTTTCTGATCTTTGGAATGCTCCCATTGTTGCCAATCGAGTAATTAACTTATCATCCTTAGGGAGTCAATTTTCTGTTATGGTTAGGATCCTTAGAGACCTTGGGTGGGAAAACTATCTTACTACACCTAGCACCCACTCTGAGTCATTAACTCGCTAATTCTATGCCAACCTTAAAGGTCTTCAAGACGATGATCGTACCCTCTCCTCTATCATTCTTGGGAGAAGAGTTAAAGTCACCCCCAAATATCTCTGTAGGAAATTTGTATTTCCCGAAGGGTAATTTGATGCATATCGTCTAGATTTTAAAACCCTTAATTATAATCCTGGCCATAACCAAAATACGGTCAAATCCATGATCTTCCAACCTGAATTCCCTCATCTTCCTCGTCCCGCCCCCACAAATTTTACTGATACAGCTCGTGTATTAAATATAATTGTCATTACAAACATTTGGCCCAAAAAGAATGACAAAACTAAAATTCGGGTCTATCAATCGTTCATCATTTTCCTTATTCTTGGTGAATATAAGTTTGATCTTGCCACATTCATCATTCGCACGATGAATTATGCAACTTCTACAAATCTTGATCTTCCTTTTAGTTCTCTCATATACAATCTTGCCATTGACTCCCGTATTGATGTCGGAAATTTTCTCCTAAACAAAAATTCTATGCTCATCCTTCCTCAACAAATGGGCATCGATGTACCGTTCACCCAGCGGGCTCGTTGTCGTCAAGCCCAACAACAAGAGCGCCAAGCCGAACAGCTCCCACAAGCCTCTTCCTCCTCCCGTCGTAAAAACACCTCCCCCTCTTCCTCATCTAAATTCGTGACTCATGAGCAGTTTGCTGCTCATCAAATGCAAGTGTATGGTTATTATGTTAACACGATTGAGTACTTGTAAGGAAAAGAAGATTGGGAAATTCTTCCTCTTCCAAATGATGAGGAAAATGATGAGGAAGATGATGAAGACAATGACGACGATGAAGATGATGGTGGAGATGAATATATTCCTAATTGTAATTGCTAGATGTAATATCACCATGAATGCTCTTTAATGTTATGTAATCTATTGTAATTTTCTATGAAGGAATGACTCCATGCTTGCAAAATTTCGCATATCCAGTTGATTATCTGCTTTACTCTCCTGTATCAATATTTCGGTTGACCGTGCGATCGATCTGTCACTCATCTAAACTCTTGAACATAGATCCTCTCTAAGAAACACTTTGCCTTTAAAAATCTTTCGATTTCAGTATTTACGGTCGACCGGTTAACTCTCTGTATTTCGTTTTGTGTTTACAGGATGTGCAGTCGACCGGTTTGCTCTCGAGTTGATTCTTTATTTTATATGCTCAATTGGTTTTGCAGTCGACCGTGCGGTCGACCGGTTCTTTTCTTGGTTACTCGTTTTGATTTGTACGAACCCTCTATTCACCATTTTCTATAATATCGGTATATTGAAATACTTCCTCTTCTGTTCTCTGCCTTGCATCTGTATTGGGAAAATCTCAAATCTATGATACCATGAAGAGCTCTCCCTATATATCAAAGAGTTTCGCTATCAACGGTATCATGTAAGTAGATTTTCCCCTGATTTTAAAAATTATTATATTTCCCAATTATTCTCATGCTTTATCATGTTCCTCAAATTAATCTCTTGTTTTGCTTAATGAATGTTTTTTTCATTTACAAATGGCTTTCGGGGGATTATGTTATATACTTAATTTATGCTTGTCTTTTTCCCCCTCTTGGTGTGTTCCAAAAGGGGGGATAATATTTTTATGAATATTTTTAACTGAAAGTAAATATAATATTGAATATTATTATTTCTTCTTCATATATCTTCTATGAAAATATTCTGTATAATAGGAAGTATTGAATTAAGGGGAAGTATTTACAAATCTCTCTTGCTCTTCGTGTCGTCTAGTTTTGAATTCTTTAGAAGTTGATTCTAGTTGGTTTCTTGACTCAGGGAGTTCTTCTCATATTTTCTCCGTGAGAGAGTTGTTTTCTACTTATAAGTCTACTACAAGGTGTTGTGTGAGAATGGGAACTGGAGAGATTTTTAAAGTAGTGGATGATGAGACAGTTGAGTTGAAGGTGTTAGGTCTAAACATGTTCACTCTAAGGGAAGTTTTGCATATTTCTCTGTTGAAACAGAATCTGATTTCCATGAAAACTCTTGAAGCATGGGGTTGTAGGTACACAGCTTGAGGTGAAGTTCTGTCTGTTTTTCATGGTCGTCATAAGGTGATTAGAGGTATGAGAATGGTTGGGCCAAACCAAAAAAATCTCTATAAGCTTTGGGGAATCCGAAATACTTGCGCAAGTGTTGCTCATTTTTATATTATTTTCGTAAATTCATCCAGTTTGCCGCAACTAGCATCATCGAAGCGAGATTACGACATTCGAATATCGCCGAGAGGTGGAGAATGCTTTGATGTAGGTGGAGTTCGTGCGGAGGTTGGCAACTCCGTGATAACACCTACTGAGGTGTGCCCTTGAGAGGGTATACTGATCGGTGAGATTGGGTAGAGATTTGTTCAACTAGAAGAAGAAGTTATTGTTATGTGTGTTTTTGCAAGTTGAGTTTTAGTAGAGTTTGGATATAAATAATTGCATCATGTGATAGCACTCGTATGCAATCCAAGGTGGATTGTTAGGAACATGTCTTGAATACTCGTGGTTCAGATTAGAAGAAGGTAAGATGAATTACGGACGTCGAAGCGTCGATGAGAGCGGAAGGGAAAATAGCAGCAGCAAGATGCAGGAAAAGTTGCGGTCGACTGTCATGGGGGAAGGTCGACTGCACACCCAACCGCAGCTATACAGGGTTTGGCCTAGAGGAGGACGGTCGACCGGTCTTGTTGGACGGTCAGCTACCTGCGACGCTGTGTATTTTCTGGGCCTCGATTTGTTATTTACCGGCCCAATTTTCAACTCCAAGTTAAATCGTACGGCTCCTATTCAGTTACTTCTATTACAGGTTATATCGGACGACTGAGAATCAAGATTAACTTAGGGTTCTCTCTATTCTTCTATATATATTGTAAACTCCTCCAAGATAAGAGTAGAGTACTTCACTGATATTTTCTCCATTGCAAAGAGATGTTTGAGAGAGATAGTTCTTAGTGAGTGAGTTTAATACTGAATCATTAAGTCCTTGTAATTTTTTCTAGTTAAATATCAGATCTCTCTATATTTTTCATGGATTAAGCAAAAGCTTACCGGGATAAATCCTCGTTGTGTTTGTGTTGAATTGGTGAATCTACTTACATGCTCAATTGATTCGTCTCATCTACTTCGACTTTCTTATTGCTTTATTTAGTTCTGCTGCGACACTGGGTGTTTATTGACGCCTCAATCCCAACATGTTTCTCATTATGTATCTCAAGAAGATTAATAATATTTTTTCTCTTTACTCCAATATTTTGTTCTATAACAATTCTATGCATACTATGAAATACAAATTTCAAATTGTTGTTCAATAGATTATCTATCTATACTATTATTAAGCAAAGCTCCATTTTGGTGGCTTTTTACTATCATGCCCCCATAAATATTAAAGGCTAAAAAAATATATAGGGTTAAAAAATGTAATTTGCATGACTAATAAATTATTTTGCATGCCGCCCATTCAAGGTGATTAGTATTGAATGAGTTTCATTAATTCATAATCTGGATTGAATGCATTATACATTATTCATACCCTTCATGAATGAGTTTGGGCCCTGGGTGGTCCTACTTTCCAGAAGTTTAAGATGTATCCCATTCAAGGTGATTAGTATTGAATGAGTTTCATACTACCTCCAATGAATGGGATACTTTCAAGGTGATAAAATACTACTTTCAAGGTGATAAAATACTCATTCATGATATTTTGTAAAAATTTTAAAATACTAAACACCTTCAATACTACTCATGTCTGCATAATTTGTAAAAATTATTTGAGCCAAAAATCTATACTATTATTAAGCAAAGCTCTATTTTGGTGGCTTTTTACTATCATGCCCCCATAAATATTAAAGGCTAAAAAAATATATAGGGTTAAAAAATGTAATTTGCATGACTAATAAATTATTTTGCATGCCGCCCATTCAAGGTGATTAGTATTGAATGAGTTTCATTAATTCATAATCTGGATTGAATGCATTATACATTATTCATACCCTTCATGAATGGATTTGGGCCCTGGGTGGTCCTACTTTCCAAAGTTTAAGATGTATCACATTCAAGGCGATTAGTATTGAATGAGTTTCATACTACCTCCAATGAATGGGATACTTTCAAGGTGATAAAATACTACTTTCAAGGTGATAAAATACTCATTCATGATATTTTGTAAAAATTTTAAAATACTAAACACCTTCAATACTACTCATGTCTGCATAATTTGTAAAAATTATTTGAGCCAAAAATAATTATTTTGATAAAATTATTGGGCCAAAAATTATTTGAGCCAAAAATAATAAGTATTGATAAAATTATTTTGATAAAATTATTTGAGCCAAAAAATAATAAGTATCAAATAATTTATTTTGATAAAATACTAAACACCTTCAATACTACTCATGTCTGCATACAACCTCTTCGGTGACTTGCCCCTTCCTCAAAATCCTACACATCTTTATAGACGTGCATAGCACGTGCATTATACTAGTGTATCTAATCAGTATCCAATCCATTACCTCGACTAATTATACTGCTCCATTTGTAGGTGACTGTATGAGTATCGTGCTCTTCATTTCTGGGTTTTAGAAAAGTATGATTGTATGAAGTCCATTATCTATCTCTTTCGTAATGTTTCGTTAAACTCTTATTATTAAACTCTTATTATTGAAACATAATATTATTTCTATATACCTATACAGCTACACTTCATAATCAGTCAGTCTAGCACATAAGCTCTACTACTGAGGATGACTTTATCTACAATACATAAATTGTATTGTAATAAATATAACAGATTGTGCTAAAAGTAAAAAAGCTTTTGATACTACATCTAGATTAGATTCTCATCATGCACTATCTTCCTTCTAATATTAACAGCCTCTTTCTTCCTCTCTTTTGGTAACTTCCACTATGTAACCAAATTATTCCTTTTTTCTACCTTTTTAGCTTTGCCAAAGAATTGAAAGTAATAAGTACTACATAGCATATACTAATCTCAGTTTCTAATCCCATGTTTGGAATATTTACCTAATTGGGACTTGGGCATAATCTAAACAATGGAAAAGATAACACTCAAACTCACATGCCACCCAGTGTCAGTGATGAATCTCCACTCACAGCAAAAGATAAATAAACACTAATAGGCTAATCATCATCATTAAATTCTGTAATAATATGATAATAGATCATCCTCTGTCAACTACTCTGTTTTCTATGTATATCCCACAATCTTCAAGCCTCTAACATTGATCTCTCTGTCATTGTTGTTATCTTCCCTTCAATGATACATATACTACAGAAACACTGTATCTGATCTAAGGATGCACACAGGTTGGTTTGAAACAGTGAGTTCATTGGATATCGACATCACCATCGTTGGTTTCGGCCATAGACAGAGTGAAATATAGCAGTATCAGGGTTCCCATGCTGGATCTGCAAGTAAACAATGAGCCCAAGTCACTTAACTCAAAAGATTTCTCCAAGACATTGTAAACTTTCCATGTGTAAGTGTATCATATACAGATATTAGGCTTCTATCATAGTTTCAATATATAAATGATACGGTTAATTGGTAATGTTTTACATGCCAATCTCATCTTAATGATACTGTTGATATTGTCATGCTAAAGCCATTTCTATCTAGATTGAATTCTTGTTATCAAAATAAAAATAAAAAATCTAGGTCGAATTCTAGATTGAAGTTAGGTTGAATGTAGAATTAATCTGAAAACCAACCAACTTTAGAGACCTTGTAATTGTGGAAGATTATGAGATATAATAATAGGCGAAATTACCGTTAATATCCTACACTAATGTGCTTGAGATATTTACCCTAGCATCAAGATTGGAATACCTACACTACTATCACAAACCAGTATTTATAGAATAAATAATTGGTTTGGGTACTGGGTTCTCAGCCCACTTAATTGGTTTGGGTACTGGGTTCTCAGCCCACTCAACCCGCGGTCCGATATACATACAATTAGTACGTGTAACACACGTGTTACCCATAAAATAATATTACACATAATATTATTTATATCGTGAAAATATACCTATGTATCCAACAGTAATCAGTTTTGTACAATATTTACACTGCAAAAAACAATATTTACACTGCAAAAAACATTGGATTAAAGATGCAAGTCTGCCATTCTGACAGAAATTGTAAAACATCAAGATTTATTAACTGTTCAGTATCGATATATGTAATCTATCTAAAAATCATGCTAGATCATGTAAGACATGACTACAACTACTAACTTCCTTCAAAAAAACCTACTAACTTCCTCTATTGCATTCTTATATTTTTACGATCTAATTATGATTTTATGATACATGCATTGCACGAATTTAATCAAAAACAGGTGCAGAAAAACCCCGTCCGTCTGCTAGTAAATGCAAAACGACCATATGTTTGCACCAAGCGAACTCAATACCGTGGTTGCATTTCCGCAAATCTATAATCTCTAATCTCTAATATTATAATGGGAGAAGACCTTAATATCATTTGTCATTTTGTCATTCTATCAACATGTGCAACGCACGTACATAACTAATATAAAGGAGGTTTCCAGTTCAAATTCTCCCTACTTCAGAGTTTTTATTTTCATTTTAAGAAATTATTAAAACGTGCATCGCACGTGTAAATTACTAGTCTATGTACAAAATTTTCGACAAAGAGAATAATACATCCATCAAATTCAAACTCTCACAATCATGCACCAAAACAAAGAACCCACCAAAAACCATCCTAATCCGCTCATCTTCAGCAAACCCCAGTCCACAAAAACGTGACCCCAAAGCCACCAGAAAGCAGCAAAAAACTTACGGACGGATTGCTGCAGTCCCCATCTCCTGCGCGTGTTATTATCATCCTCCTCCACTTAATCTAATCAATAACAAGATGTAATTTGGCCTCTAACCAGAGACCTCCCTTTACTAATCACATATGAGTGACATTTTTTTAAAATAATTATGTCGTAAATGAATTTTAACTTTGAGGGTATTATGGTAACTAACAACAACAGCTGAGTAAATGAATGGTTAATATAACTCCAACTAAAAAATGAATAGTTGAGATTACATGGTTGAATGTTTACAAATAACAACCTAACTCTCCCATTATAATATTAGAGATAATCCACTTTAAGTTATACTAGTAAATACACGTGTGATGCACGTCTGAATAATTATTTTTTTAAATACAGAGTAGAATGCGAGTCATAAATAGTAGAAATCGGAGCACGTGTAGTGATAGACTGATTGGCCTTAAAGAGTATAATGGGAGAAGCACGTGCAATGATAGATTAACATCACGTGCGATGCACGTCTTAATAATTTTTTTATAAAAAATAAAAATTTTGACGTAGTGAAGACTCAACCCTGAAACCTCCTTCATATTAGTTATGTACGTGCGTCACACGCACTAATAGATTGACAAATGACACTAAACCCTTCTCCCATTATAATATTAGAAATTAGATATTAGAGATTAGAGATAGTATTTAGCACGTGAGATGCACGTTTTAATAAATATAGTTTTTAAAATAATATAATATAGCATGTGTGAGACACATATTAATAAATATATATTTTTTAAAGTAATATATAAAT
This sequence comes from Hemerocallis citrina, assembly GCA_017893485.1. Classification (NCBI taxonomy): domain Eukaryota; kingdom Viridiplantae; phylum Streptophyta; class Magnoliopsida; order Asparagales; family Asphodelaceae; genus Hemerocallis; species Hemerocallis citrina. Next base: position 285,871,337 of record CM030364.1, on the reverse strand, counting down.
AATATAATGGGAGAGTTAGAGTTGTACATGCAATGCAAGTAAGTTGATAGATTTAAAGTGTAAACTGGCTAATGAGAAAGTTGAAATTTTACGTGCGATGCACGTAAGGTCATAGATTGACACTAAGACCTTCTCCCATTATAATATTACTAGTATCATGCACGTGCGATGCACGTGGAGGAAGAAGGAAAAGGACAAAAAAAACCTACAAACACGTGCGCTGCACGTGTTTGCACACATAAAAAAAAATAAAAAATTGTTTATTTGTTTACCAACCCCATCTCTCCCATTATAATATTAGAGATCAGAGATAGGAGATTAGAGATAATTATGCATGGCATTCTCGTAAATATAATGACATTCGGGAGGCAAACAACAAACTCACAGCGTAGCGAAGACGAAGAGAACCCGTCTCGGATCAATCCACGACGACGGCGCCCGCCTGCTGCTCCCCAGCCTCCTCATCACCTTCCCACCACCCGCTGTAGGAGTCGACACATGAGACAGCGAAGCAGACTCATCACATCCCGCCACGTGCCCCTGGCCCCCACCTACTGCACGCGAAACCAAAACAAGTCAGTTTAGTTTCTCCTACAACAAAACAAAACAAAACAAAATAAAAATAATAAAATAATAACTTAAAAACTCACCGTTGATCGGAATAGTGGCGGCGTTGGCTTCGACGGCGACCAACTTTTTGATGTCCATTCCGATTCTCTGTGATCCTTTACGCGAAAAACCTTTCTGGAATTCGAATGAATAAATAAACCGAATTATTTCTACAAATCGAGGAGAATTTGATCAAGAAATTTAAGGAGAAGGAAGGTACTTTGAGTCGCGGAGTCGAATTGGAAGTTGGTGATTCTTGGTCGTCGGCGATGTCGAGAGTGATGAAGTCCGAAGGAATCTGATAGAGAGATGAGTACGTATCAGTTGGTTGTTATTGGGGATGAAGATGAAGATGAAGACGAAGACGACTTACCGATTTGGAGAGATCTGCCATTAATTTAGAATGAACAAGATTGGATTAGATTTTTACCATTAATTAATTGGAGGTCAAAACTCAAAAGAGGGGGGAGAAGTAGAAGATGGATTTATAGAGTGGGATGAATTTGAAAAGATGATGTGAATGGAAACAAATTAGTTGATGCACACAGTCCATACTTATTTTGGTATGTTGTCTTAAATGAAATATTCTTTAGGACAAGAATGCCCCCCCGCCTTTTAATTTTTATTTAATTTAATTTTATTTATTTTTTTCCTTTTGAATAGGATGGATAGAGCCCACGGCTTCAGCCCAAAAATTTACTGTGATAAATAAAAGTAGCATACAAGTAAACCAAATTTTACAAGGAGTAAAACTCAGGAGATAAAAAACACAGCGGGGAATACAATAAATAGGAGTTCCCAAGAACAAAGAACGAAACACCGCTGAGAAAACACCGTCTACACCTACAGCGGGACCCTAACAACATGCAGAAACATTGCAAAACACGCAACTAGGCAGGCGAACATCAGCTTCAACGCCCGAAGCCAAAGAAGGATGGCTCAGCAGGCCGGACGCTGAACATCAACATCAACTTCAACTTCAACTAGACAGGACAAGATTACCCTTATTACCTCATTCTTGCCAAAACTTGATGGGGGTTGTTTTTAGTTTCTTTTTTTATTTTCTTTTGGTTTTTATGGTAATGCCACTTCAAATATTAGATTTTTTTTTTTTTGCTAGTTGGCTTAAAGTTTAATATTTCCTAATTAATATTGAAAGTTTTTGTAATTTTTAAATTTACACTTGAAATCTTCGAGTTAATCCAAAAAGGGCATTAGCAATTAGGAATATATTTGTGATTGTTTGAATCTGATGAAAATCTTTTTTATGTAAAAAACATACTTACTATGAATTATTGTTTATTTAATTTTATTTAAAAAAAATTAAAAAAATTATTCTTCTGCATTAATGTCCAATCAAAACTCTTAACACATATAGTTCATTGATTTCTTCTTTCTTATTAAGAACCTGTATAGTCCTCACTTTCTTCGTTAAAGGCCTCATCTTCGCTGAACCCCGACTTCTCGTTCATGAACACCATATTCATTTCCGTCGCTTCTACTATATGGGTGCTATGACTAGATCGAAATACGTCATATTTTTGTAACCATAATTATAAACTTATTGTCATGATCAATAAAAATTTTGTTTTCATTAATGCATGGATAGAAATGACAGATGCTAGGAAGAAGCTTTGCATGGAAGAAACCTAGTATTTCATGTCAGAGACATGGTACTCCGGGGCAATTGCAGGGACTCTTCTTCTTCAAGTGGGATGAAGAACTTGGTGGAGGGCACAGTGGTAGCTCACTTCGATGGGCATCTTATGATTATATTTTGCAATAGCAACTGATGTACTTGGCTTTTGTAAAGATTTGGTGATGTAATTTGATTTAAAATGGTTTTTGTTTTGTTTTATAAAATTTTTATTAATAAAACCGGTGACCGATGGTCACCTTTATCATTTAAAAAGAAATATACCATATATCTGTTATTATGGATCACATTTGGATTTATTTGTTTACTGAAAATGTATTTGAAACAACCTTGTAATTTGTATAATGATGCAATAGAGAAATTTACAAGGTAAATCTTTTTTTTTTCTTTTTTTTTTAAAAGAAAAAGGAGGAAAGATGTCATCCTGTTATATTAATGAGACATAACAAAACAAACTCAATCTAGCTAGGGAATAAGTATCATATGAGGTAAATGTTTAATGAGAATCAGGAACCTAGAGTAATCTTTCTAGAGTTTTACTCATTTAGCATACATTCCCCCACCGAATGCAAGATCCACCTTGTTCTTTGTGATCTACAAGTTACAAAACATATACATACATAAAATCACGATGCTTGAACATGTTTTTCTCATGTATCAGGTCGTCTCATTTCTTCTATACTGAAAAATCGTTCATTTGTAAGTAGATATATGATGAATGTGCAAAACATGTTTAAACATCGTGATTTTATGTATGCAAAGGTTCTATGATATATAAATCATATTGAATGGTGTGAATCATATCTCTACTATTATAATGGGAGAAGGGCTTAGTGTCATTTGTCACCGTTTTTTTTTTTTTGTCATTTTGTCATTTTGTCAATACGTGCAGCGCACGTGTTGGCAGTTTTAGTTTTTTTTTTTTAGTTTTTTTTTTCTTTCTCCTTTTCATTTTCCTCCACGTGCATCGCGCGTGCATTATATATATATATTTTTTGCCCTTTCATTCCCCTCCACGTGCACCGCACGTGTTGGTATTTTTTCCCCCTTTTCGTTCCCCTCCGCGTGCATCGCACGTGCGTTATAATTTTTTTTTTGTAGTCCTTTTCATTCTTCTCCACGTGCATCACACATGCATGATACTAGTATTTGATAGAGGAATGCATGATAAATGAATGACACTGTAGGAATTTTTTTTAGTGTCACTCTAGATTCTTTATTCGTAATATCTAGAAAACTAACATATATGAACTTCATCAAGATAATAATATAATATTTCTAACTATGAAAAGTAAGGTATAATAGGAAACGGAGAACGGTCAAGAAACTGCTACCGTCCAACTGCTAATGACCATAGTAACAAAGTTCGCGAAGATTTCATATACCGAATCAATTCGCGATTTAATTGTCGGTTCATGTTTAAATCACGCACTTCACGAATTATTTACGAAGCATGAATTATTCGTAAATAATTTGCGAATTAAACAAATTAATCACTAAATTTGTTACTGTTTTTCCATATTGATGGATTTAAATATATATTTACTTAGGTGATAAAAACTGAGATGCATTAAATTTTGTATTTCTTTCTTCCTAAAATTTTGCCGAGATTTTTTCGAATTTACCAAAATTTTGCCAAATTCCAAATATTTAATCTTGACGAATTATTTCTGAACCCCGAATTGTGACTATGATTGCATTAATGCCTCAAACCTCATCGAGCTAAAATAAGAGAAGATTAAAAAAAATAGAGAAAAAGCGTGTACTTGCATAACTGTATCTATTTCACGCCTGATCCAAGAAATCTTCAGTTAATGCGCATGTGAGTCAGGCTCCGTGATAACGGTAAAAATTCCAGCACATCAGGGCCGTATGATTCCAGTGCAGATCCTAAAACTTCTACAGACAGATTAATCATAACAGACAATTTTAACAGGTCTGCGCCTTCTTCAGGCTCATCTACAAGAATATGGGCCGCTTTTAAGCTCATTGAAAGTGACATATTAGGCACACTATGAGAGACACCCAGCCCATGAGGGTTGTAAGTCAAATCTCTTATCCTCGGACAAGAGAGTTTTTTCTCTTGAGGGGGAGAATCAACTAGAGATAAGGAATTCATATCGCCCTAATGGATTCATATAAATCTCATGTACTGTTTCTCAGACCTATAAATACCCTCTCCCCTTCTCAGTTAGAAGTTAATCTGCAATTTCTCTATCAAACTATCTTTCTCTCTCTGGTTCTGACTTGAGCGCCGGAGAGTGTTACCGGAGCTCCCCCAGGTGTTTCAGAGTTTTTGCAAGTTCATCGGTTGCGTCAGTAACCGTCTGATTCAGATCACGGTGTTCAATCAACAATCCAGTTCCACTCTCAGAAACTCTAACCACTTTTTACGGCGATGATTAAAGTTAGATCTTTAGTAATTTTTTCATATATAAAATCACTATCTGTTTGCACCTACACCAAAATAAAACAGCAACACTCAGAATAATGTATTCCGATTTGTTTCCTCCAAGCTAAGGCAAAAATGATCTGATGTTCTTCATACCCAACTTAACTTTAAATAGAATAGTCTTAGCGCGCACACAATAAACAAACAAACAAACAAACGCTTGGATTTTCGTTCTTCTGTACAGGGTGTATAACACTTTTTAGGTTTCTTTTATTTTGTTGGGAATTTAGTTAGAGCAGCATTCACATGGTTCCAAAAAGTGCTAAGAAATATGTTTAAATAAAATTTGAGGTTACCATTCCGTGTGTATGGGTTAAACGGTGGTTATGTTAGAAAATAGGTATTTTATACACTATTTACGAATTAGTTTGTTAGTAATTTTTTAAGTAAGATTTTCTATGAATTAGTGAGAAATTTTAATGGGTTTGTCTTCTCCTTCGTGAGTAGATAAAAATCATATATTTACTTGCTTTAAACGGTTATCGGGGGAATGAGAAATTGTCTTTCAAAGTGGGGCGGTTTCATCTTTGAAAATAAGTTGAGAAATTTTAATCCCACATTGGAATTAATAAAGGAATTAGAATATGATATATATAATAACATATTTTTTGGCATTGTAAGATAGCAAGCCAAGAAGCTCTCTCGCGCGTAGGGGGTTGAAAATCTTGGACCGGATTGATTACATGCGACTTGTGTGTGCCCGCACGTGAATACAGTCAATGTGCTCAAAGTCGCCTACATTCTTCGGTCGTGTGGTGATAGATTTCAGACGTAAATTGCGTGTTACATAAGCCTCGACGCAAATTGGTTTGGTTTGTAATTTGGTTATTTCCTTCTTCTTTTTCTTTTTTTTTGGTTTTTTTTCCCTTTTCTTCTTTTCCGATTTTGTGCCTCTCACTCATATTTGGATTTATTGAAAATATTTTGTAACCAAAGTCGTAACAAAGAAAATATATTTCTCGAAGTTGATTTTCTTATAAACAAATACTATAACATCTTAAATATGGAACTCTCAATTCCGCACGTGAATGCAGTCAATGTGCTCAAAGTCGACTTACATTCTTCGTTCGTGTGGTGATAGATTTCAGACGTAAATTGCGTGTTACATAAGCCTCGACGCAAATTGGTTTGGTTTGTAATTTGGTTATTTCCTTCTTCTTTTCTTTTTCTTTTTTGTTGGTTTTTTTTCCCTTTTCTTCTTTTCCGATTTTGTGCCTCTCACTCATATTTGGATTTATTGAAAATATTTTGTAACCAAAGTTGTAACAAAGAAAATATATTTCTCGAAGTTGATTTTATTATAAACAAATACTATAACATCTTAAATATGGAACTCTCAATTCCGCACGTGAATGCAGTCAATGTGCTCAAAGTCGACTTACATTCTTCGTTCGTGTGGTGATAGATTTCAGACGTTGTCTAGTACGAGAGGGTGATGTGGTGCTTGCGCTAACTCTTATGCCGTTGTATCTTGGGAGACACATGCCTACTCAAATTCTAGCACCTCGGAAGAGGCAAAATCTGTTTTAAGGAGATTGTGTGTTGCACAAGCCTCGACGCAAATTGTTTGGTTTGTAATTTGGTTATTTCCTTCTTCTTTTCTTTTTCATTTTTGTTGGTTTTTTGTGCCTCTCACTCATATTTGGATTTATTGAAAATATTTTGTAACCAAAGTCGTAACAAAGAAAATATATTTCTCGAAGTTGATTTTATCATAAACAAATACTGTAACATGTTAAATATGGAACTCTCAATTCCGCACGTGAATGCAGTCAATGTGCTCAAAGTCGACTTACATTCTTCGTTCGTGTGGTGATAGATTTCAGACGTTGTCTAGTACGAGAGGGTGATGTGGTGCCTGCGCTAACTCTTATGCTGTTGTATCTTGGGAGACACACGCCTACTCAAATTCTAGCACCTCGGAAGAGGCGAAATCTGTTTTAAGGAGATTGTGTGTTGCACAAGCCTCGACGCAAATTGTTTGGTTTGTAATTTGGTTATTTCCTTCTTCTTTTCTTTTTCATTTTTGTTGGTTTTTTGTACCTCTCACTCATATTTGGATTTATTGAAAATATTTTGTAACCAAAGTCGTAACAAAGAAAATATATTTCTCGAAGTTGATTTTATTATAAACAAATACTATAACATCTTAAATATGGAACTCTCAATTCCGCATGTGAATGCAGTCAATGTGCTCAAAGTCGACTTACATTCTTCGGTCGTGTGGTGATAGATTTCAGACATTGTCTAGTTCGAGAGGGTTACGTGGTGCATGTGTTAACTCTTATGCCGTTGTATCTTGGGAGACATACGCCTACTCAAATTTCAACACTCCGGAAGAGGAAAAATCTGTTTTAAGGAGATTGTGTGTTACACAAACCTCGACGCAAATTGTTTGGTTTGTAATTTGGTTATTTCCTTCTTCTTTTTTTATCTTTTTTGTTGGTTTTTTTCCCTCTTCTTCTTTTCCGATTTTGTACCTCTCACTCATATTTGGATTTATTGAAAATATTTTGTAACCAAAGTCGTAACAAAGAAAATATATTTCTCGAAGTTGGTTTTATTTTAAACAAATACTATAACATGTTAGATATGGAACTCTCAATTTTCGTGAATGAACAGTTAAATAAAGAGTCAAAACGGGCATTAAAATGAATTGAGGTTTAAAAAAAATAATTCTTAAACTGTTTTTTCGGGCTTGAGGTTTTATTTATATTTTCAAATAACTCTACTATAACCATACCTATTACCCATATGATGAAGCCGACCCGGTATCTTGTGTATTTTGAATTTGTGAACTATCAAATTTATTAATATTTGTATATGAAAATCTGATAAAAATTTTAATATATGAAATTTTCCTTACTTTTCACTTTATTTCTTTACTTTTCTGCATTTTATCCTTCATTTTCCCTATTTTAAAAATATTTTTATGTAAAAAAAAAAAGAAAACAACTTTTCCGTTTAAACCCTGATTAAAAAGAAAAGATAACCCAACCATAGGGCTGTTCATCGGTGCGAAACCGAACCGAACCGAAAATAACCGAACCGAATCGAAATTTTCGGTTTGGTATATTTAAAACCGAAATCCGAACCGAATCTGATAAAATTTGGTTTGAACCGAACCGAATTTTATCGGTTCGGTTCGGTTAATAACCGAACTAACCGAATTTTTTAGTACAATGGTTCTTCACTTCAAACCAGTTTGATCAACAATGGTTAGGAGGTTTCAACAAAGTGTGAGCCAGCAGCTTCTAGTTCAGAGAACCCGTAAAACCCGACAGACCCACTTACATCTTCCTACTTAAATCCTGCACTGCTCTCCCTTCACTTATCTATGCACTCTCAGTCCATGCTCACATCCTAAAATCTGCATATCAAAATGACATCATTCTTTTGACGTCATTGATCAGCACTTACTCTGACTTCTCCGAAACTAGTTCTGCTCGTAAGCTATTTGACGAAATGTCCGAAAGAGACGAGGCAGCATCGAACTCAATGCTGTCGGGGTATTCCCGAAACGAGCATTTGGATGAATCCCTGTCTTTGTTTCGGATGATGGGTAGTTTTGGAACGAAGCCCAATTCAGTTACACTATCTGTTTTGCTTGGGGTTGCTGGCGGATTGGAAGGTCTATTCATGGTTATGTTTATAGGAATTTTGAGCTTGGAGATGCTTATTGTTTACACTGCTTTCCCTTCTGAAGGGGGTTTCATATCTAGGCTCACTAATTTGCATTAAGTGGATCCACATAGTTATATTTAAATCTGGCAACTTCACTGATTGATTTGTATTCAAAATGCAGTGAACTGAATTTGGCTCGTCAGATATTTGATGAAATGAATTCAAAAACTATAGTATCCTGGAACTCTATGATCCAAGGGTACGGAATTCATGGGAATTTAGAGGAAGCTAATATTCTCTTTTCCCAACTGCGGCAGTCTGGTTTGGAATCAACTGTGGTTACTTTTCTCATTCTTATGTCAGCCTGTAAGCATGCTGGAGATTTGGGCAAGGGTCAACAATATTTTTACATGATGGCCAAGGATTATTCACTCTCCCCGATAAAAGAGCATTTAGCAAGCTATATTGACCTACTTGGTCGCAGTGGACTTGTTAAAGAGGCCTACAAGTATTTAGTGAAAATGCCAATCGATCCTGGCGTTTGTGCATGTGGTTCTCTTTTGGGAGCTTGCCGAGTTTAAGGTAATTTAGACATAGGTTTAGCTACAGCACACAAGTTGTTTGACTTGGACCCCTTTCACTCTGGATACTATGCTTTATTGTCAAATATATTGTCAGAATCTGAGAAATGGATTGATGCATCTCTTATCAAACAGAAGCTAGGAGAAATGAGACCTAGGAAAGCACCGGGCTGGAGCGTAGCTGAGAGCACTTTGTAATTTGCGGGAACGGGAAGAGAGTGAAGTCTTCAGTGTTGATTATTTTGCTTTACTTTTCTAATCTTATGATTTGAGATGGAGCTTTTGAAGTGCACTTTCATAGCAGCTTAGTTTGAGATGGATCCTAGGGGTATAATTTATTTTGGTCCAAAAAAAGTTCGGTTTTTTGTTCGGTTCGGTTTATTTAGAAGCCAACCAAAAACCGAACCAAACTCTCTAAAAAAACGTTGGTTTGGATCAAAACCGAACCAAAAACCGAAAAATCGAACCAAATTGGTAAATTTCGGTTCGGTAATCGGTTTTAACCAAAGTATGAACAGCCCTACCCAACCATGCGTAGCCATTTCAGCTCGTTTGCGTCTTTGGTATCTTTGAGTATTCATATCGAAATAAGCACCACTCAAAAGAGGAATCCAGATATTCGAACGAAAAAAACAAAATAGTATATATCCCAACGGAAATACACAAAATGCACTCGGTAGGGCCGGTCCCAACCTTGAGGCAGGTGAGGTGGCCACCTTAGACCCCCCACTTTTTTGTAATTTTAGGAATCCCTAAATTCGTATCTATATAATAAAACACAAAGAAAGCTATCAAGTGACTCTCATTCAATAGGGTTGAAATCAATGGTCCAGATCTAATCTCACAAAATATATTTTTCCGCCCAAAAGTTCTCCTCAAAACTCAAATTCAAATTCCCCCAAAACAACTCTCACTACAAAAGAAAGTAGCTTTCCCGGCAGTTTTTTCCGTCTATACCGGCGTTTTTTTACGTCGGGGAAACTTTCACCGGCGTTTACAATAACGCCGGTCCAACTGCCGCCGAAGCGGGCGTCGCTGAAACGAAGGGTCCTACACCGGCGTTTTTGGTGGACGCCGGTAAATACTAGGACTACACCGGCGGTCATAAAACGCCGGTGTATGTCCGTTTCTGGGTGCCGTGTTTGTGTGCCTATATACATACACCGGCGGTCGTAAACCGCCGGTATTTATCCATTCACCGGCGTAAATAAAAACGCCGGTGTATATCGAAAGTATACCGGCGGTCAAGAAACGCCGGTGTATGTCCGTTTCTGGGTGCCGTGTTTGTGTGCCTATATACATACACCGGCGGTCGTAAACCGCCGGTATTTATCCATTCACCGGCGTAAATAAAAATGCCGGTGTATTTCGAAAGTATACCGGCGGTCAAGAAACGCCGGTGTATGTCCGTTTATAAGCGCCTGTTTTTCCCTGTTTACGAACACCGGCGCGACTAAAAACGCCGGTGTAGTTATATACGCCGGCGTTTATAAAACGCCGGTGTATACCTGTGCCGTTACAGCTGAAAACTTTCACCGGCGTGCGTTGAAACGCCGGTATATCATACACTCCAACAATTAAATTATATACACCGCCGTTTTTTAAAACGCCGTTCTGGCTATGCCCGTTTATTTTCGATACTCCGCTTTTCCGTTCGATTTCAATTCACAGTTTCATTTACATAACCTGTAAACTAATTCTCACAACTGATTCAATCAATTTCGTTGCATACTACTGCGCAAACCACAGCCAAACACAAGAATAATTAAAGATAATCAAGTTTCACACGTGTCATATCAACGTCCAAATTCATTGATTAATTAACAATGTCATAATTAACAAATTAATATAGAGACTAACATCCAAAATATCCAAACAAACCAGTCTGACAAATATCCAAAATATCCCAAATTCAAAGTATGACATAACTCTCATAAAAAAAACCAGTCTGACATAACAACGGCAAGGAGGAGGACATAAGAACAACAACCATACAGCAAGGAGGACATAAGAACAGCAAGGAGGACCGCAGATTCATACCCCTCGAGTAGCTTCAGCTCTGATCATCTGCATTTCCTTCATCTTGACGACCGCTCTGTGAATAAAAAATAATAGTTTAATTGAACAGTAGATCACAATACAGAATATACATATTTTTTGAACTTGCAAAAAGAACTACCTGTGTCTCGAATTATAAGATGAAAGTGCCAACTGCAAATGGAATTGTTAATGCTATATACAGAGGTAAAATAATTACATTGCAATGCTAAAAATTCCGTACTTAATTTTGTTTTTAAATATATCTAAAATAACAAAACAAATGAAAATTCAGTATCTAACTTGAAACCTTTATATTCTCCTCTGATTGGGAATATCAACTATCTAAAACAATAAAACAAATGAAAATTCAGTATCTAAGCATGTCCTTCATGGATTGTTCAGACAATCCATGAAACTGTCATCGTGGACGGAAACCAAATATAAGAAAAATAAGAAAAATAAGATAGGGCTCATATCAAGTGTATTTTTAGGAAACTGTCATCGTGGAAGGAAACCAAATATATATAGAAGCCAGAAATGGAAACAGAAAGAAGAAAGGTAGAGACTTTGGATACACCAGGCTACCATAGCGGCATTTTCCTCATCTCTCTCTCATCCCTTATTTCCCTTCAGCACACGAACAGAAAGAGACATCAGCAACCACCTTAAGAGCGACAAGAACAACAATAATAATAAATTATTATGAACAAGATGTCTCTATATGGGTTTCCAGTTCTCCACTCGAGCCCACTCTTTCTAATCACAGCCCAATTAAGAACATAGACCACATCCACTAAACAATCCAATCATAGCCCAGTCAAAATTTGCCATCCTGGATCTTAATGAAATACGCTTCATTAACAGTGAAAGAAAATGAGGATGCTAGCAGCATACTTAGTTTGGAAGTGAACCCATTTTTGTTCAAAAATCATGCCAAAGATGGCAATCAGCTTCATTAACAGTATCTGAAAATGAAAATTTCCATTAACTGAGCTTATATGTTGCTCTACTAATTCACTGTGCCCAACTAAATCTAAAACCCAATTGTTGTGCGTATCCGGAGGATTTTGGCATACGTACCTATAGCATCCTCAGTTCACAGTAAACCCGTTTTGCTCAAAAAAACATGTCAAGATCACAATCAGATGCATGAAAATAAGCTTCACTATCAACAAAAGAAGAACTGAGGATGCTATGCAGCATACTTAGTTTGGAAGTGAACCCATTTTGTGTTAAACAATCAGGTTACATTGACAGTATCCGAAAATGAAAATTTCTCCATTATCTGAGCTTATATGTTGCTCTACTACTTTTTCAGCACCAACTATATCGCAAAACCCAAGTGTGGTGCATATCCGGCCGGAGAATTTTGGCATGCGTACCTATACAATATCCTCAGTTCACAGTGAACCCATTTTTTGGTATAAAAACATACATGCCAAGAAGACAATCAGGTGCCTGAAATCAGCTTCACTAACAGTTAGTGAAAATGGGACCATAGAATAGCTTAAGAAGACCATCAGGTTTGTGAAGTAAGCTTCACTAACAGTGATAGAAACTGGGGATGCTATGCAGCATACTCATTTTGGAAGTGAACCCATTTTGTGTTAAAAAAACCATGCCAAAGATTGCAATCAGGTTACATTGACAGTGCCCGAAAATGAAAATTTCTCCATTATCTAAGCTTATATGTTGCTCTACTACTTTTTTAGCCCAACTATATCGCAAAACCCAAGTGTGGTGCATATCCGGCTGGAGAATTTTGGCATACGTACCTATACAATATCCTCAGTTCACAGTGAACCCATTTTCGGTATAAAAACATACATGCCAAGAAGACAATCAGGTGCTTGAAATGTGCTTCACTAACAGTTAGTGAAAATGGGACCATAAAATAGCTTAAGAAGACCATCAGGTTTGTGAAGTAAGCTTCACTAACAGTGATAGAAACTGGGGATGCTATGCAGCATACTCATTTTGGAAGTGAACCCATTTTGTGTTAAAAAAACCGGTTACATTGACAGTATTTGAAAATGAAAATTTCTCCATCATCTGATGACCACAGTGAACCCATTTTTGGTTTAAAAACATACATGCCAAGAAGACAATCAGGTGCTTGAAATCAGCTTCACTAACAGTTAGTGAAAATGGGACCATACAATAGCTTAAGAAGACCATCAGGTTTGTGAAATAATCTTCACTAACAGTGAAAGAAACTGGGGATGCTATGCAGCATACTCATTTTGGAAGTGAACCCATTTTGTGTTAAAAAAACCATGCCAAAGATTGCAATCAGGTTACATTGACAGTGCCCGAAAATGAAAATTTCTTCATTATCTCAGCTTATATGTTGCTCTACTACTTTTTTAGCCCAACTATATCGCAAAACCCAAGTGTGGTGCATATCCGGCCGGAGAATTTTGGCATACGTACCTATACAATATCCTCAGTTCACAGTGAACTCATTTTCGGTATAAAAACATACATGCCAAGAAGACAATCAGGTGCTTGAAATGTGCTTCACTAACAGTTAGTGAAAATGGGACCATAAAATAGCTTAAGAAGACCATCAGGTTTGTGAAGTAAGCTTCACTAACAGTGATAGAAACTGGGGATGCTATGCAGCATACTCATTTTGGAAGTGGACCCATTTTGTGTTAAAAAAACCGGTTACATTGACAGTATTTGAAAATGAAAATTTCTCCATCATCTGATGACCACAGTGAACCCATTTTTGGTTTAAAAACATACATGCCAAGAAGACAATCAGGTGCTTGAAATCAGCTTCACTAACAGTTAGTGAAAATGGGACCATACAATAGCTTAAGAAGACCATCAGGTTTGTGAAATAATCTTCACTAACAGTGATAGAAACTGGGGATGCTATGCAGCATACTCATTTTGGAAGTGAACCCATTTTGTGTTAAAAAAACCATGCCAAAGATTGCAATCAGGTTACATAGACAGTGCCCGAAAATGAAAATTTCTTCATTATCTCAGCTTATATGTTGCTCTACTACTTTTTTAGCCCAACTATATCGCAAAACCCAAGTGTGGTGCATATCCGGCCGGAGAATTTTGGCATACGTACCTATACAATATCCTCAGTTCACAGTGAACCCATTTTCGGTATAAAAACATACATGCCAAGAAGACAATCAGGTGCTTGAAATGTGCTTCACTAACAGTTAGTGAAAATGGGACCATAAAATAGCTTAAGAAGACCATCAGGTTTGTGAAGTAAGCTTCACTAACAGTGATAGAAACTGGGGATGCTATGCAGCATACTCATTTTGGAAGTGGACCCATTTGTGTTAAAAAAACCGGTTACATTGACAGTATTTGAAAATGAAAATTTCTCCATCATCTGATGACCACAGTGAACCCATTTTTGGTTTAAAAACATACATGCCAAGAAGACAATCAGGTGCTTGAAATCAGCTTCACTAACAGTTAGTGAAAATGGGACCATACAATAGCTTAAGAAGACCATCAGGTTTGTGAAATAATCTTCACTAACAGTGAAAGAAACTGGGGATGCTATGCAGCATACTCATTTTGGAAGTGAACCCATTTTGTGTTAAAAAAACCATGCCAAAGATTGCAATCAGGTTACATTGACAGTGCCCGAAAATGAAAATTTCTTCATTATCTCAGCTTATATGTTGCTCTACTACTTTTTCAGCCCAACTATATCGCAAAACCCAAGTGTGGTGCATATCCGGCCGGAGAATTTTGGCATACGTACCTATACAATATCCTCAGTTCACAGTGAACCCATTTTCGGTATAAAAACATACATGCCAAGAAGACAATCAGGTGCTTGAAATCAGCTTCACTAACAGTTTGTGAAAATGGGACCATAAAATAGCTTAAGAAGACCATCTGGTTTGTGAAATAAGCTTCACTCACAGTGAAAGAAACTGGGGATGCTAGAGAATGAGGATACACCAGGCACCAGCCTATGCACCATCCTCAGTTCATGGAAGAAAAATACGAATAGGGCTCATAGCAAGTGTAGTTTTAACTGGAATTGTCATCGTGGAAGGAAACCAAATATAGAAGCCAGAAAGAGGAATGGTAGAGAATGAGGATACACCAGGCTAACGTAGCGGCATTTTCCTCATCTCTCTCTCACCCCTTCTTTCCCTTCTCCACTCCAACTCGTCTCTTTCTAATCACAGCCCAATTAAGAACAATTGTTCACAGTCACTGCTAAAGAAACATATATGCTCAGATTATGAAAAATTTATATGCTCAGATTATGGAAATTTTCAGTCACTGTTAAAGAAACTAAGTAGGCTGCATAGCATCCCCAGTTTCCTTCACTGTTAGTGAAGCTTGTTTGGAAAATTGTTCACTCAAACATGCCCCTTGTTTCTGAACTCAAACATGACATTAATAAACATCTTTTCTAATAATGGCTACACTTGTGGAAGCTCTCTCTAAGCCTCAATTCTTCAAGGTTTTGTTGCCTACTTCTTTACAGAAGTTGGTACTCCATTCTCCTCTCTTTAAAGAAGAATAGAGTACCAGCTTCTGTAAAGAAGTAGGCAACAAAACCTTGAAGAATTGAGACTTAGAGAGAGCTTCCACAATTGTAGCCATTATCAGAAAAGATGTTTATTAATGTGATGTTTGAGTTCAGATACAAGGAGCATGTTTGAGTGAACAATTGGGTTTTGAATGGAGATTGTAGTCATAGATCAATTCTTCATGGAATAAAAATACGAATAGGGCTCATAGCAAGTGTAGTTTTAACTGGAATTGTCATCGTGGAAGGAAACCAAATATAGAAGCCAGAAAGAGGAATGGTAGAGAATGAGAATACACCAGGCTAACATAGCGGCATTTTCCTCATCTCTCTCTCACCCCTTCTTTCCCTTCAGCACACGAACACATAGAGACATCAGCAACAACAGCAAGAGCGACAAGAACAACAACCATAATAAATTATTATGAACAAGATGTCTCTATATGGGTTTCCAGATCTCCACTCCAACTCGTCTCTTTCTAATCACAGCCCAATTAAGAACAATTGTTCACAGTCACTGTTAAAGAAACATATATGCTCAGATTATGAAAAGTTTTCATTTTCAGATACTGTTAAAGAAGCTGATTTCATGCATCTGATTGCAATCTTTGGCATGGTTTTTTTAACACAAAATGGGACTACTTCCAAACTAAGTATGCTGCATAGCATCCCCAGTTTCTTTCACTGTTAGTGAAGCTTATTTCACAAACCTGATGGTCTTCTTAAGCTATTTTATGGTCCCATTTTCACCTCCTCCAAATCAGTACAATGTCATCTATACCAGGTTATGTGCCAAAATGGGGTTGGGCATACGATGCAAGGCCGACAAGTATTAGTTGTTTGTGAGTATGCAATAGGATGCAGCTATGAACATGGGCTCATATCAAGTGTAGTATTACGGACTGTCATCGTGGAAGGAAACCAATTTAATATAGAAGCCATATATGGAGCCAGAAAGAGGGATCGTAGAGAATGAGGATACACCAGGCTAACATAGCGGCATTTTCCTCGTCTCTCTCTCATCCCTTCATTCTCTTCAACACACGCACACAAAGAGACATCAGCAACAACAGCAAAAGGGGATTGGTCCAACAATAAGTGTAGATTATAATAAACGAGATGTCTCTATTTTGGGTTTCCAGATCTCCACTCCAGCCCTTTCTCTCTAATCACAGCCCACTTAAGAAACATAGACGAAATGCGACATAGACGACAGCCACAATGCAGACTCACAAACACTAGTACGTGTCTTTCATGCATTCAAGTAACATAATCTCTTTAAAAATACCAATTTCAAGACTTACCGATGTTTTTTGACAGTGGGCGGCGTGCTACCCTCACTCTCATATGTTTGCCTGCCACTATTATTTAGTGGTTGCTCATCCCCATGGCTCTCGTTGCCATCATTTATATTTACCCTCTTTCCATGCCTCGGCATGTTGTACCTGTCAAGGATCCGATAACTTGGTTCAAATGATAGTTTGTTCAAAAGACACTAAGCATAGTTTAATGTAAATAATACCAAGCAGTAGAAAATAGAAAGACAGTTAAACCAGTGTATTAAATTCATAATGAACATATTCGAAATTACAGACATAATATTACAACAAGATTTAAGACATAAAATTACAGACATATAATAAACTTGCATAAAAAATCATGTAAACTACAATACGACATCTTCCAGTACATCGCCCTCTTCTCCATCCTTGCGGAGCCAAGTCCCGCAAATTCCAAGATCGGTTGTGTTTACATCAAACACAGGAAACTCAGAAGCAATGTAACTGTTCATGTCTTCACCGTCTTCATCGTCTGAAGTATCGCCCAGTTGGAATACATCTCTTGGTTGCATAGGGATAGCCACATACGATTTTGGCAGGGTTGGATCTGCAATGTAGAACACTTGTTGCACTTGGGATGGAAACACAAATGGCTCATGGCTAATGTGTGTACCGATGTGAATCAATTTTGAGAAGTTCACAACTGTGAAGCCAAGCTTGTCCTTGTTGTTAGCAAAATTCCTATCAAACTCAGCCCAATCCCCACGAAATAAGACAACACGGAAATGGCCAAAATAATTCAACTCAATGATATCCGTGAGCACTCCATAGTAGTCGAGATCCCCATCTACAGGCCTCGTGTCCGATTTGGAAGCATAACTTCTAGTCTTAGACGTCACTACCATTCCACTATTTTGAGACTTCAAATTAGATTTACGATCCTTAGTACGAAATCTAAAACCATTGAATATGTATCCTCCGTATCTTTTGGCCATCTGATAGGGACCTTTGGCAAGTACTTGTATTTCAGATGACGCACCTTCAGGACCCAAAGAATGTACCTATTAATTTTGCGCAAATCGTATCAACACCATAGAAAATATAGATATAATAAAGATTAACTTGCATAACTGTAATTCACCTACATGAGATTCAAACCACTTATGAAATTTTTCATTCATCAGCTTGTTTTGTTCACGTGGTGGTAGTCTTCTTGGTCTAGCCCTTCGTTTGATGTCCCTGACAAATTCGCTAAAAAACAAGCAATTGAAATTAGGAATAACAAAAGTATCAAAAATATCGAACTCCGCGGTTTTCACTGTATTCGATTTACATTTAAAAGCAACTTACTTTCGAAATGGTTCCACTGATGCATGATGGTCTAGCACATATCGATGTGCCTGTTCCCATGCTAAGCTATCGAGCTCAAATGCATCAACTTTACCAACAGTGGTGCCAGCGGTATCAAAAAGATATTGTGCACCATCAAGGTTGGAAATGTCTGGATTTCTACGTGGTCTACTGGAAGATGTCTCCACACCAGGCAAATACCTGGAAAAAAAATGTGAGCACTCCTCTGATAGATATCCCTGGGCTATTGACCCTTCAGGATATACTCTATTTTTCACATAACCCTTTAGCCGGTATAGGTACCTGAACATGTACAATTAATAAACTAGAGCGGATTAGGGGATTAAAAGAAATGAGCTTTTGAAAATTCAATTTCGTAAGATGAACGAATTATTTTACCTCTCAATGGGGTACATCCACCGATAGTGAACAGGACCACCGATTCTGGCTTCACCAGCAAGGTGGATTATCAAGTGAATCATAATAGTGAAAAACGATGGAGGAAATATCATCTCCATTTTACTAAGTGTCATTGCCGCCTGCTGCTCCAATTGGTCCAGATCTTCAACACGAAACATTCTTGAGCAAATACCTTTATATATGCTACAAAGATCTTTCAGGACAGTAGTGACTTGCTTACACATTGAAGACCTTAGGGCCACAGGAAGGAGATCCTGCATTAGGATGTGGTAGTCGTGTGACTTTAGCCCCTGAAGCCTCTTCTCTTTAAAGTTGACACATTTTGCCATGTTAGAAGAATAGCTATCGGGGACTTTCAGTTCAAGTAGTACTTTGCAAAACAACTCCAACTCCGATTTTGACATTGAATAGATTGCAGGGGGTAGGAGCACTTTCCCGTTCGGCAATTCTTCTGGGTGCAACACATGTCGGATGCCCATTGACTTCAAATCAAGTCGGCTCTTCAGATTGTCCTTTGTCTTCCGATCATCTCCCATAACTGTTCCTATACAATTCTCACCTATATTTTTGCCGATATGCATCACATCTAAATTATGTCTCAGTAAGTTGAATTCCCAATACGGCAACTTGAAGAAAATACTCTTCTTCTTCCATGCACCTAAACTCGTCAAGTTTTGATCCTCATCCTCGCCATATAGATCGGTCTCCTCATCTTGCTCCGGCCTTGCCCTTTTCTTGCCCTTTGTCCTGACTTCTGGTTCCTTTCCATATTTGAATTGATGACCATCTACCCGCCTCAAAATATCTGAACCAGAGGAAGACCCAGGAGCATGTTCCCACTCGTCGGTGCCATCAAATGTCGCTGCCTCTGCCCGAAATATATGTGTGTCAGGCAACCATCTCCTATGACCCATATAGCAAAACTTTCTGCCATTGTACAACCACCTTGAACTAGTTTGGTCAGCACAACATGGACATGCATAACGTCCTTTAGTACTATATCCAGATAAATTTGCATATGCTGGAAAATCATTGATTGTCCAAGACAACACGGCACGAAGAGAAAATGTTTCTTTAGCCACAGCATCATAGGTTGGAACACCCACCCACAACTTCTGAAGTTCATCTAATAACGGTTGTAGGTACACATCTATATCATTTCCAGGACCTTTCGGTCCAGGAACTATCATGGACAAAATAAATGAGGACTGCTTCATGCATTTCCAAGGCGGCAAATTGTATGGTATCAACACAACCGGCCATATGCTGTATGTACTACTCATTTGCCTGAAAGGGTTGAAACCATCACTAGCTAGTCCAAGTCTCACATTTCGAGGATCTTCCGCAAAATCAGGATATCTTTCATCAAATCTTTTCCAAGATTGAGAATCAGTAGGATGTCTAAGAATCCCATCATTAGTGCGGCCTTCAGCATGCCATTTCATATCAGAAGAAGTTTTCGTGGACATAAACAACCTTTGTAACCTAGGGATCAGAGGAAAGTAACGCAATGTTTTGGCAGGCTTCTTTTTCCTACTTCGCTTAGTAGATCCGCTGGCTCCCTCGTCTTGATTTGGTCTTTCTTTCCATTTCGAAGAACCACACACTTCGCAATTCTCCAGACTTTCCTTACCACTCGTGAAAAGCATACAGTCATTTGGATATGCTGCTATCTTCTCATATCCTAGATCGAGAGAACTTAGGAATTTTTTGATTTTATAGGCTGAGTTTGGAATACAGATTTCAGGAAATGCTTCATTCAACAATTCAAGTAGCATAGTGAAGGACTTAGCAGACCACCCGTTTAAACATTTAATCTGAAATAGTCTGACAATGAATGAGAACTTAGAAAATTTGGTGCAGTCGCGGTACAACGGGATACTAGCATCTTCAAGTAACTTAGCGAAGGATTCTTGCTGCTTATTATTTTCATGGGTGGGGCCAGACATTTCCTCGTCCACCCCACCACCAATCTGGTTTGTTTCTATTGACTCATTGTGAACTTCGGTTGTTGGGTCATTGGTGTGGAAAGGAACATTATGATTCCCCATGGCATCTTGTAACAAAGCATGCATCTCATCGGGAACGCTTAAGTCTTCGTTCACTAAGGGCTCAGCCTCATTTTCTAATACAACCGGACGAACAGGAGCTGCCGTATGATCCTCTCCATGACAAAACCACCTTGTGTACCCTTGAAGAAAACCGTTGACAGCCAAGTGTGTATGTACTACGTCACATGTCCTCAGCATACAATTTGTACAGCGAAGGCATGGACAAAGGATTAGGTTGGGATCACGGGAATGTCGTTTGGCAAAGATAATAAAATCTTTAATACCATCACGGTACTCCTTGGATAATCGTGGTTTACTAATCCAACTTCTATCCATTATATCAATAGCACACAGTCTGAAATTAAAATTTGATATATTAAATAGTAATAACAGTAAAAGGCATTTTGTATATTAAATTTCACCTATTTGAAAATCATCCCTAGCTGCAAATAAATAAACGATATAATCTTTAACTGTAAAATAAAGAAATTGTGGCTCCAAAAAATGTACAAAAAAAAACTACTTCTTAATACAATCTACTCTATTCACCAAACCCTAAACGACCTTTTGTGGAAATGATCACAACCACCTTAGACGGTATTTTATCGCACACCCTGTGTTCGAGCATAAAAAAAAATCGACTATAGTCTCCCCTATATTTGGCTTTCCGTTCAAGGAGATGATGATGGTAAAGGGTATTTTGCTGATGAAGAGGAATCGGCCGAATAATGAGTGCGTCCTGCTGTAACTACGGTAACAAGAAGATCTGATGACTCATGAACTATTCTGTTCATGACTACTAATAATCACTTATCTCATAATAATAATAATAATAATAATAATAATAATAATACTACTAAACAAAAGAAACAGTAAAAGAAAAATTAAAATGTCTAGTATGTAAGCATATATTTTGCAAACTGAACCAATTGTTGTACATAGCCGGAGAATTTTGGCATAGAGCTATAGCATCCTCAGTTCACAGTGAACCCAGTTTGGTCAAAAAAACATGCCAAAATGACAATCAGATGCATGGGATAAGCTTCAATTAATTAACAGTGAAAGAAATTGGGGATGCTATGCAGCATACTTAGTTACGAAGTGAACCCATTTTGTTAAAAAACCATGCCAAGGATTCCAGTCAGGTTACTTTAACAGTATCTGAAAATGAAAAATTTCCCATTATCTGAGCTTATATGTTGCTCTACTACTTCTTCATCCCAACTAAATCTAAAACCCAATTGTAGCCGCATATCCGGCCGGAGGATTTTGGCATACGTACCTATACCATCCTCAGTTCACAGTGAACCGATTTTGGTAAAAAAAACATGCCAAGATGACAATCAGATGCATGAAAATAAGCTTCACTAACAACAAAAAAAGAAAATGGGGATGCTAGCAGCATACTTAGATTGGAAGTTAACCCATTTTCGTATAAAAAACCATGCCAAAGATTGACAATCAGGTTACTTTAACAGTATTTGAAAATGATAAATTTTCCATTATCAGAGCTTATATGTTGCTATACTACTTCTTCAACCCAACTAAATCTAAAACCCAATTGTTGTGCGTATCCGAAGGATTTTGGCATACGTACCTATAGCATCCTCAGTTCACTTAGTCTGGAAGTGAACCTATACAAACTGGGGATGCTATGCATGCAGCATACTTAGTTTGGAAGTGAACCCATTTTGTGTTAAAAAACCATGCCAAAGAAGTCTATCAGGTTACTTTAACGGTATCTGAAAATGAAAATTTCCCATTATCTGAGCTTATATGTTGCTCTACTACTTCTTTAGCCCAACTAAATCTAAAATCCAATTGTTGTGCATATCCGGCCGGAGGATTTTGACATACGTACCTATAGCATCCTCAGTTCACAGTGAACCCATTTTGGGTAAAAAAACATGCATGCCAAGAAGACAATCAGATGCATGAAATCAGCTTCATTAACAGTGAAAGAAAACGGGTATGCTATGCAGCATACTTAGTTTGGAAGTGAACCCATTTTGTGTTAAAAAACCATGCCAAAGATTGCAATCAGGTTACTTTAATAGTATCTGAAAATGAAAATTTTCCATTAACTGAGCTTATATGTTGCTCTACTAATTCACTGTGCCCAACTAAATCTAAAACCCAAGTGTGGTGCATATCCGGCCAGAGAATTTTGGCATACGTACCTATACAATATCCTCAGTTCACAGTGAACCCATTTTGGGTAAAAAAACAAACATGCCATGAAGACAATCAGATGCATGAAATCAGCTTCATTAACAGTAAAAGAAGATGAAAATTTCCATTATCTAAGCATATATTTTTCTATTAATTCTTCATCTCAACTAAACCGTTCATGCTAAGGAAATCGAAATGAACAAACTGAAAAAAGCTGCCTTTTTTGGAAAATAAGGGAAATCAAGAGATCATACCGAAGAGAGAGGGAGGGAGCGGGGCGACGAGGGCGGGGGCGTAGGAGAGAGAGAGAGGGGGCGACCGCCGATTCACCTCCAGATCGAGAGAGGGAAGAACGAAATCGAAAAGGACGAAGGGAATAAGGGACGATTTCGAATGGTCGAAGGCCGTCGAAGAGGACGAAGCGGCGGAGGCAAACGCGCGGGAAATAGAGCGGGGAAGGAGGGAAACGAAGCGCTTTTTTTCCCTCTTTTTTTTTTTGGGGTAATGGGTAAATGGCGAGCGAACGATTAGGGTTCGCGGGTTTTATTCCCAGTTATTCACCGGCGTTTTAATTGGAAACGCCGGTGAATGTGCCAGTATATTCGCCGGCGTTTATAATAAAAAACGCCGGTGAATAATAAACTTCACCGGCGTGTTTAGGTAAAACGCCGGTGAATACTAACATTCACCGGCGTTTTAAATCGACCGCCGGTGTATGACCATCCCATCTGGCGCCCAATTCCTACTGGCTCCCTACCCCGGCGCTACTAGTAAAACGCCGGGGAATAATCGCCGGGAAAGCTACTTTCTTTTGTAGTGTCTTTTATTTATTTATTTATTTCTCTCTCTCTCTCTCTCTCTCTCTCTCTCCATTTATTTATTTATTTATTCATTTATTTTCAGATTTCAGGTTTGTAAATTTTAGATTTTTTATGCATTTTTTTATTGTTCATGTTATATTGAAAATAGCAAATATCTCATCAACAGTTAAATTTTATCATTTTCCACACTCAAAGTTCTAAGAAGTTGGATTTTACACCCCCATTTATAATTATTTTTCAACATATACTAATGGAAACATAGACTTTTATTTACAACTAATTATTGTTTACTATTCAAACTTGAGCTACATAATTGTTGTTTTAGTGTTTACAAGACTTTCATATGCTGTATCGTTCCGAAGACGTGCTGTAGGCACGTGCCCACGGGCAAATCTAGTTTCTCTTATAAATACAGGCACATATTTTGCTCGTAAAACAAATTATATTGTACTTAGGGGCTCAAAAAATAACTATTTGGGCCTTTTGCTTTGGGCCTCCGTAAATTTAGGGCCGGCCCTGGGTACTCGACAAAGCAGCATCTGCCTAAAGTCTAAATCTCTCATGTTGTTAGATCTATCCTCAGCCGTGGCGGTGAGAATGGAGTCATCATAGCAAGTCACAACTGCACAAAATGATATCAGAACGAATGCACAAATGCACAATGTAAACTCCCAAATGAAATTTAATATAAATTTTTAATTAGTATTCAAATTATTTTGTTCACTTTCATATCGTAATACAATTACGATATGGCTATCAATCTTCAGAAGAGTTGCGGCATTGCCCTAAGCAAAGAGCAGGAAGATGGAATGGAGATGATCTCTTATGCATTGGGGTGCGGGAAAGGGGAATTCCCCTTAAAATATTTGGGGATGCCAATCAGACCAGGGAAGATGCTTAAGGAAGACTGGGTTCCTTTAGTGGAGAAAGTGGAGAAAGAGCTTGCTGGATGGAAAGGGAAATTGTTATCGCTGGGAGGCAGTTACTCTTATCAACTCGGTCCTAAGCAGCCTTCCTACATACCTGATGTCCAGTTATGAGATTCTGAGCTGGGTGATAGAAAGAATCGATAAATGTCGAAGGAAATTTGTTTGGAAAGGATCACAAGAGGATAGCAAGGGATTCAATTTGATTCGGTGGAACAAGGTATGTAGAAAGAAAGAATTCGGAGGTCTAGGGATCGTGAACCTCCGCGATATGAATGAGGCGCTACTATCCAAATGGTGGTGGAAAATGAATAAGCGACGATAGTCTTGGTGGTGCAACTCCTTCAGGATATATAGGCGACGGAAAAAGACTAGAGTCGAAGGGCGAAGCAAATTCGGAAAGGTTTCGTTCCTGTTAGATATTATAGTCCCATATTGGGTATTGGGTTAATTTTGTATTTGGTTCACTCCTATGTATAGAAGATATTGTACTTAGTTATTTCTCAATTCAATATTCAGTATTGTTTTCATCTCTCTGATTTATCTTAACATGGTATCAGAGCAAATTATACAAAATTTTCCTCTCTTGAATTTCTCCATCAAACCCTAAAATTCCAACAGCCAAAAAAATAATCTTGTTCATCGTCCTCTTCCTCAGCATCGACTTCTCCGCAGCTCCTCATCATCGACTCCCCCGAAGCTCCTCATCATCGACTTCTCCGTAGCTTCTCATCGTCAGTATCTTCGCCGACCCCCTACTTCCGGCGACCTTCTCCCCATCGCCACTCCCTTCTGCGCTGCTCAACTAGCACCACCCCGCCACCCCCCCTGTCCTCCTTATCCACCTCTCCCACATCCCCCCCCGACCACCCCGTCCTCCTCGACCTCCTCCAATCTTCACCTCCCCCATCCCCCCCCAAACTTTGAAAACCTTAATTTCTTTTTCTTTTCCTTATACTACCCGTTTTTTTACCCGAAACCCATGTCCTATATCTCCTAACTCTAAACCCACAATTCCAATACCCTACTTTTTTCTGTTAAAAATCAAAAAATCAAAAAATCAAAAAAATCAAAAAATCAAAAAAAATCAAAAATAAAAAAAAAATCAAAAAAATCAAAAAAACCAAAAAAACCAAAAAAAAAAAAATATTACAGGTACTACTACTTGATGGAATCTCAATCTCTCCCACATATTTTCGCCTCCACTGACTTCCCCGATGCAACCGCATTTCGTTCCTCCTCCAGATTCAAACAGCAGCAGCGCCACCTTCAATCTGCTTCCGGCCTCCTACCCTCTCCTAACATAATTTCTACCCCACCTCTACTTCCGATACCGGTAGCACCGTTCTGTCCCCAACCCCGATCCAGACACCACCAGCATCTTCCTCCTCATTGTGCTCTCAGTCACAGCAACACTAGTCTTATTCCTCCTCGCAATGCTTCTTCCTTTACATCCTCGGCCATGCTCATCACTTCAGTCTTGCTGTCTCCTGCTGATTGGGCTAATCTTTAGCAACACCTTACTCAGCTGGAACTACAGCTCACGGGTCAGTCTATCAATGTTAGCTCCTCTGCTCCTGGATTCTCTACCACTCCCGGTATGAATTAGTTCTGGATTTTAGATTCTGGTGCATTACATCATCTCACTAGTAATCAGACACTATTCACCACCTGCACTGCACTTCCCTCTTACTCTCCATCTCTACACATCGCTGATGGCTCACCACTTCTCGTTACACACTCATAGCAATTAACTCTCCCACTCTCACATTACCATATTTTCTTTATGCTCATCATTTATCCATAAACCTTATTTCTATTAGTGCATTGTGCGATAGTGGTCTTATTGTTACTTTTGACTCTTTCGGTTGTTCTATTACTAATTCATGCACAGGTGAGGAGTTTGAGTGTGCTACTCGTTAGGGTCGTTTATATCATCTAGATTTTCTTCGTGTAAATTACTCTACTTCTAGTTTTGCCGGTATTGTTTCTTCTGATGCTGATCTGTGGCATAGACGTTTAGGTCTTATTAGTGTGTCTCGTCTCCAGACTTTAGCTCATAGTGGTGTCCTTCGTTCTCTTATTTTTAAACATTTATCTGATTATCAGGGTTGTTATTTGGCCAAACATATCGCTCCACCCTTTAGTCACAAAGCACCTCTCAAACCACCCATCCTTTTCAACTTATTCATTCTGACATATGGGGACTCTCTCCTGTACCTTCGTGGAAAGGCTATCTTTATTATGTTGCCTTTATTGATGACTTCACTAGACATACATGAATTTTTCTTATGCGTCAGTGATCTGAGATACCTAATATTTATCCGTTCTTTACGACTATGATTCACACTCAGTTTGGTGTGCACATTAAGAATTTCCGATCAAACGGTGCTCGTGAGTACACTTCCACCACTATGAGATCGATCCTTCAGTCTCACAGTACCCTTTTTCAGCAATCATGCCCTCACACATAGGAGCAGAATGGCGTAGCTGACCGCAAGCATCGTCATATCCTTGAGACTGGTCGTGCTCTTTTACTCTCCTCTTCCGCTCCTTGTTCTTTCTGGGCTAAAGATGTCATGACCTCTGTTAGTCTCATCAACATTACTCTCTCGTCTGCCCTAGCTGGTACGATACCTTATGAGGCTCTTTATCACTCACCTCCCGACTACAGTATGCTCAGTACCATTGGGAGCACCTGTTACGTCCTTGTCCCTCCTACTGAGCGCACGAAGCTCTCCGCTCGTGCTGCTAAGTACGTTCACCTAGTTCTCAGTACCGAACACAAAGATTTTCGTTGTTTTGATCCATCGCTGGTCGTGTTCGCATTTCTAGACATGTATCCTTTGTGGAAGACTCTCCTTACTACCTGAACCCCCCTCCCCCCTGAGGATACTAGATTTCTCGATTCCCCAGTTGTTTCTAGCTCCCAGACTTCATCTTTCTGCATTCCTTTTGATCATATTCCTCTGGCTCCACTCACATCTCCTGCAGTCCTTATACTTGTTGTTCCTCCTACTGAAACACCTCCTGCATCCCAACAGCTGCAAGTACACACCCCACCTACTTCCCCACCGATACATGCACCTACTCCACCGTCTTCACCCCCACACCCTGTCAATCCACCATGGCTTCGTCAGTCTACACGTTCCACTTCTAGTATTCCTCCGGCATGTTATACACCTGATGCCACTGGTCCTTCTAACCAGTTTGGTTTTGCCACCCTAGCTTCCTACTCACTAAGTTTCTTGCATATCTCACTGCTATACACTCTATACTTGAGCCCAAAATCTATCAGGACGCAGTTTAATATTCAGAATGAAGGAAAGCTAGTGCAGAGGAATTCAGTACATATGATCAGACTGGCACTTGGAATGTTGTTCCTCTACCAGAGGGCGTTCAGCCTATTAGCTGCAAGTGGATCTTCTAGGTCAAATATCAACCTGATGTATCTATTGAGCGGCACAAGGCTCATCTTGTGGTCCGAGAATTTACTCAGGAGCATGACATTGATTATGATGAGACATTTGCTCTCATTGCACAGATGACTACTGTTCGCACTCTTCTTGCTATTGCAGACATCCGTCAGTGGCCGTTATACCAGATGGATGTGAAGAATGCTTTTCTTCATAGTGGCTTATCTGAGGTTGTTTATATGGATCCTCCTCCCAGCATCCCTACTCCTCATCGTCGTGTTTACCGGCTACATCGGATTATATATGGTTTGAAGCAGGCCCCTCGAGCCTAGTTTGAGTATTTTCGCCTTGTCATCACCAAGGCTGATTTTAGTTAGAGTTCTCAGGACCATTCTACATTTATGCGATCATTACTGTACGGGAGGGTAATTCTACTACTCTATGTTGATGATATAATTATCACTAGGGATGACTCCGTAAGCATTACTTCCACCCAGAAATACCTTCACCAGCAGTTTCATATGAAAGACCTTGGCAAACTATGTTATTTTCTGGGTCTAGAGATTGCTCATAGATATCGGAGGATACTCATTTCTCAACAGAAATACACATCAGATATTATCTCCACTGCATGCCTCTTTGCCAGTCGATCAGCCGATACACCCTTAGAGATTCATGTGAAGCTTTATCCCACTGATGGTGAGCTCCTTCCTGATCCCACTAGATACAACAGATTGTTGGACAACTTGTCTATTTATGCATGACCAGACCCGATATTGCTCATGCAGTCAGTTTATTTCTGCTCCTACATCAGTTCACAACGGTGCTCTTCTTCGGATTCTCAGATATCTTCGGGGTACTATTACTCGCTCATTATTCATGCCTGCTTCATCCAAACTAGATCTAAGTGCATATTCTGATTCAGATTGGGCATGTGATCCTACTACCAGACGGTCAACCATCGATTTCTGTCTATTTCTTGGTGATTCGCTGATCTCATGGAGAAGTAAGAAACAATCAGTTGTTACATGTTCTTCAGCCGAAGCTGGGTACAAAGCAATGACAGTTACTACTAGAGAGATTTTTCATGTTCATTGGCTTTCATCAGATCTGGGTGTCACTCCTTCAAGACCTACTACTCTTCATTGCGATAACCGGAGTGCACTACACATTGCAAGCAACCCGGTCTTCTATGAACGAATGAAGCATATTGAGATTGATTGTCAATATGTTCGTGAGCGCTTTGAAGCATGGACCATTTCTCTTCATTTTATTATCTCATCACAGCAGACGGCAGACTTCTTCACCAAATATCATACTGTTCAGATATTTCGATATTTAGTAGGCAAACTCATACTATTTGACCCACTATGAGTTTGAGAGGGGGTGTTAGATATTATAGTTCCATATTGGGTATTGGGCTAATTTTGTATTTGGTTCACTCTTATATATAGGAGATATTGTACTCAGTTATTTCTCAATTCAATATTCAATATTGCATTTATCTCTCTGATTTATCTTAACAGTTCCTATGGAAATGGATTGCGAAAGTTGGTGAACTGTTCCACGAGAACACTATCTCCAAACTAAGAGACGGTAAGACAACTAGATTCTGGAAGGATAAATGGTGGGGAGAAAACACAATTAAATCGTTTTTCCCAAAACTAGCAGAAGTAACTATTAACGAAGATGTGATGGTGGCAGATGTCTGGAAATGGGAAAGACTGCGACTAGAGTTCCGCAAAAACGTGTCCCCTGAAGGGCAGGTTTAGGTTCAAAGATTTTAGAATATGCTGGCAGAGAAAATGGCACACGGAAGGGAAAATGAGGACGAGAGAGTGTGGAGGCTAGAGACTAATAGTGTGTTCTCAGTTAGGTCAATGTATCAATTCTTAAATGATGGGGAAATTAGAAGTGCTTGCGCGAAGGTTTTTGGAAATCGAATATTCCAAATAAGGTGAAAGTGTTCCTGTGGCTGGTGGAGAATAACGTGATCCTTTATAAGGTGAACAATAGAAAACGTAACATTCTGATTGACACAACATGTCCACGATGCATTTTGGGGGAGGAGGACACTAATCACATCTTGTTGTTCTGTCCAAAAGCGCAACCAACTTGGGAAATCATAGGGTTGGGGTTTGGGGTGACAGAAATTCCTACCAGTATTGACGACGTGTGGGGGAGGTGGAGATCGAGGTTCATTAGGAAGGAGTGTAGATTAATGTGGGATATTACGGTTGCAGCTAGTATGTGGATCCTGTGTCTAGATAGAAACGATGCTTGCTTTCATAACATTTGTACATTTCAGAAGATACTTAATAAAATCTTATCTCTTATTAATGACTGGGTAGGTACAGCAGTGGCAAGAAAGAAACCTCGTACTGATGGAGAGGAGTAACCCGCACAAGGTGACAGCAGAAGCCTAGGCGGGTGACTATTTTGAGAGCCAGACTCTTGTTAGGTTCTGGCAGATGTTACTGTATTTATTTTCAGCTAGATGTGGACTGGATTTAGTTTGGTTTGTAATATTTCGTACTCTTTGTTTCGTTAACTTTCATTAAACAGATGACTAGGGCCACTTTTATATATAAAAAAATACTATTACCGGACTTGGTTAATAGAAATAGAAATTGACTTGGTATACTAAAATATATATCTATTTTATTTTATTTTTGATCATAAACGGTGGGTCCCAGAACTTCCCGCGCTTCATTAAAAAGATTTTAATAAAACAAACAACCAAAGTAAGGAAAATTATGTTCTTGGATCCGAATTGGTCCATGAGCCTCATTCCCCATCAAAAGAGAGACCCCATCCCATATAAGATAGTTCCCGAACCCCAAAAATAATAAATACAAGTCGTTACACAAAATGTCTTTCCACCCAAACAACAGCAACATCCCAAAATAAAGTGGTCCTGCCACCAGTCCACACAAAAGCCGTCCCCCATCCTGCTTCCGCTTGCCAATCACTCTTCCGCAGTGTTTCCCCCTCTTTCCTCGTTCTCTGCCTCGTAGGTTGCTGTGTTGGCGTCAGTGTATATTTCCATAACTCTCTTTGTTTATCTGGCAGGCCTAGCATCGAGGCGAGGAAACAGAAGCTGAATCTCATCCAATTTTTACAAAGCTGGAGGCCTTCGGGGGGGGGGGGGGGGGGGGGGGGGGGGGGGGGACAATACAGATAAAATAAACTGGGAAATGGGGAAGGGAGGTGTATTCTCGGTAAAAGCGTTGTATAAATGGCTTAACAATGGGGGAGTTGAGACCGATGATCCGGTTTCGAAGGTTAGGGTGCCTCTTAAGATAAGGGCATTCAATTGTCTTGTCAGTAAAAATGCGGTTCTCACCAGGGATAACCTGAAAGAATGCAAGTGGTTAGGTCCGGGAAACTGTAGTATGTACAACATGGATAACGAAACGGTGAATCACTTTTTCGTTAAATGTCAATTTGTCGCGCTGATATGGGCGGATTTTCTGAATAGATAAGGCATAGCCGGAATGGGCCCGGAGACGGTGCAAGAAGTGTGGGGGAATTGGCGTCAATTAAGCCTGCGGCAAGGAGACTTTGACATTTGGGGGGTGGGGGTGATGGCAATTTGTTGGGGGATTTTGTTAGAGAGAAACTGTAGAATTTTTAGCCCACAACACAGAATTACCATGCATCATCAACTGCGATACAAGATTAATGCTCATAACATCTTCTGGTCTATTACGGCTGGTGGGAATTCAATAAAGAGAGTTAAGAAAATATACATTGACAAAAAATTATCTTACAAAAATCAGTACAAAAATTATCTTATTTCCATTTTTGTAAGATAATTTTCTTTCTTTTTCCATACTTTCTGACTTAATGCAATGCATTTTCAAGCTTAAAACATTTTTTGGTGGAAATCAGTGCATGCACTTTTAACTTCTAGTTCTTTCATGCAAACATAGATTGCATACAAAATTGAGTTATAAGAGACAAGTTCAAAATCCAGTATCAGATTGCAGCAATATCATTTTGTGATCAAAGAGGCGCCTCGAAAGTGACATTTATAATTCATGATCTTCTATTCTATTCTCCTCTCTAGGGTTTGGCAGAGTGAACATTGATGAGTCAGACGACAGGATATAAATTTAATGACATTAATGATACTTATATACTTACAGTAGCAAATAGGCAAGTTATTATACAGACAGCTGTTTGATGCTGGCCAATTCTTTTATCCAGATATGCTCATTGTTCTATCCTATGATAATCATCATTGAATAGTTTATTTGCCATGTTACAATAATTGTCTTGCTAGGAAAAAAAAAAAAAACTTACACATAAAATAAACCCTAGATCTATCAAAAAAACCCTCTCCTACCTACTCCCGACCCAAACCCTAGATCTATCACCCAGGGGCGGCGGCGGCTTCCCCGCAGCGCCGCCGCCCCCCCCCCCCCCCCCCTCTCCGTCGTCCCCGTCGTCCCAACCAAGCCTTTTTTCCTCTCCTTCCTACTCCCGACCGATTCCCTGGTTCTTTCTCCCTGGGACGGCGGCGGCTTGCCCACAGCACCGCCGCCCCCCTCCCCGTCGTCCCCCCCTTACCATCCTCCCTCCCCTTAAGAGCGTCGTCGGAGATCCACGCTCGCGCCGACTCGCTGCCATGTCGCTCCAGATCCAATCGCCAAGCTCGTCGGAGATCCAAGCGCGCCAAGCTCGTCGGAGATCCACGTGCGCCAAGCTCCTTCTGGGGCCAAGCTCGCGCCAAGCTCGTCGGAGAGCCTCGCGCCGAATCGCTGCCATGTCGGAGATCCACTCGCCAAGCGTGAAGGCGCCAGATCGATTCCATCCGACTCGTAGCCCTGTCGCCCCTAGGCGACGGCGAACTGTGTGGAGCTCGGCCATCCGTGCACCGACGGCGCAGCCACCATCGACAACGGAGCAGTAGACCGAGATCTGGGTGACTGTGGGTTTATTGGGGTTGGGGTTAGTTTAGGTTGAGATTGATTATTAATTAGCTTTGCTAGGTGTTTCACCGGTTCCTCTTCGCGCTTGCCACCATGTCCACACCCTTGGGGCCAATTACAGCTAGGTTTTGGTTTTTCGAGGGTTGGTAGTGCGTGTGAAGAAACCGATGTGTGCTTGGCTGTGCCGTGTTGTGAGACGGCAGTGTATTTTGTGGTTTGAGGGGTTGGTGGAGCTGTTTGGGTTGGGTAAGTCTAGTTGTGATGTTTGCTGTGTAGGTCGGTTCTGGGGCTAGGGCCCGAAGACGGGGTCCCCCCATGATATCGCTTATTACATACTAGTATTTTACCACCCATACTGTCGTGGAGCGTCCGGGATATGAAGAAGGAGGTGGAAGAAGATTTGATTCGATTTGAAGATAGAGGTGTATAGTTGTGGGGCTAGGGCCCGAAGACGGAGTCCCCCCATGATCGTTACTGCACAGGGTGGGGCTTGGGCCCGCAGAAGGGGTCACAAACTGAACTCGACCTTGCTTAATCCACTGCCACAAACTTGCAACAACACCGCCACTACGCCCTCATCATTGATCCTGAAATCTACAACGTCCACCGCCCGCAGGGGCGAGAGGTGTGAAGGTGATTCTTCAAATTGGTTGTGATTTGGTTGGGTTTTACGTGAGAGAGAGAGTGAGAGAGTGAGTGAGTGAAGACGTTGCTTCTCACTACTCTATGCAGGTGTTTGTTGGTGTTTGTTATTCATTACTCTCTTAGACTGTGTCCGTGATTAGGGTTAGTGAGAGTTTTTTGCGACGACTCTCCTTTTGGGTGCAACTCCGATTGGGCCATGTTTGATGTGACGTTGATGAGGTAGAAGGAGGGAAGCGGCAAATTTTCAAACCCCACAGGATTCGCTTCAGGTGGGTGGGCGCGTGCCGTGGAGGTGGGTGCTCGAAGCTTGTCTGACGGACATACAATTAGTTGGTCCTCGTAGGTTAGAGTGAGAGCTGATTATATGTACTGGTCATGTCGCTTCATGTTTTTTTTCTGTCTGTAGGTTATAACTTGCTCCAGCATGCTGGGGTTGTTCTGTTAATTTCTTATTAATGAAACAGGGTGGCCTTATTCCACCTTTTCCCTCAAAAAAAAATAATTGTCTTGCTAGTAATATATGTACTAGTAATTTACACGTGCGATGCACGTTTTAATAGATATATAATTTTTTTAAAGTAAAAAGTTAGGCGGCAGGACAAAGAAAGGGTGCTGTGGGTTTTGAGAAAGAGAAAGAGAAACAGCCGTCTTGTTTTTTGAGAGAGAAAGTTTGTATGGATAGTTTACGTGTTTGATGGATTTATATTAAAGATTTTGATTGTACGTGCGTTGAACGGGTTTGTAGATTGACAAATTACGCTAAGGCCTTCTCCCATTATAGTAGTAGACATATGGCAAGTTCTTTATAAATACCTTTTCTTTGAATAATGCTTTATATATACTTTCTCCAACCATCTCAAACTCCTTATAGTAGACTAAATTTATATATACTTTTCCCTTGTTGCTGCTGCGTTGGTTTATTGTTGGCTTGTAGCCGTTGCCCGTTGCCTGTTGCTTTGCTTTGTTGGTTGTACCCGTGGGCCCAACCATCAAGAATCGACAAATTAGTAGTTATTTCCTTCATTATTTTACTTTTCATGATTGAGTGATTCCTATTGTTGTAGACTTTGTAGTTGACAGATCGTGCTTCGTGTTAATTACTTAGAAGCTAGGGTTTGCATTAATAAAAAGTTCGGGTTTCGTGTTGATTGATTGTTCCATTATTTGATTGAAAGTCTCAAACTAAGGTTTCGAATTAAAGTTATATTTCATGATTTGTGTTTTTAGAGCTTAATTTAGTAGATTTGTGCTTAATTCAATAGATTAGTATTTTTGTAATTAAGTTGAAATTTGATAGATTATGGTTTAATTAAAATAAAAAAATTCTTTCAGTTTTATCATGCCTAAAAAGTATCTATCTGAGCACCAACAAGAAAAAAGAAATAAGATGAAGAGATAAATTTATACAATTTCAAATTTGGGCTTTTTATAAGTTTCTTACTAACAAACCTGTTGAGATTGATAGTGAGTTTGCTTTAAGAAAAACTAGAACAAGTCATATTAATAAATTATTATATTTTACCTTGAACAATGTGCAATTATATATATATATCATTTTTTTTAGAATTGTATCCAAAATTTACCAAATTTTTTTATATACCAAATTTAAAATTAAAAAAAAAGCATGGGATCTCATTTTGGGAGTTCGTCTTGGGCCTCTGTGAACTCAGGGCCGGCTCTGATAGCAGTGAAGGTCTAGTACATTATTAAGAGAAAAATGCTGTAATAGATTAATAGTGCTCAGCCTCACGCAACAGATAACAAGTCACAAATTGATGACCCATGCAAGGTTTCAGGTTTGAATTAGTCTATCCATCAATTTTAGCTTTCACTATTCTATTGTTTTTACAAAGAAATAATTAGCAACAAATTTCCTTTTCTAAAATTTTTAATATCATTGCATGTTAGGTGAGTTTTTTGTGATGTATGTTTTATTAAAACGGGACTTCGGCCAACTTTTTATGATAAAAAATAAAATAAAAAATTTCAAATTTCAAGTTTGATTTTCTTCCTTCAGCTCTTGCTTCTAAAGGGTTACTTTGTTTTGGGACAACCATGCACGAAAGTCTTAACCCATAAATATAAGAGTACTAGCAATGAGCTCACTTTCTTGAATAACACTGCTGTTTAATAACTTTTGACAGTTTCAAACTGCTCGATCGTGTTTAGGTGAGCAACCCTGTTGACTGACTCTATATATATACTAGTGATCGATGATATCTCATTTCATAAGAAAAAGTCCAATTCTCACACTTTTATGACTGTAATATTAATTTTAATTGAGTAGTTTTGTCTTGTACTAAATAATCATATGACTAAATAAAGAAAGATATATATTTCTCTAAATTTACACCTCTTTACGTATGAGAGAACTCTCGAGGAATACATGCGAATTGAACTTAGATCGTGTACATATGAACACTATTTGCGTCATGCATGTATTGGGAGATCAAAATTTATGATGACTACATTTAGCTTTATTTCCTGCACTGTCTTTTTCCGCACTGTACTTTTTTCTCCGCCGGTTCACAGGGTTATTTTATTGACTACTTATTGAAGAAACATGGTGCCTTTATTCCACCTTTCACCTCAAAAAAAAACATTTAGCTTCTATCACTATTTTAGTATTTTTCTACTTGATGCATATTCGAACGAGGCTGTAGCAATCGGAGTTGACGAAAAACTTGCTGCTGCGCATGCTATATTTGCTTTAAATTCCGAGTGTTTGAAACACGAATTTGTGCACGTTTAGTAGCTTACAAACAGATAAGACGATAAATAGTGGACCACGTATATATATATATCTCATAAATGAGAATTTTTTCCCAAATTGTCCCACTTTTTGAAAGTTTTTTCCAAACTGCCCTAATTTTTTTAATTCCAAACTGTCTTATCCGGTTTTCGAAAAACCGAGTTTGGTTAAAACCATCTCGTTTTTTCGAAAAGCTGAGTGTGCTCTCACACTCGCTTTTCAAAAAAACGAGATGGTTTTAAACAACTCGGTTTTTCGAAAACCGAGTGTCGATTGAGGGAGATTTCAGTGCAGATCTGATTTCGAAAACAATCGACTCCTTACTCGGTTTTTGAAAAACCGACATAGTTTAGACTAAACTCGATTTTTGAAAAACCGAGCCTTTCTCACCCAGAAAAAAAAAAAAAAAGATTTTTGCATTGATTTTTCAAGCATAGCTTCCATTGCTTTTCAAGCATTGATTTTTGCAACAGAAGGAAGACCTCAAGGGAAGATTCAAGATCAGAGTCTTTGTCGTCTTTTAAAAGGTCTGAACTTTCAAATGAGTATTTCAAAAACCGAGTTTAGTTTGGATGAGGAAGCAAAGATCAGATTAGAATATCAGTCTTTCTTTTTGGGTGAGGAAGACTCGGTTTTCAAAGATCAGATATTCAAATGGGTATTTCAAAGATCAGATATTCAAATGGGTATTTTTTGGGTGAGGAACTTTCAAATGGGTATTTCAAAGATCAGATATTCAAATGGGTATTTTTTGGGTGAGGAACTTTCAAATGGGTATTTCAAAGATCAGATTAGAATATCAGTCTTTATTTTGGGCGAGGAAGACTCAGTTTTTCAAAAACCAAGTTTAGTTTAAATTAAATCGGTTTTTCAAAA
Source organism: Hemerocallis citrina (assembly GCA_017893485.1). NCBI lineage: Eukaryota > Viridiplantae > Streptophyta > Magnoliopsida > Asparagales > Asphodelaceae > Hemerocallis > Hemerocallis citrina. The sequence continues at coordinate 285,834,194 of CM030364.1, read as the reverse complement.
AACAAGTAAGGAGTTGATTGTTTTCGAAATCATATCTGCACTAAAATCTCCCCCAATCGACAATCGGTTTTCGAAAAACCGAGTTTGGTTAAAACCAACTCGGTTTTTTGAAAAGTGAGTGTTAGTCTTCGATTTTCCAAAGAGCAGACTCGCTTTTCGAAAAAACGAGATGGTTTTAACCAAACTCGGTTTTTCGAAAACCGAGCGAGACAATTTGGGAATTAAAAAAAAAGTGAGCAGGTTGGAAAAAACTTCCAAAAAGTGGGACACTTTGGAAAAAAAATCCATAAATGAGAGGTGAAGGGACCCCAAAACCCAAGGCACGCCTTGGAGTAGAGGCAATATCTTCAGCTTCCTTTTTTGAATTTGAGGATGATTAATTTCTAAGTTAGTGACCTTCTTGGTCCCAGGAAAGGATATTCTAGATCTATGTGAAAATAATTTTACCTGCTATGGATAGGTTTGAATCCCCTTAAACTGAGAAATATAATATTAGTGAATCATGATCAGAAAGCGAGCTCAATTAACCACTAACTAGTGATATTTATCGACCCCCCTCCCCCCTCTTAAGGGTGCTAAAGCATTTTTTATTTTCTTAGTTCATGTAGTAATTAAATGGGAAAATGGTTTTTGTGTTATAAAACTTCTACTACTTTTTTACTGCTCAATATAATGATATATCCTTCTATTTTTGATAATTAAAACATATAAGTCGTATGCCCTAGCATTAGCTTCCACGAAAACTCAACAACTTTGTACCAAAATTAGAAAAACATGTAAAATGACAACATGAGCTCATGGATGCCTGAGGCGAACTCCCGAATTCTCGTGCGTATATATATATATTAGGCTTTTGGTGCGAATTAGGCTATTAGCATACGAACACCAGTTGCTGCTATTGCCAGTAGCGGCAACATGGCAAATTTCAAAAAAGTATACACTTATAGCGGCAACAGGTGTTCGCACGCCAATTCGAACCAAAAGTCCGTTCGCGCGCGCGCGCGTGCACACACACACACACATTTATATATATATGGGTAGATAGCGAAAAAACTATCTAATGCTTCAAATGGAAGCTCTAATGCTTCAAATGGGAGGACCGAGCCCCCATTGTAGTAGCATAGAACCTCTGAGCCATCTCTTGGCTCCTTTTGGCTTCTCCTACCACTGCTGGCGTGGGAAACTTCATTTTCATGTGGAAAGTTGAGGGCATGACATTAAGTGATGTTAGACCGGGTTGGCCAAGAATGTTGTTTTAGGCGGCCTTCACATCGACGACCATAAAATTCATCGCCTCGGTTCGGGTTGTTTAGGGGTCTTTCCTATAGTGACATCAAGGGTTATTAATCCTTCGATTTGGACTGAAACCCATAAGAATTCGTGGAGAGTGTATCTAGCAGTCTTGAGACGGTCCCGGGAAAGCTTGAGGCCTTCGAATGATTCAAGAAAGATGTTGACAGAACATTGTCCACTAGGACGCGACTTACCTCGTAATTGGCCATGTAGAGACTGATTACAAATCTTTATCTGAGAATGTCATTGGAACCTCTGTACTATTGGTCTGGGGAAAGTTATGCACCGAATTCACCTCTTGAATAAAGGCCTTTCGAGAGGAGTTTGACTTCCCACCCAGAGGCCCTCCGTGGATGGAGTGGAGAACCACTTCTGGCTCCGAGTCTTAGGACTCGGAGGGCTTCTCTTCTTGCTTGTTAGTCCCTCTGTATGGTGGAGGATTGGACCTGTTCTTTCGGACGAACTTGGATAGGTTCGTTGGATAAGCTCTTCAATTTCTTCCTTGAGAGCCCGGCAATCATATGTGTCGTGACGTGATCTCTATGAAAGCAACACCACATATCCTTTTTCTTTATCTTCCTTGGGGTGTTCATTCTAGGGGGAGGACGACGTATCACTTCCTTGTCCACCTTCATGAGGATTGCTGATATATTGGCATTAAGATGCATGAAATTCTCGAAATGATGAGGAAGCGGGTGGCGCTGATCATTGCCGTCTTTCTGGAATTCCTGGGCTCCTTTTTCGTTTGCACTCTTCCATTTGTTCCCGGAAGAGGGCTCCTCTCGACCGGGGGGTTTTGAGAGCCTCTTTAGCTCGTGTATACTTCTCGCTCCTAAGCAGAAGTTTTGAGAAGACCCGGGGAGCCTTCGTGGGAAGGGACGCCTTAAGGTCGATATTATTGATATTGTATCAGAACGCGGCGATCGCTACTGCTTGATTGAGGGAGGCGATAGATCATGACTCGATTGTGGAGTGCCGTACAAAGTCCTTGAGTCGTTTGCCTTCCCTTTGATTCAGGTCTAGTAAAGAAGCACCTGTCTTCTCAGTTCGGCTACTGCTTACGAAGTGGGTGAGGAATCAAATTGATTGAAGAAGAAGATGGAGCCTAGTGAGAGGCGGGAGTACCACTCCTTTGCTAACCCCTTCAATGTGGCGAGGAAAGTATTGCAGAGAAGAGCATATGAGGCTTGGTGGATCATCATGAGAGATTTAAAACTCTCGATATGATCAGCCGAGTTGGATTCTTCGTCGTAGGATTCGAAGTGTGCTGGCTTGAAGGTCTCAGTGACGTGGGCCTCCATTATTGACTTGGAGAAGGGAGGTCTGCTAGGGCAAAAACATTTGGCTTGATGGGCTTCCTCTTGTTGATTCTGTTGAGACGGTCTTCCATCTCTCAAAGGTGGCGGAGAATTGGGTCTTCCCTTCGTGGTAAATCTGGTCGACCTGTGAGACTCTTTGTCATGTATGGTTGTGAGGAGGTGACTGTTTGTTTGTCGAGCCCTGTTTGAGGCGACGTTAAGGGCTTGGAGGATTTCATCTTTGAAATTTCGAAATTCTATCTTGGTGATGAGCTCCTCTTCTTCTCTGGTTGGTCCTGTGAACTAGTTGACTTGTTGCAGTTTGGATTCTTCGCTCCGAAGAGAGAGGAGATCTTCTTCTTCCCTAGGAGAGGGAGATCTTCTCCACCCCCCTGGGAGAGGGGGTTCTTCTGGACCTTTGCTTTTGAGGAGAGGGGGTCTTCTTGCTTCCCTGGCATTCTAGACGAGGGACTTCGTCATGGGCTCGCCTTTCGTTCAGGCAAACTCGGAGATCAGACCCTTGCTGTCGGTTGATGATGACTTGACGTAGGTCTGGCTGTGGTTGGGGCACTGAAGAAGGGGTTGATGACGGACGGGACCTATATTTTTGACCACTTGATGAACATGGTGCTGTTCGTGACGACTTCAGCTGAATAATGAATTTTCTTATATTATGGCTCAATCTTAGTTTCACACAGGGTCTCCAATTTCTTAGGAACGGCCCTGCCCGCAGGGGGTCGGTGCTCAATTTGTCATTCGAGCACCTTGTAAGAAATGTGCCTATTTCACAAGTTTGATGCTTTGCTATGTCGAACCCCACAGGGGTCGCCCAAACCGTTCCCCCATGAGTTCATTGCACAATGTGTCATTCGACCACCCTAGAATGCGTGCCACAAGTCCCCTTGGATCTCCCCAAAAGTTGCACCCTCTTCTTGTTTTTTATTTATATTCTAAAAAATAATTATAAATTCCGAAAATTTAATTTTAAAATATGAAAATTAATTATAAAATTTTGAAATTAATTAAAAATCCTAAAACATCATTATAAATTCAAAAAGTTAATTAAAATTTGTGAAGAGTAATTATAAATTTAGAAAATTTAATTGATAAAATTCCCGAAAATAATTATAAGTTTATGAAAATTAATTAAATTTTTCAAAAAATAATGAAAATTTTGGGAAAATCCTTCAAAAATTCAAGAAATCCTGGAAAAATGATTGTAATTTATGACAGAAAAGTTACTACCTAGAGAAGCCCCGGACAAAGCTCCAGACGTTCCCGAACGCTACGTAGGCACTCATGATCACCCAAAGCAGAACGGACTACTCCTCGAATGCTGCAATATCCAAACCTTCAGGATTGGGAAACTTATGATATTGGTAAAATCAGAGCCGTGCGATCTCAGCACGCATCTCAAAGCTTCTCAGGGGCAGTACACTAATTTCTCAAGAACGGCAGGCCTACTAGAAGAACCGGTGCCACTTTCAGGACCATCAGCTGAACTAGATCTACAATTATGGCTTGTATACAACCTAAGAAAGAGGAATTTTTAGCTGACTGGAGTTGTCAATCAAATCTCCCTAAATCAGGATTTAAACAACTAATTCTATCCCATAATTAGGGGAATCTCCGATTAAATCTTAAAAGATATCTTTTCCTATTTATCTTATGGAGCAACACTTCTGGCCTATAAGTACCCACCCCCTTCACTCAATAAAAGATAATCAATATTTTTCCACCAAAACCCTAATCTTCTTTCTAAATTACTGAATTGAGCGTCGGAGGGTCTTTCGCCGGAGCTACCTCTGGTGTTAAGACTTTGTATAGGTTTGCATGACGTTTTCATCTATTCAAATTCAGGTCCAGATGTTCTTAGCCATTCAAATTCTTATTAAGGAGCTTTTAGTTATCCAGATTCAGATTTTAATCGACGATTTAGATCGAGCTTTCCTCCTCAAAAAGTACTCATTATCTGGTTGCTCCCGCTGGTTGCTCCCATATGGGGGGGGGGGGGGGGGGGGGGGGGGGGGGGGGGGAGGCTGAGCGAGATATTGCCCCCACCGGGCTTATGATTATTCTCCTCAACATGGACTCTCGTCTTGTTTCTTTCATAAGTAAGAGTATTTTTGGCATGAACAAAGGAACTTGTACATTTCTTTTATTGATCATACAATTTTTGGAGTGCCCTGGTAATGATTTTAGTCAACATAACTAAAGTTGTTTTTTTTTTACCCAATTCTTTCACCATTTCCATTTGCTAGAGAAAAAGGTAATTGACAGGATTATTACATATCATTATAATAGGGGGTTGGAGTTGTCGTTTGTATACAACCCAACACAAGTGCATAACCAAGCATAACTAATATAAATGAGGTCTCAATTAAGGTCATGCTACGTCAAAGTTTTCACTGTTAAAAAAAAATATATTAAGACGTGCAATGCACGTGTAATTACTTAACATGATGGCATGTTTCTGTATGCTTTAATGGTTAACATAATGGCCTATGTTTTTGTATGCTTTATTGCAGATACAGATACGTATACTGTGGTTTGTACTTACTGTACATAGGAGTTTGATGTTTGTACTGACCTTATAAAGTAAATGGTGTGTTTATGCTTCTTTTCCTCAAAGGTTATAAGATTTTTTTTTTTCTTGTTTTGGTCTAGCATAGCACTTAGACCATCTCCAACCACGCTAGCTATCTCTCAATTTTAGCCAAAATAGCTAGTTTAGAGATAAAAATCTGCTCCAACGGGACTCGCCAAAGCACTCGCCAAAATAGAAATATCATTTTCACTCGCCAGATCTGGCGAGTTTGTATTGCTCGCTAAAGCACTCGCCAAACTCGCGCGATTGAATAAAAATCGCGATTGGATTTATTTCGCGATTGATCTGGATCGCGATTTCCATATTACTTTCGCGATTGGGTATGATCTGGACATTTCGCGATTGGGTATGATCTGGATTTATTTCGCGATTGATCTGGATATTTCGCGATTTTTATCTCTGGGTTTCGCGATATAGGATATGATCTGGATTTCATTTAATCTGGGTATTCCATATGACTTTCGCGTTATAGGATATAATCTGGATTTCATTTAATCTGGATATTCCATATGACTTTCGCGATATAGGATATGATCTGGATTTCATTTAATCTGGTTTGATTTTTTGGACTTTAAAATATCTATAATTATCTAAAATAGCTAGTACGGATGGAGTGGAAATTTTTTTGGCTAGCCAAATTATCCAAAAACTCTCCATTCTGGCTATTCTAGCCAGTTAAAATAGCTAGTATGATTGGAGATGCTCTTACAAGATTACGTTTGCAAGATTGAGGCAGCCAGGCAGGTAAACTTGGGCTGCGCTGTTATAACATTCATTTGATATTTTCATTTAGGCCCATGTTTATTGTATAAGATAAAAAGAAAGCCCATCTACCCTTTATAAATTAAACCAGGCACATCCCCAAAAATAAGGCTAAATTTAAAATATAAAAAAAAACACTGAGTTTTGGGCCAATTTAAAAAAACCGCATTAAAATTTTTTATATAAAAAAACAACACGAAAATTTTTAAAAACTTAGGATTAAGGTTAGGGTTGGATTAGAGTAGGGTTTAAAAAAATTACTTTCATCTTTTATTTGTGTTTAAAAAACTACATTCATTTTTTATTTGTGTTTATAATAAGTCACTTAACTAATCAGATATTTAAATAACCCCCGAACTAACCCTAATTCTAACTCTAACTAACCTAGTAGTGTTTTTTAAAATTTAGTGTTGTTTTTAAATTTTAAAAATAAATAAATAAATAAATAAAAGAACTTACTGCAGTTAAACTCGCTCAAAACTCAGTGGCGTTTTTTTAAAATAAAATTTAGCCCTGAAATAAACGAATATCTTCACGTACCACCCTAACTTCATCTTTCGCGTCCTTTCCTAACAACTCCAACTCAATACGTTCCACAACCCAACAAACCATCCCTCTTCTTTTTTGCCCTCCTCGTTGCGACCACCACCGCCTGGTCCTATGAGCATATGCAGGAGAGAGATGCAGAGGCACTCCATGCAACCCTGCATGCAGTTCGTGAAGTACGGGCGCCGCTCGCAGCAGGGGATGCTGATGATGATGGACGAAGCTGATGATGAGAACGAGGAGATCGATGACTGCTCCGAGAGAGTGCTGCAACCAGTTGAGGAAAGTGCTGCAAACAGATCTATAGTATTGAATAGCATCACTGACCTTCATAGTGCTTATCCTTTTGGCTTTTGGAGAAACAGTTCCAAGCTGAGCTTATCCTTCTGGCTTTTGTTGCTCCAAATGTATAATAGTGGAGTAAGTCGGTTGTTTGAAGGATTCCAATTGCAAGTTGCAGATGATCCTTTCAATGAGGAAGAATATATGATTCTTATGCTTCCAGCCTTCCACGGTTCCACCTAGTGATAACTGGCCACATGAAGATTTTCTATAGGATTTTTTTTTGAGCAGATCAAAACATTTTTAGGAAGATGGAAAGATTATTTTAGGAAGATGAAAAGTTTTTTTTTGAGTAGATCAAAAAAAAATTCAGTTGAAGCAAAATACTGGGCATTGTAACTAGGCCTATAGAAAGAGCGGAAAAAAAAATGGGCATTCATTTTAACTGGGCCCTGTGCAACCGCACAGGTTGCACAGACCCAGGGCCGGCCCTGGTTGTGGTGATCACACATCATCGTGTGTGACAGCTAAGAACTGAAAGTAAGCAGCAATAAGTTGAAGTGTGAGATGAATAAAAGGGAGGGTTAAGAGCATCCACAATCGTTTGCTATATTTGTCATTTTATCATATCTTGAGAAATGATGGCCTGCAATCGTTTACTATTTTGCCATATTTTGATAAAATGGCTACAATCGCTTCTCATATTTGAGAAACGAACTCGATTCTCAAATTATAGGGGTCCCTTTTTTTTAATTTTTTAATGGGATCGGACGGAATATGTTGTTTCGTTTGAACCCCCTAAACCCCATTTTTTTAATGATCAGACGGTACATGTCAAAAAAAAAAACAAAAAAGAACAAAAATCGCTCAAACGAGAAATGTTGTCCCGTTTCAAGCTTTTTTGGCTTGGACGGGACAACATGTCCGGTCCAGCCCAAAGACAAGATTAGGTTAGTATATTATTGTTAGGTTAGGAAATAATTTATCCCCCCCCCCCCCCCAAACCCCATTTTTTTAATGATCAGACGGTACATGTCAAAAAAACAAAAACAAAAAAAAAACAAAAATCGCTCAAACGAGAAATGTTGTCCCGTGTCAAGCTTTTTTGGCTTGGACGGGACAACATGTCCGGTCTAGCCCAAAGACAAGATTAGGTTAGTGTATTATTGTTAGGTTAGGAAATAATTTATTATTTAATTTATTTAATTAACCTATTTTAATATCTAATCATTAATTAATTAACTGTAAAAAAAAACGAACGTAACAACATGTACCGTCTTTTTCAAATTTTAGCAAATCACCGTTGCACTGAAATTTTTATTTTGTTATTTTTATTTGCTATTTTGCCATATTTTTTAGCAAACGATTGTGGATGCTCTAATTGAATAACAAGGTTCTTAAACATAAATTAATTTGGTTTCTCTTGCGTTTATTTTTGCTAATATATTCTCTCCTGTTGATGTTCGACTGTCATGCATGAAATCGTAAAAATATCAAGATTGGGTATGGGCCAAGAAATTATTAAGAAAATGAAATTATCATGATTAATTCATCAGTTTATGGTGATTGATCTAAGTACTATTTGAATGTAAAAAACTTGATGATGCCAATTAGCTAGTCATAGTCTCGTTATAGTTGTATACTAGTATCAGACCACATAGTAGGGCAACTATGTTATAGAAGGAATGGTTTCTTTCACACGGTCATTGAAATTCCATATTAGTTCCCCATAATTCGTTTAATTTCATATCAGTCCCCCAAACAACTTCAAAAGTGAACAATCAACGTCGAAATACAAGAAGAAGATGAGATGATAGCTGCTTTAGAGGGAATTAGAGAAGATAATTTCTTATCAGTAACTGAGGGCGAAGAGGGAGAGAAGGAGGGGGGCTAGTTGAATTGGGTAGCACTGGCAGAAAGGTTACGGACTTCCCAAGGAAAAGTAAGAGGCAATTGGACAAATGGGGTATGCAGGGTTCAAGTGAGGAGGATCTAATCAGGATGGCGGCAAAGGGAAAGGAACCGACTTCAGCGTGTGGAGGTAACAGAGGAGCTATGAAACGACTTCGTATGGAAGAGGAGGAGTAGGACTCAGTAGTGGAGATCAGGCGCATGGAGGGAGACTTCAACTGACTTCAACTATTTCAGATCGAGCCCCTCCGGCGATGCTGTATGTCCTTTGTTTCGATGACTACGTCTGGGGTAATGTCTCAGGCAGTGCACTGTATCTTTCTTTCAGCTTTTTCAGCTTTTCTAGCTTGTTCGTGGTTGTAGTTCGTGGTTGTATCTTACTTTGTGCTGGATTAGACGATGTATTTTGGTGTTTCGGATTTATGTAATTAGTACTACTTTGTTTCGTTAATATCGTATTAATGAAGCGATGACTGGGTCATCTTTTATCAAAAAAATTGTAAGACCATGAAGATGTTGATCCATTGAACCTACTTTCAAGAGAAAACCTTGAGTGAAAGAGTCTCATTGTTTGTAAATAGTCTATCTGTTCTTGCGATATTATTCTCTTCTAGACAATTTCACTTAATTAAGATGTTTCCTCCAAAATTATTTTGAAAATAATCGAATAGAGTCGATCGACTCCAGCCACGAAATAATATATTAAGAAACAAAAGAGTAGCATACAATACGAATGATTACAAGAAGTAATACACAGAAGCATGAAAGGGGGAAAGCAGTATAACTGAGATCGAGTATGTGGCAGATAAGAAGGCTGCCAATCACTTGAAATTCCCGAAGCAGGCACAACTATAACACCAGTTCGTGAAGGACAAAGAGAATGCCTGCAAAGATAGCCTCAGCTAGAGGCCGTCACCAACTTGGAAGTAGGCTGCATACATATAACACAAAGAAACAGCTGTGCAAAATTAACGCAGTACGAACCAAAACATCCAGTAACGCAATAACATCATAGAGATGAATCTACTAGCCACCAGAGACTAAAAAAAGTAGTCCAGAATACATAAACACAAAACAAAGATATTTTTTTCTCCAAAATTGATTCAATGATTCATAATTTCATGTTGGACATGTTGTGCGGAATACGAACTAACCAACAATCAAACGAGAGAAACAGCGAGAAAAACAGAAAAGCAAGCAACACAAGAACACAAGATTTAATGTGGTTCGGCAAAACACATGCCTACATCCACAGGGCGGTTGGGGTTTCTTCTTGCTATAATCAACGATGGGCAAAACAAAGTTTACAAGAGATGACGGCTGCAAAATCCGAAAAGAGGTCTCTAATTTCGTCTCTTAATTACAAAACCCTAACGGGTCGTATTTATAGGGAAACTATTGGGCCTTTCGAAATGGGCCTATTCTGGATCCAAAACCCGCCGACAGTCGACTGGTCGAATTACCAGTCGACTGGTACTTCCTTCGGGACAGTCGACTGATCAGTCGACTGCTGCTGCTGTATCTATAGTCTTTGAAACTCCTCTCTGGACAGTCGCCTGATCCTCCAGCCCAGTCGACTGATATACTGGAACTTTCATTTGCTGCAGATACTCCAAAATAATCTGAACCAGAATCGAGCCATTATCCTACAATCTTCACCTTGGCGAGATCTTCCAAGTAGCCCAAGCAATCTCCACAAATACTCCAAAACAACTGCTCATCACCAAATGTAACAAAAGAACCCAAACTCCACCTTAGTATGATATCACATACTAAACAAACCAATAGCAAAGCACTATCCCAACCGCCCATGCCAAATTATCAAACATGCAAAATATTAGCCAGGTTCATGCAATGCTTGAACTTGGCTGCCCCAACAACTTTGGTCAACATATCAGCAGGATTATCAGCTGTTCCAATCTTCACCAAATGAATATCACCATCCTTTATCAAATCACGCACAAAGTGATAACGAACATCAATATGTTTGGTCCTCGAATGATGAACTTGGTTCTTCGCTAAATGAATAGCACTCTGACTGTCACAGTGTACCTCCACCTTCTCCCGATGAATTCCCAAGCTCTTCAAAAGTCCATGAATCCAAATAGCTTCCTTCATGGCCTCAGCAACCGCCATGTATTCAGCCTCAGTAGTAGACAATGCTACAGTGGACTGCAAATTGGACCTCCAACTTATAGGTGCTCTAGCCATAGTAAACAAATAGCCTGTAGTAGACCGCCTCTTATCTAGATCACCTGCATAGTCCGAATCAACATAACCCACCAATAACCTGCTAATATTGTCATCCCTTTCAAACTTCAAACCCACATCTGTGGTGTCACTTATGTACCTCAAAATCCATTTAGCTGCTTGCCAATGCTCTTTGCCTGGATCATGCATATATCGACTAACCATACTCACCGCCTGAGAAATGTCTGGTCGAGTACACACCATGGCATACATCAAACTGCCAACCACACTAGTGTAAGGTACATTAGCCATATACTGTCTCTCTTCATCTGTACTTGGAGACTGAGAAGCACTAATTCTGAAATGAGTGGCTAAGGGTGTACTGACTGGTTTAGTTTTCTCATCTATACCAAACCGTTTCAGCACCTTCAAAAGATATTGCTTCTGTGTCAAACTCACTATGCCCTTTGCTCTGTCTCTAGCTATCTCCATCCCAAGTATTTTCTTGGCTTCACCAAGATCCTTCATCTCGAATTCAGAACTCAGCTGATTCTTCAAATTTTGAATCTCCTTAGCATTTTTAGAGGCAATCAACATATCATCCACATATAATAACAGATATATGAAAGAACCATTCTGCAACTTCCTGAAGTAGACACAATGATCATACTCACTTCTGGAATATCCCTGCACTTTCATAAACTGATCAAACCTCAAATACCACTGCCTTGGAGATTGCTTCAACCCATAGAGAGACTTCTTCAACCTGCAAACACGATTTTCCTTCCCAGCTGTCTTAAACCCATCTGGCTGCAACATATAAATTTCTTCATCTAGATCCCCATGTAAGAACGCAGTCTTCACATCCATCTGTGTCAATTCAAGATCAAACTGTGCTACCAATGCCAACAAAATCCGAATAGAAGGATGCTTCACAACTGGAGAGAACACTTCATTATAGTCAATTCCTTCCTGTTGAGCATACCCCTTTGCAACTAGTCTAGCCTTGAACCGAACACTGCCTTTTGGACCTTCTTTCTTCGTATACACCCACTTGCAACCAATTGCTTTCTTCCCCTTTGGTAGTTGCACTAGATCCCAAGTCTTATTCTTATGAAGAGAGTTCATCTCTTCATCCATAGCAACTTTCCAATCTGCATTTTCTGAACTTCTAGTGGCTTCTTTGAAGTTGGAGGGAACTTCATCATCCACAATGGGAAGAGCAAATGCAACTGTATCTGTAAAACGAGACGGTCGTTTGATATCTCTTCTTTGCCTTCTTACTGCAATTGATTCTTCCTGCTGGATAGGAACTTCTTCATCATCCTCAGTATCAACCACATCATCATCATTTTGGGCAGGATTTTCAACTGAAAGCTTTTCTAACTCCACCTGTTGGAGAACTCTCCCATTCTGCTGCTGCTGTCGATCATCAGTCGACTGATACTGTACACCAGTCGACTGTCCCGAGCTTCTGCTGCTCACCTGTTGGAGAACTTTCTCGCTATTCTGCTGCTCACCAGTCGACTGTTCTCGACCACCAGTCGACTGTCCCGAGCCTATCATGCTGGTCTCATCAAAGGTCACATCCCTGCTGATTACTAACTTTTTCTGTTCTGGACACCACAACCTGTAACCTTTGACACCAGTACTAAAACCAACAAATATAGCCTTTTTGGCTCTTGCATCAAGTTTAGTTTCAGTTACATGAAAATAAGCAGGACAACCAAATATATGCAAAAAACTATAATCAGATGCAGGTTTACCACTCCATACCTCAATAGGCGTTTTGCCTTCAAGTGCTGCTGATGGTAAACGGTTGACAATGTGGCTTGCATATATAACAGCCTCTGCCCAAAATGTCTTCTTCAATCCAGACTGTGCTAACATACATCTCACCTTCTCAAGTAAGGTTCTGTTCATCCTTTCTGCAACCCCATTTTGCTGTGGAGTCTTCCTAACTGTGAAGTGCCTCTGGATCCCTTCATCTTCACACAATTTCAGAAACGGATCGTTCTTGTATTCCCCTCCATTATCTGACCTCAGAACCTTAATCTTCCTACCAGTCTGATTTTCAACTTTCTTCTTCCAACTTGTGAACAATGTCAAAACTTCATCTTTGTGCTTCATGGTATATACCCAAACTCGTCTGGAGTAATCATCAACAAAAGTAACAAACCAGTGTCTACCACTCATAGAAGGTGTCTGAGTAGGGCCCCAAACATCTGTGTGCACATAATCGAGGATACCCTTTGTCTGATGTACAGCTGTACCAAATTTCACCCTAGTTTGCTTACCCAAAACACAATGTTCACAAAATTCCAACTTGCACCCTTTAGCATCTTTAAGCAACCCTTGCTTCACAAGCCCCTGCAAGGCCTTTTCTCCTGCATGCCCGAGTCGCATATGCCACAACCTAGTAGAGTCGGGAACAACCTGTTTAGGCCTTTCAGTTACACTGGCAGCCTGACCCAAATATGTTTTTCCCTGCAAGAAAAACAAGTTCCTTTTTCTTTGCCCTTTCATCACCACGAGTGATCCGCTAGTCACCTTCAGAATGCCACCTTCACTAGCAAATTTCAATCCACTGGCCTCCAAAACACCAAGTGAAATCAAATTCTTCTTCAAATCTGAAACATACCATACATCTGAAAGCTCCCTAATAAGACCATCGTGCATTAGCAATTCAATCTTCCCGATTCCTACCTTCTTACAAGGTGCATCATTTCCCATCAAAACTACACCACCATCCATATACTCCAAAGAAGTAAACCACTCCTTTTTCCAAGACATATGATAGGAGGCTGCTGTATCAAGAAACCATACCTCTTGATAAAGTGAGGGACTAGAAGCAAGTGCAAAAGAAAAATCCTCGCCACTATCTAAATTATCAACAGTCACATTTGCAGTCGAATTTCCCTTATTTCGTAGCTTTGGACAATCCTTTTTCCAATGCCCCCTTTCATGACAGAAAGCACATTCATCTTTGGCCGGTATTTTCCTGTCCTTCGAAACTCCTCTCGATTTGGAACGAGATTTGTTTCCCTTTTTCCCAGATTTGGACTCAGATCTGATCTCAGTCCTGCCCCTTACAATCAATGCTTCAGAAGTTTCTCTATCAACCATTTTATCCCTTCTCCTAGTTTCATTATTCAACAAAGCATTTGCAACATCTTCATATTTCACAGTATCTTTTCCATATATTAACGTTGTTGCTAAATGATCATAACTTTCAGGTAATGAATTCAACAGAATTAGGGCTTTATCTTCATCTTTAATTTGCTCATCCAAATTTAACAAATCAGCCAATAATTTATTAAATGATTCAACATGAGCGTTCATAGACATACCTTCCGTATAGGTGAAGCGAAAAAGTATCTTCTTCAAATACAGCCGATTCTCCAAACTTTTCCTCATGTATTTGTCTTCGAGCTTCTTCCACAACACTGCAGCAATGGTATCCCTCATCAAATCGTACTTCTGAGCCTTCGCAATAAAGAGCCGAATAGTCCCACACGCTACTCGATTCAACTTCTTCCAATCTACATCGGACATATTCTTTGGTTTTTCTACCTCCAAAGCAACATCTTGTTCTTGTTGAACAAGAACATCCAACACCTCACATTGCCACATCCCGAAATTGTTTGTCCCATCAAATTTTTCAACTTCAAATTTTGCTTTGTGAATCGTTGTTCTGGACGAACTTGATCCCACAACATCCTTGGTTGCATCTGCATCACTCGCCATCTCCCTCTAGGTCGAACCAACAGCTCTGATACCACTTGTTGTGCGGAATACGAACTAACCAACAATCAAACGAGAGAAACAGCGAGAAAAATAGAAAAGCAAGCAACACAAGAACACAAGATTTAATGTGGTTCGGCAAAACACATGCCTACATCCACGGGGCGGTTGGGGTTTCTTCTTGCTATAATCAACGATGGGCAAAACAAAGTTTACAAGAGATGACGGCTGCAAAATCCGAAAAGAGGTCTCTAATTTCGTCTCTTAATTACAAAACCCTAACGGGTCGTATTTATAGGGAAACTATTGGGCCTTTCGAAATGGGCCTATTCTGGATCCAAAACCCGCCGACAGTCGACTGGTCGAATTACCAGTCGACTGGTACTTCCTTCGGGACAATCGACTGATCAGTCGACTGCTGCTGCTGTATCTATAGTCTTTGAAACTCTTCTCTGGACAGTCGCCTGATCCTCCAGCCCAGTCGACTGATATACTGGAACTTTCATTTGCTGCAGATACTCCAAAACAATCTGAACCAGAATCGAGCCATTATCCTACAGGACATAGTTACACAAATGTACATATCGGCCAGAGAATTAAAGTTTAGTCTCAACCTTGCTTCATAATGTTGCTTCTCATAGGAACTGTGATACTCATTTCAGCTTTTTCACTTCAATTTTATCACTAAATATTAATTACTCATACTGCAGTTTTACTGGACAATGTTCTCAACGATTATTTGTGGGCAAAGGCCATTCTTTTAACTACGAACACAGTAGCAACAGCAGGTCTCACTATTCAGGTCCCAATAATTGCTGTCGTGGGCTCACATACCGGCGGTACACCTCATTTATTCGATTATATTTGGGGCTGTTGCTGCCTTGGCAGGGTTTGTTGGGATCAACATCCCTTCAAAGAAGGTCGATACACTACTGAAATGGACAGAAGGTCGATACACTACTGAAATGGAGGATGTCAGAAGCTGGAATCTCGAGCCCTCTAACTCATTTTCGGTATCATCTATGTACAAATGGCCCAACGGTGGAAGATTAAGATGTAAGGAGGCCAACATTATATGAAGTGTTAAAAGCACCTTTGAAAGTCCAAGTATTTATTTGGCTTGTGATGAACGACGCGATCTTATCTAAGATCAATTTGCAGAAACAAAATATGCAAATTGATGTAAATGCTTGACATGTAATAATGCTGACGAGGATACGAATCACCTATTATTTACTTGTCCTAAGGCCAGGCTAGGTAGTAAGCTTAGGATTTGGATGCTTAGATGGTACTAGATTTAGTTCTGAGATGTGAGGTCATTAGAGGGTGGATCTTGTGAGGAAAGATTATAGAATGGCCTGGGATATCTTGCTGCGGCTACTTTATGGGGACTATGGCTAGACCATAATAATTTGTGTTTCCATAATATCAATAATAGATTTCCTGTTATGATGCATAAAATCTTCTTCTTCATTCACGATTGGGCAGGTCAGGCAAGGGTGAAGAAAATACTTCGTATGGAAGAGGAGTAGATCAGAAAATCCGCGTGAGGAAGGAATTGAAAGGCTCGGATTGCCTTTTTGTATCTGTATCTACTATCTGTATCTTCTTTTATGCATTAAAGACTATAATTTAGATTTGTTGTTTCATTGACGTATAGTTCTTGATGTAATATGTTCTACTCTGTTTCGTTAATTTTTTATTAAAAAAGCGATGACGCTATCATCTTTTTATCAAAAAAATACGTTCCTTAACAAACTTGCTCCGAATCTGAAGTTGAAGTGTAAGAAAATGAAGCAAATATGCACCCCTGGGAGAGTATCCAAGAGTATCCATGGTGGGTAAATGCACCGTATCTCTCCGTACTTTGTTATGGTTATGTACGTACCTTGCGTAGTAATTTTTTTATATTTTTTTTATCGTTAAACGGTGAGTTGAATGCCCCCCGCATTTTATTAATAAGAAATTAACAAAACATACAACAAAAAATAAGGCTTATGAAGTTTAGATTCCAATAAATTGGGTTCTGGAACTCATACACCCCAACCAACAAACAAAAAATACAATGAAATCTAATCTTATTGATCGGCCGACCAAGCAAGAGCGAATTTCTCGTGCCAATTTGAGCTCACTCTCTCACTTAGACCCTCGCTTGTACACCGTTTATCCTCTCCAACTATCGCACGATCACCTCCATTGCCCTCAGCAGTGAGCCGAACATCAACACCAAGCACCCTAAAAGAGATACTGCAGGCACTCCGCCAATCTGATAACACACTGTCCAGATTGAGTCCTCGTTGTCATCCCCTCGCTTAACCCTAGTTGACTCTCACCGCCAATTCGCGGCGTTAGCAGACGTCGCACCTAACCCCTCCAAGCCCCCTGACGTGAGAGAAACCATTGACACCCTTCACTTTGACCAAACTAGGTCAAAGTAGAGCCCAAACCCTGAAATTGACTGACCACCGTCGCCCACATCAGTTAGGAAACATTTCGTTGCTAATTGTAGATCAGTTGTAATTTGGATATTCGGGACAACTTTGAATCTAAGGGACTCCTCAACGTCCATTCTAATCTCAAAACTCAATTTGAAATTCAAAATTTCTCCTTACGACAGCGCATCCAAATCAAATCAAAACTCCCCACCACCTGACTCTCTCCCCTTTCTCCCCCACATGCCTCCACAGCACCCCTGCTTGCCCCATGCTCGCTGAACACTCTTGTGTAGGAATTTTCTCTATCCTATTTCATATAACCCTACACCCTGAAGAATCAATATTAAGCTTGCAATTATTTTGTTATATCACCATTCACTCTTCTGCAATCCAGTCTGACTTCACCTTCTTGTCCAGATAGCACTCCTGCTATCCCCAGTTTGATCATCGACTGTGAAAATTGTCTCGTTAAAAGACATTGGAGTTTGAATTAAGATATTTAACTAATAATCTATTTGTGACATCGCTGAAGGCCGTTCTTTATCTAATTGCAGGTTTTCCTTCCCATCGAGCACACCACGATAGAAGGATGTATCTAAAGTGAATGCAATTGGGTTTTGTAGCGAGGTTGTTCATTAATACTTTAGGGTCTTTTTAGGGTCTTGGCTTATGTTATTGATATGTTTTTTTTTATTTTTTTGAGGTTAAAGGTAGAATTACGCCACCCTGTTTTATTAATAAGAAATTAATAAAACAACCCGGCATACCGGGTGAAATACAAAAGTACAGTGCAGAAAATAAAATATAATCCTCCAACAAAATCCTGGGAAGTGGGTCTAATCATCCAAACAAAGTACAGCCAAAAGTACAGTACATTGAAATAAAATACAAAGTAGAGGAAGTTGCGGCTAGCATGTTCCAAATGAGTATGAATGGCGCCTACCCCTCAGTCCAGTGTCGGCCCAAACTCTACCTCCTCATCATCAAATTCCTCTACCTGGAAGACTCTGGCAATCCTCCCTCTCGCTCCTGTAGCAGCAGCTATGGCCCAAAAAAAAATAAGATGCATGATATGAGTAAGGTTACCAGAAATACTATTATATGAAGCATGAAAATAGAAATTATTTCTGTCTAGCCATAACACCCAAGTAGTTGCCGCAATGGCTATGTACCATGCATCCTTCATTTCGTGGCGTACCGAGGTAAATTTGGGGCCAATCCACAAATCCTTGTATACGTTGGGGTAGTCACATGTTCCTAAGGTCCGTAATACCTCTACCATAGTTGCCTTACTCCTTTGACAGTGAATAAAAAGGTGATTCAGATTCTCCGTATGCATGTTGCAGAATCCACAGTTGGTCGCTATCTGGGATTATCTTTTGACAAGATTCTCTCTGGTGAGGATGCATTATTGAGCACTAGCTAGAAGAAGACCCTGACTTTAAGAGGGGTTTTTTTGTTGAAGTTGAGAAGGGCATTTTTTGTGTGAGAGTACAAAGCAAACTGGCATCCATTTCAGGGTGGTCTGGTAAGCTGGTGTTTTAGAAGTTGTAAACCCTGCTGATGAAGAAAGCCAATGCCAATGCTTATGACTAGCTATAAGCACCTGAAAAGAGGAGAAGCAGAAAAACTCCGGTAAGTTGGTGTTTTAGAAGTTGTTAATTAATATAATAATATTATATAGTCTTCAAAATTCGTCACCCCTTTGAATGTAAGTCTAACCGATCTCCATCCCCTACTGATTTAACCTGATCTAATATAACCTGATGCAATACAGCCTACATTGAGTTGAAACCTGAGCAGAACATGTTCCACTTCCACCTATATCTGAAATAGTCAAATTGAAACACCAATTTACTACTCGGTCAGAACCTTGTACTCAGCTTTATCCGACGGGGATATTAGATGTGCTGCGAATCAAGTAATTTGGAATACTTGCGCCTCACTTAAAGTCCGGGCGTTCATGTGGCTGGTATCCAAGGATGCTATCTTAACTAGAGCCAATCTGGCTAAGAGAGGATTAATCGCGGCGGTCTTTTGCCCGAGATGCGGAATCGGGGTTGAGAATATCAATCACCTATTTCTCGAATGTGTGTTTAGTAAAAGTATTTGGGGTTTTCTTCTCTTAGGATTTGGTTTGTCCGATGCTCCGCTCCATGTGTCTTCTTTGTGGGAAGAGTTTAGAGAGGTAGAGATAATGCGGGGACATCATAGGGAGTGGGATAGCTTAGTGGCAGCTTGCTTATGGGTCATTTGGATTGATAGAAACGATGTTTGTTTTAGAAATCATTCATGTAATTCTGGTCAAATGATGCATAAAATCCTATATCTTACATCGTCTTGGTTATCTATTCCAGGAATGAGGAAGAAAGCACGCACAGGCCTCTTTTTTCTGCGACTAATGTGAGCAACAATCTTGGCAACAACTAATGAGATCATATCCCGGCACTTACCCTAGGATGGTGACCAGGTGGGGGATTATCGTCCAGGAGCTGAGGAGGATTTGAGGGAAGTTGGAGTTATTTTGCTTACTGTTACTGCATCATGTATCTGTGTCTTTAGGAAGACGAGTAGCATTTTCGATCATATTGTAATGGATGATTATGTGTATTTTAAGCTTCTAAGAGAATTTATGTATCTGTGATGTAATTATTTGGGTGATCAATATGATATTCCGATGGCAACTCTCGTGCCATCTTTATCTAAAAAAAAAAATTTACTACTAAAACAAACTTGTGTGTGCCACTGTACTGTGAAGCCTCCTACAGAAATAAAAACTATATGGTAATTTCTTTCCATTCAAATATAAGTCATCTTCAGTAATATTCAGCTAATTTCTTTATTTCATCTTTATCTAAATTTTATTTTGCTAAATATGGTATCCACCTTAAAGATTTAAATACGAAATGGTATTCCTATATTCGCTCAATATCTGACTCGGTTAAACTTCTGGGTTTACGTGTACCTATAAAGTTATCAGTCTTACCAAATAGTGTTGTGAGGTCGACCAAATCTAAGTTGAGGTTTTTGAACTGCAGGCAATGCACAGCTGGAACACTGAAAGAAGGACCGGGAATATAAACATCCCTCATCCTCCACATGGTGAATTTCCTCCTTCCAGTAGGCACGGCGTATGCTGCACCTGCTGATAATGCCACCCTATCACGAGCAGTAATTGTTAGATGTGAGATATTAGTTTAGTCTCATATCGAATAATGTATTAGTTTAGCCTTTATTTAACTCCTATATATAAGAGACATTGTACTTAGTTATAATCAATCCATAAATCCAATAATGTTATCTCAATCTCTGGTTAACTGTATGATGGTATCGCAGAGCCTTTAATTCTATAAGGTCTATACTATTTTTCTCCTCGTCATCGTGCTGGAGTGGTTCTCACCTTCATCGAAATCACTCCACATCTCGTCTCCGACATCCCTCACTCAATCCCGATCAAATCCCAAATTCCTAACTCTCTAATCAATTCCTAATTAATCTCAACAAACTCTAGTCTCCTTCTCCCTCAATCAACAGCGGCCGAATCCAACACCAGAGCAACATCATCGCTCGACCTCCTCTGCCTCCTTCCAAAAACCAATATCCCCATCAACCAACTCCACCACTGCGCCATCTCCTTGCTGCCATCCCGAACTTCTTCCTGACCTCCTTCAAACAGCCACCAACCTCCAATCCCGATCTCCTCCATCCTCCAAACAACAACTCAATCACCATCCTCTCTTCTATCAAAACTCCTTGTTGCACCTCCACGACCACACCTCCCTCATCTCCGACCTCCACTTCGCAGCTTCGGTCAAACCCAAAAACTCCCCAACTACTCCCGATCTCCAACAACCCGACCTCGCGGTCTCCCTCAAATCCCCGATAATCCCATGTCCCTCCCTCGTTGTCCCCTGCATCATCGTGTGTCGTCCTCTGCGCCACTACCGAGCGTCTTCCCTTGTGTCACTACCGAGCGTCGTCCCGCGCCACTATTGAGCGTCATCCTTGTGCCACTGTCCGCCGTCACATGTGCTGCTACCGTGCGCCTTCCCTTGCGCCACTACAGAGCATCGTTCCGCACCACTACCGAGCGCCATCCCTGTGCCACTGTCCGCCGTCACATGCGCTGCTACCGTGTGCCTTCGCTTGCACCACTACTAAGCGTCATCCCTGCGCCACTACCGAGCATCGTCCCTCTGCCACCGTGCGCCATCCCGTGCGCCGTTACCGTGCGCCTTCCCATGCCCCACTACCGAGCGACGTCTTTTGCGCCATCGAGCGCCGTCCATGTGCCGTCCCTGCACCACCATGTGCCGTCCTACCATATAAACATTGTCAATATTTCAAACTCATGTTTCTTAAACCAACTTGAATTTGAGAAGGGATGTTTCATATGAGATATTAGTTTAGTCCTAGATCGAATAATCAATAGGTTTAGTCTTTTCTTCTTCCTATACATAAAAAACATTACACTCAAATATAATCGATCCATAAATTTAATAAAGTTCTCTCAATCTCTCTATTAACCTTATCTGCAATTATTAGTTCACGAAACATCCCCTCTACACTCCCTCTCTAGTTCAATGCATCATCCATCACATCAAATCCTCTCAATGTCAGGTTAGGAGAAGCCTCCTCCTCAGCTATGTTGTCGGTGGTGCTGCCAGCTCGGATGTTACTATTAGTTTGATGTGCACAAGGGTTTTTCAATAGCTTGCTAATCCGTACTAAAATATAAATATGAATTTTTTTGATGTACTGATCCAATTTTCTGACCCACTTCCAAAAATATTTAGCGATCTGACTCAATTTTGGACACGTTAGCATAAAACGTTATTGAAAATAACGGTATAGGTGATTACCATGTCGTTCTTCCAAAAAGCGGCTTTTTTTAGCATGCCGCTGTTTGGAAAACGCTGTTTGAAAAAACAGCATCAGTACATTTTTTATACAACTGTGAATCTTCTGACTTGGAAAAAATTTCAAGTGCTGAAACAACTTATAAATAATGTTGTTATCCCCAGAAACAGCATTCGAATTACTGATGTTGTTGTTGAAGATAACGACATCAGTTATAATACTCATTAAACAGTTCACAGAAATAGATTAACGAAGTATAAGTAATAAAACGAACTGTTGTCGTTGTCCAAACAACGGCATCAGCTATAGGATTTTTTCACACTTGTATTTTTTCCAAGTCAGAGAGAGTACACGATTGGGAATAAGTTAACTAATGCCGTTACTCCAAATAGCGGCATACAATTTTTTTTAACAGATGCCGCTATTGGTAACAACGCATATAAATAACCTATGCCGTTATTTTCGATAACCGTTCATGCTGATGTGTTAAAAATTGGGTCAGATCACAAAATATTTTTGAAAGTGGGTGAGACCACTAAATATTTTCAGAAAGTGGGTCAGTACGGCAAAAAATTCTATAAATTTGAGAGTACTGATAATTCAAACATGTAGAAAGCATTTGGTGTTCTTCATATTTATAGGGAAAATAAACCTTGTTCTTTTAAAAATGTGCACGTATACAGAAGATACTTACAGTTCTTCTTCTTGATATGTCTTTTTTTTTTTTTTTATCGTTAAGGCTCGGACACCAGATCGCTCGTGCCCATCCAAACTACGATCATGCTCGTCCTAAATGGAATAGCTCTCTTAGTTACGCTGTGCCCCGATCCGAGTCCCCACGTCCGCTTTTATCCGCCCGTATACAGAAGATACTTATAGTTCTTCTTCTTGATATGTCTTTTTTTTTATCGTTAAATGGTGGATAAAAACCCCCCGCGTTTCATTAAAAATGATTTAACAAAATATACAGCCAAAAATAAGGCTTATGATGTTCAGATCCCAATAGGCTGGGTTCTGGACCTCATACACCTCAACCAACAAACAAAAAATACAACGAAATCTAGTCCTACTGGTCGGCCGCTCCCTGTCAGAGCAAATTTCTCGTGCCAGTTTGGGCTCACTCTCTCACTCAGTCCCTCGCTGCTACACCGTTTATCCTCTCCATCTACATACACTCTCCCTCGTCGTCCCCAGCAGTGACCCAAACGACAAGTGTAAGCACCATATTAGAGACACCGCACGCACTCCACCAATCTGACAACTCCATGGCAAAATTGAGTCCTCGTTCTTATCCCCTCGCTTCACCTTCGATGGCTCTCACCGCAACCTCGCAACGAGAGTAGACGTCCCACCTAACCCCTGCGAGCCCTCTGACATGAAAGAAACCACAGGCACCCCTCACTTTGACCAACCAAGGTCAAAGTACAACCCAAACTATAAATTTGCCTGGCAATCGTCGTCCACACCAACTAGGGTACATTTCATTGTTAATTGTGAATCTGTTGTAATTTGAATATTAAGAACGAGTTTGGATCTTAGAAGCTCCTCACCGTTCATTCGAATTTCAAAACTCGACCTGAAATTCAAATCTCCCCCCTACGACATGACTTCCCAGATCAAAATCAAATTTCAAAACCATTTTTTGAAATTCGAAAATCTCCCTCCCTCTACTCTCTGACCGACCTCTCCCACATGACTCCACTGCAGTCTCAAGACTCTCAACTACCCCAAGTTCGCCGATGCCCCCCGACGACGTCGTTGCTTGACAGCACTCCCGCTGTAAGCCCTGATGCAACCAACTCGAGCCCCGACTTGAAATATCTCATGCTCTGAGGAGAGAGAACGAATTTGTAGAAGCTATTGGCATTTAGCAACAGGACTAGCTTGCACTGATGTGGACATTGGTTCAAGACGTTTTGGGCGCTTCTATCAGCATAGATATCATTTGGAATGACTATTTTATTAGCCTAGCTATTTTTATTTTAGCACTTTGTTTTTGGCATTTGGATGGTTAGTATGTCATATGTTCTAGTTTTGCTATTTGCACCATTTATTTTCTGCACATTAGGATATTTTGAAGATTTGTTTTGAGACTATATACAGGCACTTAGACTAATTAAAAGATATGTTTTGATTGATTGAAGTTTGTGTTGAGTTTTGCTCTTTATTTTCCTCTTGTGTATGAGACATTGAGAGAATATTAGGGTTTGTGAGAAACCCTAAACTACACACCCCATCCTCCCCCCCCCCCCCCCCCCCCCAATCCCCTACACACCCCCGACCTCCTCTCTCCTCTCTATCTCTTCACCTGACCACCCTGACCCCCCTTCACCTCCAACCCGACGCCAACGCCACACCCGCCTCCTCCAACACCCTCGACCACCTAGCCGCCTTTCCTCACACATCCGACAATCCCTATAAACCCTATCATCATCCCGATACCTTCCCCCACTCCAAATCCCCAAATCTTCATTCAAACCCTAACCTTGATCCCCAAATCGTCATCACAATCCTAAACCCTAATTCTCACATCAAGAGAATGAGCTATGGAGGAGTATAATGCCATTGACTTCGACGATTGGCATCTTCTTCCTCTCCATTCGTAACGGCGACACTTTCATCGAACCCCTGTAATTTCTTTCCATTTCTCCATTATTTGTGGTACTGCCTATCATCTCTAAAATCTTATCTGAATTTTCTATCGTCTATAAATATTGAGCGTATGTACTTCTACTTGCCAAATAGTGTATGAATCATTATTTAATATCTTACTTGCTAAGAACGCTTAAGTATGATAATTGAGTTTTATGCTTGAATTTTAATTGGGACTGTTAACTTATTCAATTTCTTGAAAATCCATCAAATAGATTACCGGTCTTAATTTCTAACTTAATCGACATTATTTATTGGTGAACTTAATCTTTTAATATTCTTGAAAAAATTCTATTTAGAGTTAAGTTTCCATCGTGCATAGATCATTATCTTGTGGAAAATAACGTCATGGGCTTGACTTTTTAGGCTTAACTCAATTTAGTTCTTCTCCGCTATCATCTGAGTCTTTTTCTAATTATCAAAAAAAAAAAATGTCTTCTCCTTATAATTAGAGTCGAATTCTTATGCAGGAAACAAAGAGGGAGCTTTACAGTAATTCTACAAAGACAGTTCTTCATTCTTCAAATCCTGCGAGTTATGGAAAAAGCCAAATTATAGATTTGCTAGAGGAAAGTTGCTCCGACTCCAAACCCAAAGTGGACAAATTTTAGGGTCCAAATCAACCAAATCTAAGTCTGTTTTTAGTCAAACCTTAACCATGGTTAGTCATGTATGGTCATTGTCAAAGATCAAATAGATATATATATATCCTCTCACTAATTAAAAAACTAGTAATTTACACGTACGATGCATGTTTTAATAGATATATAATTTTTTTAAAGTTAAAACTTAGACAGCAGGCCAAAGAAAGAGTGCGTAGGTTTTGAGAAAGAGGAAGATGAACAGTCGTCTTGTAGTTTAAGAGAGAGAGAAAGTTTGTAAGGATAGTTTACGTATTTGATTGGTTTATATAAAAGATATTGATTGTATGTGCATTCAACGGATTGGTAGATTGACAAATTATACTAAGACCTTCTCCCATTATAGTATAGTAAAAGAGACTAATTTCTCCCATTATAGTACGGTAGAAAAGACTAATAAAAGTGTTTCTATCTTCACTTTTCGATGTGACTCCTACTTCAAGTTTCTCGGTTGTTCCCTCATGAGAGCATCCACAATGGTGTTTCTCATTTTGCCAAAAATGGCTGCTCCAGTAATAGCAAATAGCGACGAAGGTTGCAGTGGTTGTTTGCTATATCCTATGCTTTTTTAAAAAAAATTGCGTGGGACGGTATAACATATACCGTCGTGCAATTTTTTTTAAAAAAATTGTGTTGGACGGTATATGTTATACCGTCTCTCTCGTTTTAAAAAAAAATTAAAAATTTTAATTGCTGATTAACTATTAAAATATATTAGTTAAATAAAATAAATAATATAATAATACCTAAATCTAATTAATTAACTAAATAAATCTAATTAATAAACTTAAACCTACCTACCACCTAACTTAAACCTACCTACCAACTAAAATCCGTCCGAGAATTTAATTTTTTTTTTTTCTTCGATCGGACGAATCTTGACCGTTCATTTAAAAAAAAAAAAATTTAAAAGGAAAACTCCTGGGACAGGATAACATATCCCGTCCGATGTATGTTATCCCGTCTGACGGGATAATTTATTTTTTTTTTTCCGATCGGACGAATCTTGACCGTTCATTTAAAAAAAAATTAAAAAAAAAAAGGAAAACTCCTGGGACGGGATAACATATCCCGTCCGATGTATGTTATACCGTCTGACGGGAAAAATTAATTTAATTAGGAAAGGACGGTATATGTTATACCGTCTGACGGGATTAAAATATATTAAAATCGAAGGAACGGTATATGTTATACCGTCCTTCATAATTTGGCAATTGCTATTTCGTTTATCATATATGAGAAACAGATATAGCGAATTTGTCAAAATTGGCAAAATAGAAAATCGTTGCAGATCATCGTTTGCTATAAAATGGCAATTTGTCAATTTTAACAAACTACTGTGGATGCTCTCAGTTTCAGAAATATTCCCATTCTCATCACTGTGTAAAGCATTCAGTTACAGTATTTTTCACTTTACAGCAGACTTGGCTGCTAATTATGCTCTCCAAATCTTGTATGTTGCCAACTCATCTCTGAACAAAAAAGGATAGATTCCACACGTTGAAAGTAGACATCTTGAGAAAAATGAAAATTAAACTTTATTCTATGAAGCCTTGTGCAGAAAGTTTGATTGTCCCTCCAAACTTTATTCCTTTCTTTCTATCAGCTCCGAGAAAAAAAATGAAACTAACTTCTACTTTCAGCTCTAATTGGATGGACATGTATATAAGTTTTGTTTCCATTGTCAAGTGTGTGAATGCAGTTTAAAATTCTAAGATTTAGAGGTGTTAATATGAACAAGGCACATTTGAAGGATTTTTGCCCACCAAGTTTTTCTTGTAGTTTTATTTTTAGGCTAAAATTCAGAAAACTTTTTTCTGAGTTCACACATACCAAATAAATTAAATTAAAATTAAACTAGACTAAATTAAATTAAACTAAACTAAATTATTCTCCGCACGATCGGTTTATGTTTTATCACATCATAATTATACAAGAAGGTTTTCTTGTCAGAATATCTGTCTTTTATAAGGACATCTGTAGTCGTTAAGACTCAAAATTTTCATCTTTGGATTTTAGAAATAGAAAATTTGAGTTGCGCTTGTAGTCGTTGAAATCCAAAATTTGGTCCAACGGTGGATGACCTTTTCAATCTTGAATCTCAGCCATTGAAAAAAAACTATAGGTATTGGAACACATAACACTTCCTATAGGCTCATTCCATCTCATCCCTCGATCAAAAAAATCAAACCAATCTCAAATTAACTTTATATGCATAGATAATCATACAAGCTATATTCCATAGGAAAAAAAAAACAATGGGGGAAAAAATCACAAACGCAAGACCTTCTTACTTCAGTTCTGATTTCTTTTCTTTTTTTTAATTTCGTCGGGCGCAAAATGATATTGCGTCCGATTTCTTTACGGAATATTTTTAATTGGGTGAGACGTTAAATGAACTTGCGTCCGACACATATATTTTTTTTTGTATAAAATTGATCCTTTATTCTAATGAAGCAATGAGCTTCAAAGCACTCACAAGTTAATTTATCCTAGAAACTTTATTCCTTCCCTCCTTTCCAAGTTCAAAAAAATATAAAAACAGAAGAAGCCTCTTCAACGTATATAAAATTCAATCATCCTCACACAAATTAAACATCTCAACTCAACTCAACCCAACCCAGCTCCTTAATTCCAGCAATGTACTCCT
This sequence comes from Hemerocallis citrina, assembly GCA_017893485.1. NCBI lineage: Eukaryota > Viridiplantae > Streptophyta > Magnoliopsida > Asparagales > Asphodelaceae > Hemerocallis > Hemerocallis citrina. The sequence continues at coordinate 285,806,322 of CM030364.1, read as the reverse complement.
CATCCCGCCCACCAAATCGGTCGCATTCCCGAACACGTTACTACGTCCAACGGGTCCAAGACAGCCTCACCAGCCGTTTAGGAAAATGCATATGTTCAATCTTCCTGTCCCTTTTCTTCGTTGTTGCCCTCATTTTCTTCATCCTCTGGCTAAGTCTTAGACCCCATCGACCCCGGTTCTACCTCGAATCGTTCTCAGTAGGCCAACCCAACTCGGCCGCTGTTTCGATCAATGTAACTGACCGGAATCCGAACCAAAACGTTGGGATCTATTACGGTGACATGAACGCATCGGTTGACTACTTTGACCAGGTGATTGCGTCGGGTCAGACCATGTCTGCATTCTATCAGCCACCTAAGAACACCACATTGGTACAGGCTCAGCTCGGGCCTGCTGCGGGTGCGCCCACGCTGAGTCAGATTACGGGGAATGCGTCGTCGTCGACCGGGGATATGATTCAGTTGAGGCTGGAGCTGGAGTCAGTTATCCGGTTCAAGGTGTCGACGTGGGATACACATAATCATAGGATGCATGTAAGTTGTGACTTGGCTGTGGGGGCTGATGGCTACTTACTTGCTCAGTATGTGAACGAGAGGTGTCCTATTTACTTCTGAGGGAGAATAATATTGGGGCCGGGGTTTGAATGATTTGTTTGATTTAATTTGATCTGTATATTTGTTTGGTTTGTATTCAGAATTTTTAGTTAGTTAAGCCTACAATGTTTATATAATAAATGGATACGTACACATTTCGTTGATTTGAGTTGAGGAATTTTCTGTTTCGTACGTGTGTTTGATTTTTGCCGTCTATGTTCATTCCAACTCTATATATAACATTATACGTACCTACGTTCAGCTGCAGCCAGCAAGTGTTCGGAGCAGAGTCTCGTGAGTTACGAGTTTGAACTTGGACCAGAAAACATGCCTTCTAAGATTGGTCGTCATGCCGCCGACTACAATCAACCACCATTGCCACCTACTGTCATCATCTTAGCAGGGCCGGCCCTGAGTTCCTGGGTGCCCGATGCGAAAGATCCAAATAATTATTTTTGAGACCCCTAGTAACAATATAATTTTTTTACGTGCAAAATATGTGTCTATATTTACAGGGGAATATAAATTTGGGACTCTTAAAATTGTAAAAAATTCGGGGGCATGAGACGGCCGCCTCACCTGCCTCAAGGTGGGTGGGGACCGGCCCTGCATCCTAGGCATGCAGCTAGTCAACCACTCATGTTTTCACGTACAACTGCATAGATTTGCAGCCATTGCGATTGTATGGAGTTCAACTTGCATGCAACTAAATTGCTGCAATTGTGGTTGCAAGCAACCTGTTTGTTTTTTGCAAGTTGATTTGCGCAACATCCGTACATATGTCACCCATAATTGTGGTTGGTGAGCAAGACCACAGAGATGAAGATGTGCTTAAACAATGGATGGTATGTTGGTAACCAGCAAACGACACGAAAGATCTTATTCAAATGGGTCCTTTTGTGATATCCCATAGAGTTTAATAACAACACATTGGTCACAGGTAGCATTGGTATCGGGTCGGATCGGGTCGGATCCTTCACTACCCGGATCCGGACCCTGACCCGTGAGGACCGGGTCCGGTTCCGGGTCCTATTAAAATATTCCTACCCGTTCAGGTAGGAGCGGGAGTATGAGCGGCGAGCGGAGGCGGTGAGTAGAGGATTTAGAATAGAGGAGAAGAAAAAGACATGAATTTTGAGTTTGGAAGAGGAAGGAGAGAAGAGATGAGGATATAATATTTATTTTTATATTAATTTTTTGGGTTTTTTTTAATGGGTCCGGTTCCAGGCCGGATCTCTTTTCAGCGGACCCGGACCCGAAAGTACAACAGATCCCATTTTAGGACCCGGATAGGCCAGGTCGGTTCCGGTCCAATGCTGGGTCCGGATCGGATCCGATCTGAATTTTGGATATTTATACCAATGCTAGTCGCAGGGGCGTAGCTATCTAGTTTCGATGCACCCCTAAGTTTGTTTTGGCTACGCCCCTCGAATTTAGTAATGCCTTGAATTTTATAACATGTGTATAGTATAAATAGAGCAATCTAATACCACATTTTCAGCAATGGGTTGTAGTCTAGATAGTTAGGATACTTGGCTCTCACTCAAAGGTACCCGGGTTCAATTTCTTTTTTTTAAACTTTTATAGAAATTCCAATTTCTTTTTTTCAAGTCCCAGCAACATAATTTAGAAATTTTAATTTCTTTTTTGTTCAAAATCCAGACAACATAATTGAATTTAGTTTTTACCTTTTTTTAAAAAAAATAATTTCTTTTAAAATGACCAAAAAAAAATTATTTGACAACAGCCGGAGTTGAACTGATGACCTTATTGTGGCATATATGAAAGAGACATATTGGACATCATTAACAATAAAGATATCAATCAATATTTTTAAAATATGAAGTCTCCAAAAATTTTATTGCCATAGAAAATAGTTAATTAATGATTATAATAATTTATGACATTTGGTATTAATATATGATGTTTTGATAAATATAAATGTATTTATTATAATTTATTAATTTTTAATAGTAAGTATCACGTTTCCTGAATGAAAATCCTAACTATGCCACTGAATGGTCATGCTGAGCAAAACACATGACCTCAAGCAAACTTACAGGTCAAAACATTTTTTTTCTTTCTTTTTTTAGTTGGATACATAAGAAAAGCAAATACTAACTGCGAACTTCCCTCTTTTTTTCTTTTTAAGAATAAAATCGTTTCGTTAATGATAAATTAACGAAACCCAGAGCAAACTAAAAACGAAAACGAAACTAATGAAGTCTAGCATCTCATCAGTCTGACAATCAAAAGCAAAAGCAAAATACATGACCTGCAAACTTCTTTAGGGATATATTTGAGGTCATTCAAATTTCTATAAGAAAAAGGTCTCAATGAAAAATTAGATACTCCTCACAGTTCAATCAACTTATTGCTACCAACTTATTGCTACCACAGAAATTAGCTACCCAAGTAACATTTAAGTAGTTAGTATAATTTTGTGATGAACTTAAAGACCGATCCTTGTGCAAAAATTTGAATTTCTTTAGTCATTAATCACTTGTTTTGATTTGTTCCAACATTTCAATATGTTTTTTAAGAAAAATATTTAAAAAGTTACCAATGTACATGTAACCAAAATTATAGTAATTTGATATTTTCATTTCTTACACAATAGAGTATAACCTTTGTCATATTATAGCAAAGGTTTCATTTCAAACAACTGACAATTCATGCATTTTAGCATGCATGAAAAATACAGCTCTCTAGACAATAGACCATTTTATTTTATTTTCATTTTTTTTTAACAAAAAGAAGAACGGGTTTTTAGACCAAAGAACCCATAATCTAGCAGGCCAAATCAGTGAATCACACTTCCATGAAAGTCAGCAGATGGGTCTTAAACCTTACCTGTAGCGCTCCACATACCAGGACAATTGAAGGCTTCAACAATGTGTCGTCCTCAAAACCTCAGTCAATTGGAAGCAGTCTTGAACGACTAACCACACGGTGATTTTAACTTTGACGGGGGCTTCACATCTCCAACTTTTTGCATGGCTGCATCAGATTGGCCTTGAACTTGTAGATGGTGAGCGCAGAGATCTCACAGCCAACACAGTTGAGCTCCCTCCGGATCCACACAATTTTGGGCACACAAACAGAATTCAAAGTGCATATGCATCAGCATCGAAACCAATATAGGAACTACTTTTGAAATAGAAGCCATTCAAGAATAAGGTATTGATTCAGTTTGACAACCATTACCAGAGACTATGTAATGAAACTAATCCTTAGCTGCTTCAATGTCCTATACATGTTATTGTACAGTGAAAGCCACAGTGATCACTAATTATCACTCTCACTAACCTCCCCTTGTTTGGCCTCATGCGAATTACCATACATTGATATAGAAATAATAGATCAAAGATGAGTTCGGGGTAAATCTTCGGATGAACGAAAGAAAGGTCAATGGAGGAACAACCCATTTATTTCTCTTCCAGGCGCCGTAAAACGGACTCTGCAAAGTTTTGCTGCCTGTAACATATGCAATAGGTATTGATCAAGTATTTGACAAATTAAGAAAAAAAAAATCCGAGAACTACTATACATTTACTGTTGTCCGTTGACATTAGTAAGAGAAAAATGGAAGTAAGTTCACATACTTTCGTTCTGTAAGCTTGGGGCTGGGCCGATAATATTTCAAGTATCCATCCCAGGGGACCTTCTTGAGACCAGCCCGAACAGCAATCATGTCTCTAACCCTAAAATTAAGAGCACAAAGGAAACAATTAGCTTTTTAAAGATATAAAAGCTGCCAAGGTTATGGACATACGATATCCAACTGAACAATTTTTTAATAGACAATTTTACCTTTCGGCAAATTCAATAGCAGTCTCTCCAGGTTTTAGATACTGAGGTTCAAGGTACCAAACATCACAGACAACAGCCCACGATGTCATAAGGCGGACTAAATGCATTGTAAATGATTGCCTGGTGATATACAGCTCATCAGAACAATACTCATCCGAACAATACTGATAACGAATATCAAACAGTATCAGAAGTATTCATGTTGATAGTGGAAATAGCAGTCAGAATTAACAATGATCATTAGTGTACTCCGGGTCTAGTTCTGTAAGATTTAGATCAGTTGAGTATAAGGAAAGACATGTTATGTGACAATTGAAATTTCAGGTACACAAAGCTGGAAACATTATATGCCCAATAGGACATATAAATTCTATGAAATATATGATCCATCCATATTTTGAAGGTATCATGCAGGGGGCGACGATTTTGAGGAGATCAAATGTCACATTTTGCCTTTTTGACATAAATTTTTTTATGTCCAACCGGGCATACAACTTTTTTCCCACAAAGCTCCTAGCTCAAGGGACCAAAACTGTTGCCAGGTCATAAGAAAAGGGTCTCTGAGACTAGCAGGAAAAAAATCTGATCTATCAATTACATAGATAACAGGTCAGTACACTTATTAGCACATAATGAACACATATATCAAAATGGAAAATTTAGTGGTAATCCTCACTTCTTGCTGTTCCAAAAAGCATCCACAAAAATCTTGTTATACTTGATAGCAACAGGACAAACAGCACAACCAAGTTCAAAAGCTCCCTGCATATAGAACATTTATAAACGAAGTTACACAAAGTGTTTATATATTTTTTAAAACTAATTATTCTTCTTTTAAGGGAAAAATCATAGCTTAATAAGTTGAACCTATGACTTCCTCCAGCTTATTCAAATCCTTTGCCAACTTAAGCCTCAAGAGTCACAGGAGGAAAGGAACACAGAGAAAAAGGTGTAAACAATTTGTGTTCAAATGCATGAGAATAGAAAGTTTCAATATCATAATAGAGATCTAACTTAATCACCTAAAAGCTGAGAAGTTTCTTACTTGTATCGAAAAGATAGAATACGAAGAACAGAAGATAACCTTTTTGAACATAACAGTGTATTGATTGTTCACACAGGTTCCTTCTGGAAAGATCAAAAGAGGGTTGTTGTCAGCTCCTTGAGTATGTTCTCTTAACCTGAAAATTAGATGCAAATCATATATCAAGATTATAACTATGCCTTTCCCTAAATAAATAAATAAAAGATTATAACCATCTCAGTGTAACAGAATGTTCAAGTGTTCAACTGAGATAACTCTTACTTTCTGGCTACAATTTCACGATCCTTGGACTCTGTACGATTGAACCAAATACAACCAACACTTTCCAAAATGGTCTTCTGGATGAATCCTGTATCAAAAATTATATTTAAATAAAAAGTCGTCAATATATAGCTGAAACATCAAGATTTAAAAGAACTTAAAAAATCACAGCAATCTCACTAATGAAAACAAAGAAACAAAATGTGAAGTGATTAAATCCTTACCGACCCATCCAGGATGTTTTTGCATGATAACTGCAAAGGCAGTCATCTGCTCTAGAATGATGAAATCGATCATGGAAGTGTGATTGGCAACAAAAACCTGCTCAAACAATGAAGTTCTCATGAAATTTTTGGATAAAAAGAAGTTCATAAGTCTACCGGTTTGGAAATGGTTTTGACAATTAATTGAAAAGCAAAGCACCTGTTGAGGACGCATGCTGGGGCGAGGTCCATGATACCTGACTACTCCAGTCCATGATGCAACAAAGATGCTGCACATCATCTCCACTAATTTTCGCTGGACAGTAGATAAGGAAAAAAAAGATGAGAAAAACTTTGCATGCACTTGTTAAATACAGTTTAAGAAAGAATATCACAAACAATTTTTGATGCAAGATTTAAATTAATCTCTATTTATCCTAATGTGATTACTTTATCAGTCCAATGAGATTAAAAGCCTTTAGCTTTGTAATGCAACCACCCTTCTAACGCCCATTATTAGGACTCAGTTAAACTAGGAAGCACGGATACATTCAAATGGCCGATGTACCCATGTTGGGTGCGTATCAGGTGCCGATACTCCTTGGGTATTCCCAGGTGCGTACCCAATGAGCAACCAATTTTATTAATGCATTTTTTGCAACTTTTAGACACAATTATATTTAGATAAATGCATGGGGTCCTAGAGTAATTTCAAAAGTTCGATGTTTACAATTATGCTCAAACACAAAACAAGTCTACACCAAAATTTGATAGTTATATTATCATTTCTTTTCTCAAAAATGCTCATAATAATAATGTATTCTTATAGTTCTATAAAATTGTTTAAATGTTTGCGTTTTTAACAAGAAAAATATTTTTATATCTATAAATATAATATGAATTATTTTATATTTAACGTACCCACCAACGCAACCCGTATCCTACTTTTTTGTAAAATCATGTTTCCTCATACCCGTGTCGTGTCATACCCGCACCCCGTACCGTATCCTCCTGAGTTTTCATCAATATCATGTGCAGTCACATGACGCGATTTTCTTTGTGACTAATTTACCCACCTATTTAATTAAGTTTTTAAGATTAAAATTAATTCTATAAATTAATAATGGGTTTCAATAGAGTTTGGGTTTGAATTTGGGTTAGCTATAAAATCTTGAGAATCTTAAGTGGGTTTGAATGGGTGTTCAGGTTTGGGTTTGAATGGAGTACGGGCTTGGATTTGGGTTAGCTTCGGAAGAGAGAGTGTGAGAGAGAGTGTGAGAGATGGAGGGAATGGGTTTGGGTGTGGGACTTGAATATAGATTTGGAGTTGAGTTGGTTTGGGAAAAATGAGCGAGAAAGAATCAAAGAGATAACATGGACAGTATTTTGGTCATTATACACCCAAGTTAACAGTATTCGTCATTTTAAAGTATTCTGCAAAAAAAAAAAAAAATCAATAGTAGGGTACGTTGCCAAAATAAAAGTTAGGTAAAGTGGAGTGCAAATTAACAAAAACTCAGTAGAGTTTTGTGAAAATTATCCTTATGACTTACTAGTAAGTAAGATTCAAGCCCCAACAATACACCAAATTCCTTGGACGAAAACCACTAAGGACCAAGAATATTAATGCAGGCAAGTAGACACATTATCAAATTTGGACATGTGCGTGTGAAAATGGGAATATATGGTTTTTATATTTAGGATGATGCATATGCAAAAGGACGAGTGAAAGTTGATTATTTATATTTATAATTGTGTGGCTTTCATACCAAAAGGTCACACAATTAGTAATTCAACATTGATTATTTATTTTCATAATAACTTTTTAATGTGTACTGTTTAACAGAAACTGCTATATCGACTATAAATTTGGCATATAAAATCTTAATATCTTTATTAAAAGTGTGAAAAATCTGGAACTGTGTGCATGTAGAACATTAGAGCATCTGTAGTCGTCAACTAAATATGCATAATATGCATATTTTGTCAAAAAAATCGCTGCACTCGTTTGCTAAATATGCATATTTTGCATATTTTGCTACAGTAGATTGCTATAAATGAGAGCGGATATGAGAATTATGCATATTATACAGGACACAACTTCACATTGCGTCCGACGAAAAAAAAAAAAAATTTATTCCTCCGACGCAACTTCACATTGCGTCCCTCAAAAAAAAAAAATTTACCGTAATAAAAAAAACTACAAAAAACTCAATATAGCAAAAAAAAATTCAAAAAAATGTCAGACGCAACTTCATGTTGCGTCTGACCATTTTTTTGAATTTTTTTTAAACTAAAAAAAAATCCAAAAAAATGTTTTTTTAAAAAAAATCCAAAAAAATGTCGGACGCAACATGAAGTTGCATCTGACCATTTTTTTGAATTTTTTTTAAACTAAAAAAAATCCAAAAAAATGTCGGACGCAACATGAAGTTGCATCTGACCATTTTTTTGATTTTTTTCTCTTCCGACGCAACATGAAGTTGCGTCCGTCTATTTTGGGTTTTTTTTTTGTCCGTCTGATCTAATCTGAGATTTTTATTATTTTAAATTAAATGGGTAAAAAACAGCATTCGACGACGCAACCATTTTTTTGATTTTTTTTCTCTTCCGACGCAACATGAAGTTGAGTCCGTCTATTTTGGGTTTTTTTTTCGTCCGTCTGATCTAATCTGAGATTTTTATTATTTTAAATTAAATGGGTAAAAAATAGCATTCGATGACTGCATCACAATAGCCAAATGCTATATGCATTTATCCATATATGCATAATTTACACAATGACGACTGTGGATGCTCTTATATCTACACTTTAATTTCAATATATCTGGACGTAGCTGTACATCGTGCATTGAATAACTTTATATCTAAATTTTAATTTTTGACATAGGTTGAGCAATTGTGTGCGCGCACGCAGAACTTTATATCTGAACTATAATTTTCTTGGAAATGGTTGCAGGTTCGTGCACGTAATAACTTTATATCTGAACATCAACTTTGACATATCTAGAGCTAGCCGCACTTTCGTGCATGTCAAAACTTTATACCTAAATAATAATTTTGACATATATGGAGCTAATTCGTGTATGTCAAGAATTTTGACACATTTTTAGTTCATTCATTGATTTAGTTGAGTTGACAATCTCTACTGTATTAATGGGAGAGTTGGGGTTCAAACAAACAAACAATTTTTTATTATTTTTTTGTCACCAAACAAACCCGTGCATCGCACACACACCTCCATCTCCATTTATTAACACGTGTGTCACACGTGCAAATCAAACTTTTCAAAGTATTCAAACGAACAAACATTTTAAAATATTTTTTTCACCAATCAAGCCCGAGCATCACACGCGCACCTCCATCTCCATTTATCTCTATTTATTAACACGTACATCGCACGTGCAGATCAAAGTTTTCAAAGTTTTTATTTAATTTTTTTTTGGAATTACATGTATCACCCGTTTAACTCCCAACTTTTTCAAATAAAACACCACTTTCTCATCAAACAAACCCGGGCACCACATGTACAACTCCAAATCTATTTATTAACACGTGCATCACAGGTGCAAATCAAAGTTTTTTATTCAACATCCTTTAAAACTTAAGAGTATCGTCCGTTCAACTCCAAGTCTTTATTAAAACGTGCATTGCACTTGAAGCTTAATAATTTCATTAATTGTCAAGCGTATAACACACACACACACACTCACACACACACATATATATATGGATCTTCTGTTGAGCACTCCTTTCTGTGAGCACTCGCCCATCTGGCCATCGTATGGATGATCCAAACCGTTCACATTGACCTACACGTCTAAATTAGTCTAAATATGTAAAATCAAGTCATTTGAAATTCATTTGCCCATCCACTGAAGTGTTAGAAAATTGGATGGTTGAATAATGTTTTCTTTTTTATAATGACATGATAGATGGACAAATGAATTTTAAATGACTTGATTTTACATATTTGGACTAATTTTGACGTGTGGATCAATGTGAACGGTTTGAATCATCCATGCGATGACCAGAAGGGCAAGTGCTCACAAAAGGAGTGCTCAAGATGTTCCATTGCAAACGCACTGTAGCGTGCCAACACGTGCAAACAACTGAAGTCGTTTCAAACAACGGCCTAGGGTATAACAACAGCTTCAGTGATTTACATGTGTTTGCACGCTACAGTGCATTTGCAGTGGAACATCTCCCTATATATATATATATATATATATATATATATATATATATAGAGAGAGAGAGAGAGAGAGAGAGAATTAAAAGGCGAGTTAAAGGTTCCTAGAGGACCCTCTAGGAAACTTCATTGAGGGAAGCTGACGTGACATGCATTTATAGGTTGGTATTGTTGGAAATATAATTTAGATTTCTAATATTCAAGTCTAGTCAATTGCATGAGTCTATGTTGAATGCACAGTCAATAGTCAAGAGTCTTCCAATATTCATGGTCAAGCGTCTATTGTTATTCCTATATAATAATGTATGCATGTCATTCTACAATGTGCATCTAGCACTATATATATGTATCAGATTGTATGTCATAAGGAATGACAAACAATGATAATCTAACAAACAATGATAATCTAAAGTTACTAGTTCCACCTAAATTGTCAGCTCCTATTCCAAATATATATCCTACTCACCCAACATAGTGGTATCTAGGGCTACAAACGAGCCGAGTCGAGCCAAGTATCTTAATGCTCGAGCTGGGCTCGTTAAGCAATCGAGCTCAGTTTCGAGCTCGAGCTCGTTTCGAGTCGAGCTTTGACCAAGTTCAAGCCGAGTAGCTCACGAGCTTAGCCTAACAATCACAAAAGGCCCAAACTCGGGCTCGGCTCGTTAAGCTATCGAGCTCGATTTCGAGCTCGAGCTTGTCTCGAGTCGAGCTTTGACCGAGCTCGAGTCGAGCAGCTCGCGAGTAGCTCGAATCATTTGCAGCCCTAGTGGTATCAGAACTACAAAAAAAAAACTAACAACCTTTATCTATGATCTTCCATTCCCTCGTCTCACCAAAGATAACTATGAGAATTGAAGTATCCAAATGAAGGCAATGCTAGGCGCGCAAGATTTTTGGGAAGTTGTGTAGGTAGGTCTTGTGAGAGTTGAAGCAAATAAATGTATGGCATACAACGAATGTCTTCATTATGCCTCATTAGGCGTTTGTTGCAATAAGGAACCATGAAACGGTGGTTCTCAACAATTGTCGAAAGACCACCATTTTCTAACATGATCAAATATTCAGACCGTATCTTTGCAAAACTTAATTGTTTAGGTTCTTTTGAAACCTTCACCGTCTCTACTTTAAGAGCCTAGTCGATCAAAGGGTAAGATGATCCTAATCCTAATGAGAGATAAAAACAATGGAGAAGTTGAATCTCTCCAATTATCGAAGATGGAGCACCGACACGTTGCTATTTCCGAGCTTGCAATGTGTGGGATGCAATTTAAGTAGACCTACTATGAAAAATCTCCAAGAAAATCAGAGAAAGAAATGCACTAAATATCTTGAGAAGGACGGTGCATTCTGAAGCGTGGAAGCTAATAGAAGAGCTGGAAGTCCTTTCACAAGCATGGTAGAAGCTCAAGGAGCTCGCAACAAGCCACAAGGATATGATTTTCTCACCATCCGAGTATTTCTTTGGGATTCCATCTTATGGTGTGTTTGAAGATGAGGCAGAAAACGATCTAATCCAAGAAGACGACGTTGAAGAGAGTGACAACAAATCCACTGAAAAAGATAAAATTGTCGAAAAGAGAGAGGATAAGTTTTCAAAAATAATAATTATGAAGAGAGTGAATGTAATGAGATGAAAAAGAAGATCAAATGAAAATGATAAAAGAAGGTGGAGAAAAAGAGGGAAATTATGAAAATATAAAAATTGAGAAAGACAGAGAAGAAAAAATAGAGAAAAAAAAGATTAAAAAATGAAAATGAAAAAATGAAAAAATAAAGGAAAAGAACGAAAATGAGAAGATAAATTATGAAAAAACAGTGACTATTGTAGATGTGGTCGAGGAAAAAGTGGATATGGTGAAGGTTTTAGAGGAACCTAAACAATTAAGTTTTGGAAAGGTACGATCTGAACATTTAATCATGTTCGAAGATGGTGATCTTTCGACAATTGTTGGGGACCACCGTTTCATGGTTCCTAAATGCAACGCCTAGTAAAGCATAATGAAGACATTCATTGTATGCCAGACATTTATTGCTTCAACTCTCACAAGACCTACCTATGCAAATAATGTTCGAAGGCACTATGTGATGAATAAATATAACGCAAACATTCTTCTAAGCAGAGCTGACAAAGGTAAATTTCAAGTTCAAGTGCATGTTCAAGCTCAAGTGCAAATTCAAGGCAGAAGTTATTGTTTTCAAGATAAGCCATGATGAAAAGAATGTGGCATAACTTCAGGTTTATACCTCAACCGAGATTAAGACGATGATTGTTGCGTACCAAGTGGAAGCTCCTATAACAAATCCTAAATTAAAGGGGCATGTTGGAAATATAATTTAGATTTCTAATATTCAAGTCTAGTCAATTGCATGAGTCTTGTTGAATGCATGGTCAATAGTCGAGAGCTTTCAATTCATGGTCAAGAGTCTTGTTATTCCTAGACAATTATGTATGCATGTCATTCTAGAATGTGCATCTAGCACTATATATACTAGTAATTTACACGTGTGCTGCACGTCTTAATAAATTCAGTTTTTTTAAAGTAAAAATTCAGACGTAGTTTGGGCATGAACCTAAAACCTCCTTTATAATAGTTATGCACGTGTGTTACACGCATTGATAAGATTTACAAATGACATCATGATGAGAACATCAGCTCGAGACGATTTGGGCGCTTCCGTCAGCACATGCATCGTCTAGGATGGCTACTCCAGTAGCATGGTTATCTTTATTTCAGCAATTTTTGTTTGTTTGGGGCATTTTAGCCATATGTAGTAGTTTTGCAAAATGCACCCTTTATTTCTGCATTAGAATATTTTGGAAATTTGTATTGAGATTTTGTTTTAAGCCTATATATAGGCCTTGAGAATAATGAGAAGGTATGCTATTATTGATTAAAAAAATCATTGTGTTGAGTTGTTGCTCTTCATTCTCCTCTTGTGTGTGTGAGACCATAATAGAATATTAGGGTTTGTGAGAAATCCTAAGAAAGTCTTCGGGTTTGTGAGAAGCTCTAACTACATCCCCAAATTCTCAATTTTATCCAAAACCCCTAACTGTTCTCCTTCCTCCATCAACAGCCGTCATTCCAAACTCCTCCCTCCATTGACTGCACCTGAACCCACCACCAAGCTATCTCTTCATCTTCATCTCCACACACCACTCATCTTCATCCCCAACATCCACCTCGATATACCCCCGAGCCCTTCCTCAACCTTACACCCGATCAACCCCCTTGTTGCTGCCTGATTCCCAACAAACCCCATCGCAGCTCACCACTACCGACCACCTAACTGCCGCCCCTTACGCCGCCAACGAGAATTGCCTAATGATACAAGACAATATAATGATATACACCTGATGCAGATGCAACCACCATTGCAGAGAACGAATTCCCATTTGATCAAAATATCGAACTTGTGGTAAGAATTAAGGGTTGTAGACTTATATTCTAACACCCCTTCGACAAGCTAAGGGCCATCATTATAGAGCGGGACGCGATCTATTTTATTTTGGTCTTTATCTGCATTTAATGTGAGATCTGGTACTATGTGAAAGACCTTGTCCTGACTAGACCAAAAGTCCAAAGTTATGTTAAGGGTTGAGAGTTTTACACTCATATTCTAACATGGATAAAAAGAGAAACATTTTCAGAGATGGTACCCCAACAAATTGACTGAACCCACCTACAACATTGTAGATTTAGCAAATGAGGCTTTTCTTGGCTGCAATGTCAAGTTTGCACCTAAAGTATGTAGCTTTTGAATGACCTCCTACAAACGAACTTATAACAATATCTGATCTTTGGGATTCATTGGTGGTACAGGGTTGATAACCATGAAACAGAGCAAACTTAAAGGATAATACAACTTCAATGATGGTCGGCGCCCTGCAGCATTGCCCCATAGCAAGAATGCGTGCTATATGTATCAAGGCACTCTGCTATTGTTAACTTTGCACGTTCAGAAATAAGACTCTCCGAAGAAAGTAAAGAAGCAATAGAAGAGTCATGAGGAACTCGTTCAACTGGCAAGAGATCAAAAATTAATAGAAGGGTATTTGTAGAGTAACTTTTTTGTTACGGGGTTTAAAGGGAAGACATTAAGGTGGGATGTGAAAATGCACTTAATCGGTATGACTCGTACGCTTAAAATCAAACACTGAAGAATGCAAACCCTATGGCAAGAACCGAGATGGGTCTCCAAAGCTAAGGATCACTACTATAGTGAGATATTGACATATCTTCAACTTTCTATTCTTTTAGGTGACTTCTCAAGTCAGTATCTTCAACTTTGTTCAACACATGGACAAGGACGAAGCTAGAACTTTTTTTACTTGTGGGGCCAACCACCCTCTACGCATCCTTGTGCCCACCCATCAAATCCCTTTTGGTCCAAACAAAAACAAATGGTGCAAGCACGAACAGTAGTTCAACAATTTATTTCACAAGAAGTAAAACAAAATACATAATTAATTTGACACATAATGAAAATAGAAATTACTTCAGTTCAATTAGATAAAAGGATAGTCTAATTAAATCTAAGTGAAAATGCACGATTCATGAATTGACATAACGACAACAAAAAATTAGTTCAGTTCAATTAAATTAAAACAATTGGAGCCAATATAACTCATTTTATATAAAAGCAACGGCTATATTGAAATATTTTGTGGATTAGCCAAAACGCAAAAGAATTTTACTAGCAAAGGGATATTCCAGAAAATAAAACTAGCAAACTATTGCCCTAGTATGGTCCCTACTGGAATCCACCCTTACACATGGAACATAGTCTAAGATGAAGATCATATAATCTCTACCTCAAAGTTCAAACTATGGAGCCAAGGTGGAGATATGTTGAGGTTATGCCTCGAATATTTTAGTCCCACATGGAAATATAAAAAGGCTAGGATAGCTGATCAAATCAATTTGGACCCTACACCACTGATTTCCACTTTTGGCAAACAAGGGTAGACAATCAGTTTATGTGTAGGTTCAAAACATTAGATGTATTTTGTAATTTTAATTTTGGCTATTGTGAAGAACCCATGAACTAAACTAAGACTATTCTATACCTTGCTTTGTGTAAATGTGAAAAATTCAAATAAGATCTGCTAATGTTATGGTGCCTCAATGGCAAGTTGACGGTTTAATGTTGCGCTTTTTCCCTTTGAAATGATATTAATGGAGATGATGTTATCTGATCAGATTTGTTAACATTCAGTTACAGATTTGAGTAACAAGGGTTTTGGCGAAGAAAAATAGGAGCAGGTCCCAATGGATAGAAGGGATTCAAAAAGAGTGTTATTGTATTAAAATATCACAACAGGGCCAAAACTCTCTATAAAAAACATGTATTTTCTGCCTAGGGAATCTTTCTTGAAACATTATGATTGAGAAGTAACAGAAGGTAGCACAATGCTATGACAATCTAGAGATATATAAATACAATGAAATAAAACATCAGGGTATATAAGTGCAAAGTGAAAATATTAGGGTAGTTTTTTGCAAATTATGCTTTTTTCAGACCATATGTACAATAGCATTTAACTGTTAAACAAGAAGGGTATAATAGGAAACAAATAATAAACAAATAATAAACATTTAATAATCAGTATATTCAAGTACATAAACATAGTCAAGCAAAGAGACCCAGAGCTAAATTCTTATAAAGATAGGAATGATTATGATTTTACCTCTATCTTCCGCCTCCACTTATTATGACCTGTCAACAGGAAATGTACTGGGAAAAAGGCCGAAAAGAATAATAGCCACCCTACTGCCAAGATTGCAACTCTACATCAATATATAAGAAGCATATAGGATGAGAAAAGAGTAGAGATTATCACATGCAAACACCGGTATCATTTATACAGAAAAAACAGAATTTAAGAAAAAATCCAAATTTTCCATATATAATGGACAGGCATAAGAAAACCTTCGAAACCCAGAAAACCTAAATTAATTATAATTTATAAACCTCTGTCACATCTTTCCTAAATCTGAAATGAAATATACTTGATACATTCATCAACTGAGTATCCAATTACAAGGTCACCAATGTTTATAAGCTAAGAGCATAAGAAATTGTTGCGCACACAAAAGCTCGGATTTTGTAGATAAAATATGGTAACCACAGATAATCATTATCTCACAACTGTAATCCTTCATGGGAGTGACATAAGATCACTTGATCTTCTTTAATGAACCAGTTATATAGTCACATTTGTTCAAGTTTTGAAATTTGTTATTGAAATACAAGTTAAATAAGGGGTAAAATGAACCAGTTATATAGTCACATTTGTTCAAGTTTTGAAAATTGTTATTGAAATACAAGTTGAATAATGGGTAAAATGACACGCTTTTGCATTGAGGTCAAACTCTTAATATTTTTTTCAATATTATAACACGCTTGCATTTATTCTCTTGTTCGATAGTATTTCATTGAAGTACTACTATTAATTTGTAAATGAGAAATGATTGCGTACTATGTCAGTTTGTTATGCGGGCATCAAACGCGCTTAAAATAAAGTTGTACAAATAACTAAAAAACGAAGTTAGACGAATCTTAAAGTAGCAAAAGGAAAATGATTCATCGCTCTTCTCTCTCCTTATGTCTCTTTCTCTCGCCGTCCACTTTATACCTCCTCTCCAGCCACTCCATCGACGGCAGAGTCTTCCTCTCCTTTCTAACCACCATGGACCCCCCACCACTTCCTTCGATCTCTCCCAAGAACTGCAGCGACCTTTAACTTCTTCCTCAACCTCTCGTCGGCCACCATCACCGGTGACTCCCTCGAATCTCTCCTTCCTCTTCTTTCTCACCAGCCACCACGAACAGCTATAGCTGCAGAGGTTTCATTATGTCTCTCACTATAACGCTCTTGCCGCCGTCGGTGACCAGGATCGCATCCGGTCATCATTGCTGCAAGTTTCTGACTGCCACCGTCGAGATGGGCAAGCAACCCAGATGGAATAATTGCAGGAGGTGAGGTTAATGGGGGAAGGGGGGTGACCCGATTCATGCGATGTGAACATAACCTGCGTGTTGCATGCCCGCATAGCAAACGGGCGTAGAACACTATCATTTCTCTTTGTAAATTGAATTCACAAAGTAATTTTTTGACATCGTACCATGGTTACGATTAATTCTATTATTTAATTGTTGTAACACTACATGATTAGTGGGTAAAATGACTTCTAACTCTAATTTCAACTTTACTACATGATCTCATTTAATTTATTTACTGAAAAGTTATTCACTCATGCACTTATTGATTAATGGGTAAAAATGACTTCTAGCTCAATAACTTCTTCAATATTAGAGCTCATAATGACCAATATGATGATCCTATATGTGATTTTAGATTGAATCATGTGAACAAAATCAACTAAGGAGCGCTTGATTCATGATGATACATCAAAATTATTATAAAAAGCAAAACATGGGTACTCTATAATGGCCATTTTTAACATTTGGGTGTTTAATGTAAATATTTAAGAGACATTAAAATGAGCAGGAAACTTTTATTGACTACAATTTCACATTCAAATCGCCATATATAAATATGTGCACTTGGTTTCGTAATTAAAGAATCAATCTTTAAATGCCTTGTGCTTGTTAAATTCATCTTAGATATACTGGCTAAATGTGAATTAACTGAATATTCCTAGACTGCGCTATGTTAGATTTATATTATAATTTCAGATACAGCTGATATAACTGGAACACAATCTATCAGCAAAAGAAAGTGAGTTTTTAGTGAAGTAAGATAATTAAGTACCTTGTTGGGAACAGAATTCCATATCTGACAACTACTCCTAGACACCATAAGGGAAACAGGTAAACATTCCAATTCCAAGGTTCTGGAGGATTTGACTTAAAACAGCGAGTGAAAGAGTCCTGCACAAAGCAATTGGAAGATCGTAGGAAATAACGCTTTCAGAAAGAAAGAAAAAAAAAGAGAAAATACTAAAGATGCCTAAATCAGCTGAACTAAAAGGTATGCATGTGAGTTTAACAAAAGGTTGTTCAATTTTACAATATTTCCGCTCTCATTCTCTGTGCATTGAAAACCCAGAAAAAATAAAAAATTATCCCTCCTATTACCATATAGGCATTACACCAATCAAAACAACTGGTTACAGTATTATATAACAGTCAATTTATGATTTCCAGAAGTATGAAAATGATTTGCCATTCATCTTCTCTTTTATACATAGTTTTATAATCCACTGTCATCATTGCTAATAAAGATGATAGCTTCGAAAACATAATCAGGGTAACTACTTCCTACCGACCGAATTTGGTAAGTACCTTCCAAATACTCTCTTAAATGCCCTTGTTTCTCCTAGCTACAACAATATGTCTTGAAGTTTTGAATTTTGATAACTGTAGTTACATGGAGTTGTCTTTCTTTTTTTTGAACGAAAAGGTGAAGTACAGCCACCCTGTTTCATTAATAAGGAGTTAATTAAACAAACTCAGAGAACTAAGCAAAATACAAAGTCCTGCCAACAAAATAACACATAGCGCCCCCGCGATCAGGGGGTGGGACACAAACGGACAGACATAAGCAAGCTCCCATCAAAAGTACAACATCTAAATCCCCCAACAAACCCTCAGGGGTGGGGATCAATCAACAGTATAAGTAACATGGAGTTGTCTTCCATCAACTTATCTACTACTATAAGTTTGGGTTATTTGGGTCTCCTTCTCGAGTCGAGAGAGATAAGTAAAGCTAGCTCAACACAGGTCCAAGTCACTTTATTGTCTCAGTTTTGTACACATATTCCTTCGCAGACAACAAGAATAAACCATTAGAGATTTATTTCTAATCACCTAAACTTCCCATTTACAACACCGCAAATCAGTGAATTTATATACAACTGGAAGAAAAAAAAAAAAAAAGGGATTTTACTCAAAAATAACAGAAACCCAAATCTAGTATTGTCATCAATTACTTCCAACATTCAACGATTAATAAATTTTAAAAAAAATGAGAGTAATTGAGGATTGATTCAAGGGTGAAGTAAGTAAGTGACTTACATCGATGATGGCACCAGCTGCTTCGGTTAGAGTGGGAGAGATATCGAGCAAGTCCTTCCTAATTTCACAAATTCAAGAAGACAAAAATCAGGGGTTTCGGATCTGTAAAATTGGGGATAAATTAGAAATTTATTAGAAACGAGCAGTTGTTACAAGTGGAGGCGGCGCTTAGGGCTTTCGTTGATAGAATCGGCGGTGAGGTATTCTTCGATGTTTGGACGGTCCAGATCCGTTTCGATCGACATTGAAGACGATGATGACTTCAGTCCACCACCACCAATCCAGAAGAAAACAATACCAGAGAAGGAGGATGGTGACGATGATGATGATGCCAGAAATGTTTGCCGTACTAGGCCAATTTTTGAAACTATTTGCGATTTTAGGCCAGTTCCCTAACTATTAGCGTTCTCGGCAGATTTTAGGCCACATCAGCAGCGGCCGCTATTGGTAATAGCGGCCTTTTCATAGTGACCAACACATTATACTCCCACATTTGGCAGATTTGGGTGCAGCTGAGGTCGCTATTGGCAATAGCGGCCTCTTCTAAACGAGATCGCTATTCCCAATAGCGACCTCATCTAAAGATACTTCACAATTGTTTGCTCCACCTGAGGTCGCTATTGGGAATATGGACCTCGTTTAGAAGAGTCCGCTATTGACAATAGCGACCGTAGTTACACCCAAATTTGTCAAGTGTGAGAGTACAATGTGTTGGTCGCTTTGAAAATGCCGTTACTCCCATAGCGGTCGCTGCTGACGTGGCCTAAAATCTGCCAAAAATGCTAATAGTTTGGGAGCTGACCTAAAATTGCAAATAGTTTTAAAAGTGGCCTAGTACGGCAAAAAATTCATGATGCCATCTATATATTGCCACGTGCGATGCCCGTGCCACACGTTTGATGAGTAAGGGTTGTCCGACCCGACCCGATCTCTCATTCAACTTCGGTATGTTTATATAACCTCCAATAAACTTTGTAATTTTATATAACCTCTAGCAAAATATTACGTTACTTCAAATAACTCCCCAAAACTTAACAATAAAATGTTATTATATAAACTACCCTCTCTTTTATCTGCCCAACTAAAATACTCATGTTCAACCCAATTTTTTCCTCAATTTTGATTGTCTTCCTTCCAATGTACTCTTTTTGAATAGCTTGTTCTTTTTCTTCTATTCCAAAATTATAATTAAACTTTAAAATTTATTAAAGATTTAACTTTTCTCAAATTTTCAAATAAAATTGTAACTTGCTAGATTTGCTGGATCGATATTGATGATAGAAATGATTCAATAGATGATTGGGAATCTATTCATATGGGAGTTTTGTGAAAGGGAAGGGGATGTGGTGGTGGAGGAATTTAGGATGGACTTTTTTAGAATTTGTTAGATCAACAAGCGAGATGACAGACACATTTAGAGATATTTAAGGATTCAAGTGAATGAGAACAAGAAGCTGAGAAGGTGATCAGGAACTAAGCATAATGGGAGACGGAGAAATGAGAACTGGGAGGAAAATTGAGTTTGAATATATAAGTTTTTTTAGTTGGGAAGATGAAAAATAGAGGGGTAATTTAGACATTAAAAATGCATTTTAAGTTTTGGAAATTTTTTTAAAATAATTTAATATTTTGTTGGGGGTAAGATAGAATTACAAAATTTATCGAAGGTTATATAAAAATACTGAAGTTTCATGGGGTAATATCTGAAAGGGTTTTTTTCGCACCGATAAATCTATACCTACAACCTCTCCTACAAGGCTACAACCTCCACTCCTTACACCCTAATTTGGCACTCATCTAGTGGAGGTGTCTACTATATCAATAAGTTATTCATTAAAGTTTAATTTGATTCAATGACCAGAGTTAGACGAGGATATATAGCTCGGAGACGTCGCGCAAAAATTCGTTTATTTGCATCAACCTTTATAGGGGCCCATTCAAGACTTACTCGAACTATTACTCAACAGAAAATGAGAGCGTTGGTTTCTTCTCATCGAGATAGGGGCAGACAAAAGAGGGACTTTCGTCGTTTGTGGATCACTCGTATAAATGCAGTAACTCGTGAGGGTAAGGTATTCTATAGTTATAGTATATTTATACACAGTCTATACAAGAAACAATTGATTCTTAATTGTAAAATACTTGCGCAAATAGCTATATCAAATAAGAATTGTCTTTCCATGATTTCCAATAAGATTATCAAATAAAATAGATTCTCAATTTCTATTATATATTTATATAAAATATTGTATGGTAGACACCTCCACTAGATGAGTGCCACATTAGGGTGTAAGGAGTGAAGGTTGTAAAATAGGTAGTAGGTGTAGCATTGCCCTCTTCCATACATGTTCCCACCAAATATTGAAATTCTATATTAGTCCCTCACAATTTGCTAATATCATATTAGTCCCTTGATCAACTCCGAAAGTGATTAATTTGAAACCCAATAATGATACTCTTCCATTTAAGATTTTTTCTCAAAAAATAGATCTAGTGGATCATAATTTTCATGATGTTGTAATTGAGGCACCGGGTTGTTTACTTTTGGACTTGGTCGGAGGACTAATATAAAATTAGCGAATTGTGAGGGACTAATATGAAATGTCAATATTTGTTGGGAACCTGTTTGGATAAACCCTATCTAGAAAACTTTTTTTAAAAGTGGGGCCATATAGGTAGTGGTGCTCATGAAATTAGAGAATTATGAGTGACTTATTTAGAATCAACAAAATTGCGGGCACTCTTGATAAATAAAACCAATATATATCCATTTTATACAATATATTATACTAAACCATTTTGTCTTAGGATTGTTCTCCTTTCTTCATCTTAAAACGAAAAAAGTAGAGCAAAAATAGGAGGTCGCTCAGGCCACCACTCATTTCACTCTCTTCACTTTTAAAAATATCTCTTAATTTCAATTTAAAATATCTCTAAATTTTAAATTTAAAAAAACCTGTCCAGAAACACATTAGCGTAGTTATTGACTTATTTTACTAAAAACTCATCTTAAAATATATTTATGCTCTTATTGACTTTTATACATCTGTACAATATATTAAGATAATACAACTTTTAGTCTAAGGATTTTTCTTTTTTTTTCTTCTTTTTGCAACAAAAAAAAGAGAGCAAATGTAGAAGGCAACCCCCCATCTTTCTTCATCCAAATTTTGATCTTGAATCTTATCCCTTAATCAAAGCTAAAAATCGTGTAATATGTTGTTTGTTGTTTTTTAAATGATGTGCAATATATTGTTCAAGGTTATACTAGTTTATTTATATACTAGATTTGCCCGTGGCCACGTGCTTACGGCATGTCTTCAGAACGATACAGCATATAAAAAGTCTTATAAACAGTAAATCAACAATTATGTAGCTGAAGTTTGAATAATATGACAATAATTAGTTGTAAATAAAAGTCCATGTTTCCATTAGTATATGGTTAAAAAAAAATTATAAATTGGGGTATAAAAGTCCATGTATATATATATATATATATATATATATATATATATATATATATATATGAGATTTCTTTTATTGCAAACACAAATGTTGTGCAAACGCGTGCACACCACTTAACCCGTTATTGGCAATAACGAGTTAAGGCTTAAGACAAAAATTTATAATTTGTATTAACCCGTCATTGCCAATGACGGGTTAAGTGGTTTGCACAAACATTTGCGTTTGCAATGGAAGAAATCTCTCTCTCTCTCTCTCTCTCTCTCTCTCTCTCTCTCTCTCTCTCTCTCTCTATATATATATATATATATATATATATATATATATATAATATGCGAAAGCTTCGGTTGTGCATTACCTTTAGTGCACGACGTGTGCATTAGGCCTTCGGGCGTTCATATTGACGATCCGAACCGTTCACATCGATTTACACATCTAAATTAGTCTAAATATATAAAATCAAATCATTTGAAATCCATTTACCCATCCATTGAAGTGTTACAAAATTGTATGGCTGAAAATCAATGTTTTTTATAGTCACATGAAATTTTCCGCCATACAATTTTCAGCCATGTGACTCTAAAAAAAAATTTCCATCATGTGACTATAAAAAACAATGATTTTCAGCCATACAATTTTGTAACACTTCAATGGATGGGTAAATGAATTTCAAATGATTTGATTTTACATATTTAGACTAATTTAGATGTGTAGATCAATGTGAACGGTTCGGATCGTCGATATGAACGCCCGAAGGTCTAGTGCACACGCCGTGTGCACTAGAGGTAGTGCACAACCGAAGTTTTTCCATATATATATATATATATATATATATATATATATATATATATATATAAACATGGACTTTTATATCCAATTTATAATTATTTTTCACCATATACTAATAGAAACATGGACTTTTATTTACAACTAATTGTTATCATACTATTCAAACTTCAAGTACATAATTGTTGATTTTACTGTTTACAATGTTTTTCATATGCAGTATCGTTCTGAAGACGTGCCGTAGGCACGTGGCCATGGGCAATTCTAGTATATATATAATTGGGACTCCTCTATATTATGTTCTTTCTCAAATATTCTCTCATATATAGCAATCTTCAAAGTCGAAAATGCCAAAATATGCATAAATAGTCAACGACTGCAGCAGTTCGATTGCTAAAACATGCATAAAATGAATAAATAGCAAACGACTGTGGAAGCTCTAATGTGTAATTTGTCTTATTGGAAGAAATTAGGCACTGAAGGTTTTAGTAAACTACTTGCTTTTGCAGTTTTTGGTTGACAGATTCCCGCAAATATTTGAAGCCTCGGTATTTGCTTAATTGTTTTCCCTTTATTTACGACTAGCAGTTTACACGTGTGATGCACGTCTTAATAAATATAGTTTTTTTAAAAGTAAAAATTCAGACGTAGTCTAGATTTGATCTAAAACCTCATTTACAATAGTTATGCACGTACGTTGCACGGGTTGGTAATGGACAAATTACACTAAGGCCTTCTCCTATTATAGTAGTAGAGATAGGTAATTATATATTGCGGAATTGTTCTTTCATGGCGGGTGTCGTGTGTGTCGTAGAGACAGAAGATACGGATATGAGCAACCTCCACAAGACAAACAAGTTTCCTCCAATGGTGTATGTCGTACGCGATTACTCAAGCATTGAGCTCCCTATCCTCAAATGTATGTATCTACCAAGAAGTTGCACATCTTCCAGAATTATCGTTTTGTGAATGCTTAATGTCACTCGAGCAGCAAGGGTGGGTGGTTGTAGATGAGCCCCCAGCCCCTTTATGGATTCTGGTGTTCTTGATCGCGTTGTCTACATAGACTGCAGCAGTACAAATCCTGCCACCCTGAGGGTGATACACTCAGGAGACGACTTCTGGGAGAAGTATAAGGTTAAACTTATGGAAATTAACTAATATCCGTAATGTTGTCTTAGTCAAGTGCTCTGCGTTGATTATGTGGACAGTTGTTTATATTTGATATGGTAGCGAGGACCTGGAAGTTTTGAGTCTTAACGATCTCTACTACACACAGTTTGAAGGGGTGGTTTTAAGGGTGACTTTGATTCTGTCTAATTTATAGCTGGTCAATGGTTTTGATTGGCAAGCGTGTTGGGTTTATGCCTTGCATATTATGTTAGATACGAAGACGATAAGACGATGGAGGAATCGATACGATTGGAGATGGAGTGGAAGCAAGAGAAAACAGTAACAGCAGCAGCAGGAGGAGTTGCGGTCGACCGCCCGACTGTACAGGTTGTCCCGCGAGGGGAACGGTTGATCGGTCGACCGCGCACGGCTGATGTAGTTTTCGGGTGCGGGTCTGGGTGATTCATTGGAAGCACAAACTTGCTCTTCAAGTTAGAGTGTGTGACTATTATCGTAGGGTTATCTCTTCTGTAATATCAAATGGTTATTGTATCAAGATATTAACTTAGGGTTTCTCTAGAATTCTATATATTGTTGTTAATGACCTACATTAAGAGCCAAAAGAGAGAATATTTCATTGAAAGAGAGATTGAGTGATTCTCTAATTGTAAACAATTAGTACTTACTGGTGAGAGGCTTGAGAGAGGGTCATGGTGAGAATTGTAATATTCTTGTATCTTCTCTAGTTGAATAACATCTCGGTTTCTTCTCTCCCGGATTAAGGCGAAAGCCCCAACCGGAATAAGTTTGTGTGCTTTTGTGTATTTGGTGTTATCTCCTTTGTTCAATTGGTGGTTTGTATTAATTGCATTGCATAACTTACTAAGATCCTCGAAAGGAAAGAGTTTCGCTAATTCCCTAACAGGTGGTGTCGCTGTATCGCTTGTACGAAGCGGAGGATTGGGTGGTGCCGAACGAGCTCAAGCTGGTGAATACAAATTGGTTTCTGGGATCTGGGCTTTATATGTCTTATGTGAAAAGAAGGGAAAGAAGAAAATTGTACACATTCATGGCTCCTAGACCTGACTCCGGGCAAGTTATCGGGCAATCTGATGAAAAAACACAACGGATATTGGACGTTCAATGTTTATGAGCACAATTCGGTGCCTTTTTTCCTGAATTTATTGTTGCAAGAGAACATGATTGGGTCGACATGGGAGAAGCAGCCGAACTTCTGGACTCTAAAAGCTACGGGCAATATCCCCCTCTCGTCAACAATTTAGTGATTAATTGATCTTTTTTTGTTTCTAAAATGTTTTTGAGATACCGAAGACAAGGGACACAACGACTAAAGGATGACTACTATGTTCCTAGTTGAGCAATATATCTCTAACATTTTATTTTCACTGATTGATTGCTTTAATTTTGTTACACTTTTACGTAGTCTGCTCCAGATGCTCGAAATTATCGTATGTTTAAATTTTTGAAAAGTTTTCCTCTGTATCTAGTGATTGAAATGGCTTTCCAGATTTGGAACAGAATACTTGCCTTTTGTTTTATTTTGTCTCAAGTGTGCCAAGTTCTTCCTCAATAAACTGAAAGTTCAATGTTTATGACCACGATTTGGTTGATGACGCTTGTTGCAAGAATTCTGCTTAGTTCTTTTTGTTGCAAAGGAGGTTGGTACAGTGGGTCGACCACCTCGAAGAATCAGCAGATCATCTAAGGGCGTTTGGTACACGGATTGAAAAATTCCTAGGATTAAAAGGATTCCCGGGAATATGAGGGTGAGAATGAAGATTCCCGGGAATGTTGCATTATCGCGTTTGGTATAGTAGTACATTGCATTCCCGGAAATCTTTTATTATTGTAATTTTTTATTCTAGTTTTTTGGATTTTTTTTATTGTTTGTTATGGAAATAACATGAGAATGCTCAAATCCCATAATTTTAGGGAGGAATATATTTTTTTATTCTAGTTTTTTTGTTATTTTATTGTTTGTTATGGAAATCTCATGGAAATCCTCAAATCCCATGATTTTTGGAGAGGAATAGAAATCCTTTCCAACAAAGGACTTTGATTCTCTTGGGAATCTATCATTCCTTTCAAAACTATGTTTGCCACATAGCAAACAAGGTAATCTAAGAGGGAATATGAGATTCTCTTGCACATTCCCACGTACCAAACGCCACACGCCACGCCCCGAGTTGCGATGTTTAGTTTAATCTGAATATCTTGGCAGCAAGTTCTCCTTGTAGCTGCTAGCTATCCTGGAATCTCTTGTCGAATGTACCCACAAAAGGGCATGGTACTGTAGTTCAACTTCCCTTCCAGGATACATGTTTTCTGAAGTTCGGGAGAAGGAATAACTTGAGATACACTAGTTCCATACATCTATCATTCTCGCATTACAGGAAATTCGCGCATGTTAAAGTTCGCGCATACTAACGGTAGTACAGGCAATACTTTCCTCCCAACTAATAATCCTGTCCCCATTATTGAAAAATTCTATTTCAACCCAAACAGCTAAATACTACAGAATTTCCCTGCATTAAAACCAGCATATGAGAAAGGGGCAGCTACAGCGGCGAAAAGATCAGAAATATGTGGGCATTGAACAAGATACATCAACACATTCCAAGAACCCAAGCAGCAAATCTCATTCGATTCCACTCTTTCATGCTTGAGCTAAACCATAGCATTTGTCTATAAAGGATACACAGTAAATAACCCCAATGAGAAAGAATTCACTGTCTTCTCTAGAAACACCAATTATTTATTAACTACTTCCACATGAATATGCATGGAAGGAAAAAAAAAATTAAAAATAAATAAATAAATAAAAACTGCCACAAATTTTCCAGACTAGTTAGGTATGACAAGGGATTAGTGTCATATGAGGATTCGTTAACAGTTAAATTGTATAATTTCTCTCTTCTAAAATGGAACACAGAGTATGGCATTATGGAATAATGAAGATGTGACACCAATGAGTTTGTTCTCTTAACAGTATTGTCACTTCTTCCCAATAAGATAAATAGAAGCTATAGCGAAGCCTGCAAAGCCGAGTAAGCCAAAAATCTTCACTCTGCTTATGCCTGAGTTTTTTGTAGGGATTTCCATCAGATAGCTTCCCTGCAAATCGCCCATATATTAGTGAGGTTCACAGCCTATTGACAAACAGCACAACTTAGACAAGAATGAAACAATTAAATAGGCAGCCAAAAGCTTTGTTTTTCAGGCATTGGTGATAGATCCAACTAATGACTCAGAATTCTTTTCATAAAATAGGCAACCCAAAATTTATCAAATATCAGAAGAATGGTTCCACCTCGATAGGCTGCATCCAATGTTTCTTAATTCCTTGTAAATGACCCTTCCCGATTACTGCGACAACTGAAGAGTGTTCCCTAGCAACCTTCAACAACGATGCAGACATGTACCTACACCAAGTAAAAAACAGAAGAGATAATCTAAACATCTTTTGAGTACAAATATTAGAATGAAAGAAATATATTATAGTTAATGCTGTCACAGACGAAGTGAATGACCTCATTAGAGTAATACACTATCAAGAAATACAATGAGAAGTAAATTTAATTTCCCACATTATTTTTGTTGGTATTGGGGCATCAACCAACACCTCTGGTCGCAGCGGAACTAATTAGAGCAACGAGGAAGTCAAAGTAGATGAAATGAATAAATTGAGGAAGCAAGTAGATGCACCAAACTAACACAAACACAACAATGACTTATCCCGGTTAGCTTTTGCTTAATCCGAAGAAAAATATAGGGAGATCTGATACTCAACTAGAAGAGATTACAAGGAGTTATTGATTCACTCAATACAAGGAATTAAACTCACTCACCAAGAACTATCTCTCTCGAACCTCTCTTTGCAATGAAGAAAAATAATCTATGAAGTACTTCTCTCATAAAGGAGGAGTCTACAATATATATAGAAGAATAGAGAGAAATCTAGGTCTGATCTTGATTCTCAGTCGTCCGATATAACCTGAAAAGAAGTAACTGAAGCCGCAAGATCTAACTTGGAGTTGAAGATTGGGCTGAAACGACCTAACAAATCGAAGCCCAAAAACGAACACAGCGCCGCGGCCGGTCGACCGTCCAACAAAACAGGTCGACCGTACCTCTCTCAGACAATCCTTGTACTACGAGCGGTCGGGAGGTGCGGTCGACCGCAACATACGACAGTCGACCGCAACTATGCCTGCACCTTGCTGCTGCTGTTTTCCCTTCTACTCACTTCGACGCTTCGACCTCCGTGCTTCATATTACCTTTCTCTAATCTGAACAACGAGTATTCAAGACACAATCCTAACAAACTCCACCTTGGATTGCATACGAGTGCTATCACATGATGTGTTACTCATCTCCAAACTCTAATAAATTCCACTTGCAAAGAAAACTTAGAACAATAGCTTCTTCTTCTAGTTGAACTGATCTCTACCCAATCTCACCAAATCCAGTTGAACTGATCTCTACCCAATCTCACCAAATCCAGTATACCCCTTCAAGGGTACACCTCCGTAGATGTACTCACGTAGTTGCCAAACTCCGCACAAACTCCACCTACCCTTAGGCTTTCTCCACCCCTCGACGATATTCGAATGTCGTGGTCTCGTCTCGATGAATCTAGTTGCGGAAAACTAGCTGCGGAAAAAAAAAAAAGCAACACTTGCGCAAGTATTTCAGATTCCCCAACACTTGTAGAGATTGTTTTGGCTTGGCCCAACCACTCATACCTCTAATCACCTTACGACGACCTTGCAAAACAGACAGAACTCCACCTCGAGCTGTGTACCTGCAGCCCCGTGCATCAAGAGTTCCCAAGAAAATCATATTCCGTTTCAGCAGAGGAATATGCAAAACATCCCTTAAAGCGAACATATTTAGACCTGACATCTTCAACTCAACTGTCCCCTCACCCACTACTTCACAAATATCCCCAGTTTCCGTTGTCACACAATGCCCTGTAGTAGACTTATAAGTAGAAAACAACTCCCTCTCGAATCAAATATGAGAAGAACTCCCTGAGGCAAGAAACCAACTAGAATCCACTTTTAAAGAATTTGAAACAAGAAGACACGAATTGCCTAAATCAAAGGCACTAACCACACTGGCGACTGAACTCCCGTTCTTTGCGCTCTCCTGATTCTGCAACTTCCAACAGTCTTTCTTGATATGTCCTGGCCTCTTGCAATATCGGCAACGGATCGAATCCTTTTGCAAAGCACTTTGTCTTCCCCCTGAAGGACCATCCACTGGTAGACAACTTGTGGGAATAGACGATGATATATGGGTCTCCTTCCTAAGTTGATTTTTTCTTCAATGCTTTGATTACACCTTCTACCGAAATACTCTCTTTGGCAGATCTACCGTGTAGCATGGTAGTGATCAAAGGCTTGTACAAATCCGACAGTGAATATATCAGGTTGAAAGCTTTGTCTTCCTCACACACATCTGCGTTGATCGCCTTAAGTTCAGATAATACCTTATTGAACTCTGTAATGTGGTCTTGGAGATCGGTACCTTCCTTCATAGATAAACGGAACAACTTTCTCTTCCAATGCATTCGATCTAATAACGACGAACCAGAGTAGTCAGCTTTGAGTTTTTCTCACAAACTCGCCGCATCAGTTTCTTCAAGAAATTTGCACTTGACCTCGTCCGCCAAGAATAGTCGGATCAGACTTATGGCTCTTTTACGAATATCTTCCCAACCGTCATCCTTCATATCAGTTGGCTTCTTTCTTCTTAATGGCTAACTGCAAACATTCTTGAACAAGAACATCATACATGTCAGTCTTCCAAAGATTGAAATTGATCTTTCCATCGAATTGCTTGATCTTCAAAATAATGTAGCCTGTCATCTAAACCAAGGGACTCGGCAACCCGAAGCTCTGATACCAGTTGTTGGGATTGGGGCGTCAACCAACGCATCTGGTCGCAGCGGAACTAATTAGAGCAACGAGGAAATCGAAGTAGATGAGATGAATAAATTGAGCAAGCAAGTAAATCCACCAAACTAACACAAACACAACGATGACTTATCCCGATTAGCTTTTGCTTAATCCGGAGAAAAATATAGAGAGATCTGATATTTAACTAGAAGAGATTACAAGGAGTTATTGATTCACTCAATACAAGAAATTAAACTCACTCACCAAGAGCTATCTCTCTCTCGAGCCTCTTTTTGCAATAGAGAAAATAATCTATGAAGTACTCCCTCTCATAAAGAAGTTTACAATATATATAGAAAAATAGAGAGAAACCTAGGTCTAATCTTGATTCTCAATCGTCCGATATAACCTGAAAAGAAGTAACTGAATAGGAGCCGCACGATCTAACTCGGAGTTGAAGATTGGGCTGAAACGACCTAACAAATCGAAGCCCAAAAACGAACACAGCACCGCGTACCTCTCTCGAAAAATCCTTGTACTACGAGCAGTCGGGGGGTGCGGTCAGGGGATGCAGTCGACTGCAACATAGGACAGTCGACCGCAACTATACCTACACCTTGCTGCTGTTGTTTTCCCTTCTACTCACTTCGACGTTTCGACCTCCGTGCTTCATCTTACCTTCTTCTAATCTGAACGAGTATTCAAAACACAATCCTAACAATTTTGCCGATTATACTTGCACCTATGACCTCATAGAAATATTAGTACGGTATAGTGTAGTAAAATGTACAACTCACACGATATGTCCATACAAGCAACTGTCATTACATCATCACCGTGTTATGAATCTACAGTCTGAAATATACGAAATTCATAAACCATAAAAGGTTTGATGGCATTAAATTCACATAGATATTGTGGGTAAAAATCAAGCACATAGATACCATGATTCTACCTGTAACAAAACGAATAGGTAAAAGTATATACTCACAAATCTCTCTCATGAACAAGTGTCTCCATAAGCGAAGGGAAAGCCTTGCTCAGCTCTTGAACCATGAGAGTTAGCATGTCAACATCATCAAATTCCTTCAACTGCAGAAGAAAAGCACATTCAAATTATGATGAAGGAAAATAAATTATAAGCAAAACAAAGTAGGAATATAGACAAGCTATAGCGCTACATTGAATGGCAGAAACAAACTAATATGCTGCAATTTCTTTTCTTTGGAAGATGCGCTGCTCATCAAACTGGTAATTTGACATATTGAACAAAAGCCACGAGGTTGGATAGAATATGAGATAAAGTAAATCAATACCATCTAACTGATACCAGTATGTACAAGATCAAAAGACAAAATTCAAATATTTTTAGTTACAGTAGCTGATGTTTTCAGTAAAGACCTAGTAACTTTTAGCTCAATGAAGAAAGCAATATAACCAAAATGACTAGTAGTGTCCGACATTAACAACAATCTTCATCAAGAAAAGAACTTGGTAAACAATAAGGCTGGGCAGTTAAAATCAGTTTTTGGAACTAATTGGTCTAGAAACGATTAGTGATTAATCGGAAAATAATCGGGAATTAAATCGAAAAAAACGTTATATATATAATTAAAAAAAGATATATCCTCATTATGGATCAACCCAAAATCCTAACATAAAACTATTATGAGATTATCAATAAGAACATATAGTCATAGAAAAAATGAAGAGAGTACTTGGTTTGAGCTGAGTTTGGATTCTGAATGTGGGTTGGGTCGGGTTTGTTGGTCGGTTCCATCGAACAAAAACAATCAGGAAGGAAGAGCAGTGTGAGCAATAAGAGAAGGAGGTGTAAATGCGGACCGAGTCAAGTATGCGATGGTACAGGGGGAGCGACGACGGGTCGGATTTAGGTTTGCTTGAGGAAGAAGAAGAGGATCAGTTTGGGTTTGAGTTTACACGAGGAAGAAGAGAGCGGCGATATGTCGGATTTGAGTTTGTGCGAGGACTAGAAGGGGTTTGAATTTTGAATTTGGGACGGATTGAGCCCAAATAATGCAAACGATCATGAAAATTAGAGGAGATTTAATCGGTTAATCGGCCACTTAAAATCGGCCGATTAACCACTAATCGGCCGATTATTCCCGATTAAATCTCTAACTATTGAAATATTATAAATTGCTAAAAAAATAATCGCTTAGTCTCCGATTAGCGATTAATCGGGAATTAATCGGACGTAATCAGGGATTTCAACTACTTAGCAATAAGGAAAAAAAAGAATTTCAATTGAAACCAACAGAGCATTGTTAAGTTGTAGAGGCCCCTCTGAACTGAAAATTTACAATCCAATCAATAGCACTTAAAGATAATGCGAGCAGGACGTTCAATGAGCTACTGACTGAGGATTGTTATGCTTAAATATTTAGCCGTTTTGCTCCATAGCCTGTAAGGTAGCCAATCACCAATTTAACTACAGGTAGCCAATCACCAATTTAACTCTTTGATATAATTTATAATAGATACTTTTGGAATGGATGTTACCATTGATACACTGCGGGAGCCAATCACCAATTTAACTCTTTGATATAATTTATAATGAATACTTTTGGAATGGGATGCTACCATTGATGCAACCACAGTGTAATGACTTGTGAGCAAGGGTATTTCCATTGATGCAACTGCAGATTTGATACTGGTGCTTAAATGTTCACTCTTTCGCT
This sequence comes from Hemerocallis citrina, assembly GCA_017893485.1. Classification (NCBI taxonomy): domain Eukaryota; kingdom Viridiplantae; phylum Streptophyta; class Magnoliopsida; order Asparagales; family Asphodelaceae; genus Hemerocallis; species Hemerocallis citrina. The sequence goes on along the minus strand of CM030364.1, from coordinate 285,773,183 downwards.
CCATACCCGTCATAGACTCGCAAAAGAGGAGGATTGTGTATGGTAGCAAATCACCACTATTACATATGAATTGTAATTTGGAATGGACTCCAGTGATGCATCCCCATTGATTCAACCACAGTTTAATGTGTTGCAAGGACTCATCCTAGTGTAATGACAAATTAGAAGGGCAGGCTAGGTCTTGGAACACTTAGCCCTCGAGTGCAGGGTCTAATAGGAACTCCAGTGATGCATCCTCATTGATTCAACCACAGTTTAATGTGTTGCAAGGACTCATCCTAGTGTAATGACAAATTAGAAGGGCAGGCTAGGTCTTGGAACACTTCGCCCTCGAGTGCAGGGTCTAATAGGCATTAGCAAGTAAGCTGTAGGAGGGAAGGGGGTAGGAAGCTTGTCCAAGATATAGGACTCATCCTAGTGTAATGACAAATTAGAAGGGCAGGCTAGGTCTTGGAACACTTCGCCCTCGAGTGCAAGGTCTAATAGGCATTAGCAAGTAAGCTATAGGAGGGAAGGGGGTAGGAAGCTTGTCCAAGATATAGGCTTAGGTTAGCTACTTAAAATACAATCTCATTTTCATGAAAATTGAGGGTATACTATCATTAAGAGAATTGTCTGAGAAAGACTGAAATAATTCTTTCCAAGAAACTGAACTGAAAGAAGAGAGTCACGCAGTTAAAATTGGTTTTTGGAACTAATCGGTCTAGGAGTGATTAGTGATTAATCAGTTAATCGGAAATTAATCGGGGATTAAATCAGAAAAATCGTTCTATATATAATTAAAAAAAGATACATCCTCATTATGTAGCAACCATAAATTCTAACATAAAACTATTATGAGATTATCAAATAGGAACATATAGTTATAGAAAAAAAAAGTACTTGGTTTGAGCTAAGTTTGGATTCTGGATGAGGGTTGAGTCGGATTTGCCTGTCGGCTCCATCAAACAAAAATAATAGGGGAGGAGCGGTGGCGGTGCGAGCAACAAGAGGAGGTGCAGATGTGGGCCTGATCAAGTATGCGTTGGTACAAGAGGAGGACGGCAGGTCGGATTTAGGTTTGCTCGAGGAAGAATAAAAGAATCAGTTTGGGTTTGGTTTTGAAGATAATAAGTTTGGTGGGTTTGCACGAGGAAGAAGAGAGCGGCGATATGTCGGGTTTGGGTTTGTACAGGACTAGAAGGGGTTTGAATTTTGAATTTGGGCCGGATTGAGCCTAAATAATGCAAACGAGTATGAAAATTAGAAGAGGTGATTTAATCGGTTAATTGGCCGATAAACCACTAATCGGCCGATTATTCCCGATTAAATTGCTAAAAATTGAAATATTATAAATCACTAAAAAAAATAATCGCTTAGCCTCCGATTAGCGATTAATCGGGAATTAATCGGACGTAATTGGAAATTTTAACTACTTAGGAAGAGAGATCTACAAGGATGACAATACAAGATATAAGCTTTGGTACGACGAATAAAGATAATAGAACTACGTAAATGAGCAAGACTACTTGTAAATGAAGTATTATAAATAGGATAATTTATTAAGTTTCTATTCTGATATGTGAGTAATATATTAGCGCTTTTGTATAACATAGTAGGATTACCAGAAAAACACCAAAAGGAAGTTATGGGAGCATGAGGATCAATAAGGTTTTTTGGTGTTGCTTTTGGAGAATCCAAAAACACTATATAGCTCTAAAATATCTTCTATGCTTAAAAGTGTTTGGTGAAATAATGAGCAAAAGTGTGTTGCGCCAAAGGCACCTCACCAAAACTTTTCTCCTTTTCCACCACAATTCAAGAGGTGTTTTTTCACTTTTTGTAGTAGTGCTTATGCAACTCCGTCATTACCTGTCCCAAGCCAGGAATCCGACCACAAACCGGGTAAGGAGGATTGCGTTAGGCAGTTGATTGCCAGCACAAAATTTTGTCAAATCTTATGAACATGAATCCTAATAATTTATGCGCAAATGCTAGGACATTCCCTGTAAAGGATGTGTTGTGTCCGCCTCCGGGTGCTTCGAAAAATGTGCAAGGGGTGTCACACCGACGACCGGGTGCGATGAAAAATGGGTAAGGGTTCTCGCACCAATCTGAACGTGTACGGATAAAGAAGTTAGTCCAGAAAAATAAGCTTAGGTTAGCGACCTGAAATATAGGAACGCTGACAGAAAAATGTATAGAACTAGTAGATACCATGATTAGAAGAAATATTAATATAGCTTGTTTACAAGAAACAAAGTGGGTAGGAGAGAAAGCTAAAGAGATAGATGATTTTAAATTATATTATACCGGTAAAATTAGAAATAGAAATGGAGTAGAAAATTTAGTAGATAAGAAATTCAAAAGAGATGTAGTAGGTGTTAATAGGAAAGGGGATAGAATAATACAAATTAAGCTTGTATTAAGGGGAAAACATAATTAATATCATTAGTGCTTATGCACCTCAAGTAGGATTAGATGCACAAGTTAAAAATAAATTTTGGGAAGATATTGATGAGATAATTGAAGGAGTACCCTTAGGTGCGAAACAATTTATAGGAGGAGATTTCAATAGACATGTAGGAGTAGATAACATGGGATATGAGAGGGTGCATGGAGGACATGGATTTGAAAATAAGAACGATGGCGGAGAGGCTCTATTAGATTTTGCAACTTCGTATGATCTTATACTAGCAACTACTTATTTTAGGACGAGGGATGAACATTTGATAACCTTTACACGTGGGACAAATAGGAATCAGATTGATTTTTTCATCACTACAAAGGTGGATCGCTTGACATGTAAATATTGTAAAGTTATATTGGAAAAGTGTTTAACCTCACAACATAGATTAATAGTACTGGATGTTAAGATTGAAAAACACATATGTGCAAGGAAGGAGAGTAGGAATCTAAGAATTAAGTGGTGGAACTTGAAGGAAGATAAACTAGAAGTGACCAATATTTGTAAAACAGTAGTTAAAAGACTTCATGAATTGAAACGGGAAACTTTCATCTACACATACTGTTAATATAATGGAGAAAAATGAATGAAGAAAATGAAAGAAGAACAGGGGTGAAAGAAGGATTTGATTATCAAAAGGGTAAAGGAAGAAATGTAATTTAATAATTCAAAGTAAACGGGATGAGCTAAGTTAACAGAGGAATGAGTATAATGTGTATTTTCAAACGTTATATGGGCATTTTGTACTTAGACCAAACTTTGGTTTTTACCTAATAAAAAAACATGGTGGTGGCAAGAACTCCAAAATATTGCAAGAGAAAAAAGATCAATCTTCAAAATATGGCAAAAGAAGAGAAATGAAGAGAATTTGGAGAGATATAAGACCGTTAGAAAAGAAGTTAAGACGGCGGTAAGAAATGCAAAAGAAAAAACTTATGATGATTTATACACAAAATTAGAAACAAAAAAAGAAGAAAATAATATTTATAAGCTTGCTAAACAGGGATAGAAAAAATAAAAGATCTGAATACAATTAGGTGTATTAAGAGCGAGGATTTAAGAGTCTTAGTAAAAGATGAGGATACTAACGAAAGATGACGATATTATATTGAGAAGTTATTAAATGAAAAGGTTATGGGCAACTTAAATATAGAGGACTCGAGGGAGGGTCAAGAGCATATGTTTTTCCGTAGAATTAGGACCTCGGAGGTTCGAAATGCTCTAGAAAAAATGAAAATAGGAAAAGCTTTAGGACCAAATGATATACTCATTGAAGTTTGAAAATGTCTTGGGGATGTAGGAATGGGTTGACTAACAAAATTATTTAATAAAATTTTGAGGACTAAGAAGATGCCCGATGAATGGAGAAAGTATTTTAGTACCTATATATAAAAATAAATAAGATATACAAAATTGCTCAGACTGCCGAGGAATTAAATTAATGAGTCATACGTTAAAAATTTGGGAGTGATCGAACATAGACTAGAAACTACAGTGTCTGAGAATCAGTTTAGGTTTATGTCTGGGAGGTCAACAATGTAAGCAATTTATGTACTGAGAAGACATGAAAAAATATAGAGAATAAGAAAGATCTACATATAGTTTTTATAGATCTAGAAAAAGCATATGATTGATTCCCTAGAGACATAGTATGGTGGGTGTTAAATAATAAAAGAGTAACTATTCGATATATTGAGGTAATTAAGGATAAGTATGAAGGGGCAATGACCACAACTAGAATAAGCACAGGAGAGACCAGCAATTTTCCTATTACAGTAAGTTTACATCAAGGTTCGGCTTTAAGCCCCTATCTCTTTAATTAGGTTATGGATGAATTGACGCGAGGAATACAAGATGAGGTGCCTTGGAGTATTTTTTTACCGCGTCTTAGTGAACGAGACTAGAGCAGGAGTCAATGCTAAATTAGGATTGAATGAGAAACTTTAGAAGCTAGAGGCTTTAGGATAAGCAGAACTAAAACAGAGTATATGGAGTGTAATTTTAGTGATATTCGGAACACAACTGAAAAAGTAGTGAAGCTTGATGGTCAAGAGATACCTAAGAGAGATCGTTTCCGATATTTAGGCTCGATTATACAAAGAGATGAGGATATTTGTGAAGATGTTATAAATAGGATCCAAGCAGGGTGGCTTAAGTGGAGAAGTGTCTGTGGTGTTTTGTGTGACAAACGTATACCTTTGAAGTTGAAGGAAAAAATTTATAGGACAACTGTTAGTCCAGCAATGATGTACGGAGCAGAGTGTTGGGTAATAAAGAAACAACATGTCCAAAAAATGAGTGTAGCGGAGATGAGGATGCTAAGATGGATGTGGTAAAACAAGGAATGATAGAATTAAAAACGAGCGTATACGAGACATGCTAAAAGTAGCTCCAATCCAAGATAAGTTAAGAGAGAATCGCCTTAGGTGGTTTGGACATGTCACACGTAGACCTAGTAGTGCTCCCATTAGAAAGAGTGATTTGATAAGTATTGAGAGTAGAGTTAGGGACAGAGGAAGACCTAAACTAACTTAGGTGGAAACGGTGAAAAAAGATATGATAGCTTGTGACCTTACAGAAGATATTGTGCTAAACTGAGCAAAATGGAAAAAGGATTCATGTAGCCGACCCCAACTAGTTGGGAAAGGGCTTTGTTATTGTTGTTGTTTGTAATAGTGCTTATGCCCTTCAAAAAAGTTTCAAGTAAAATACACTATTCTTTACAGAAATTTTGTAGTACTTATATATCACAATACTACCAAATAAAGCCTTAATCTAAAGACGTTTGAAGAGAAATAATAATTTATGAGGATAGACCTAATTGGCATGTTAAAGAATATTGGAAGGATGTGAGAGCACATACAGGTGACGAAAATGGTATAAGAAATTAAGAATACATGAGAGATGAGATCATGGAGCACGTATTCTCCTACGATCTTACAATAGTAAACACAAGTTTTATACAGAGAACGATGAATATGAGTTAGCTTCAGAAGTGGATGTAATGATAGTTACAACTATAATTTTCCTTATCAGAAAGATATATACGCTAATAAGTTTACTCAGATAGACAAGTAGTTTTTTTTAATCATAAACCGTAGGGTGGTTATCTACAGTTTACTCAGATAGACAAGTCACTCTCAAATCCTTCTACCCAAATAATTTGTGTGAGTATAGCTTGTCGTTTTGACAAATAAATGCTGCCTTTTTTGCATGTGTTCAATTAAGCAACCCCTAGGACTGGAAAAGACCAATTAGCCTTTAACAACTGGTGGTGGTCAACTGGTTAATGGTTAACTGCAGAGATGACTGAGGTTGTTTATCATAAACAAAAGGGTGATTTTTTTGAGTTAACCATATAGATATGTAACTCTCAAACCCTTCTACCCTAATATTTGCAATATAAATGTTGAAGCAAAAGCAACAAAAAAAGGGGAAAAGGGGCATGAGCAACTTGCTCATTTAGTAAATGAGCAATTGATGATGTGGCATACATGTGATTGGAAAAGCCTTAAACGGGTTAGTTATCCAATGTATCACATGCATGCCACATAATCAATTGCTCATTTACTAAATGAGCAAGTTGCTCATATCCCTTTTACCCACAAAAAAAATATCTCAAATAAGATCAGAGCAAGGCGGTTTATTAATTGTCCTAGTAACTGTAAGTTAACACAGTTTTGCTTCAGAATGTAGATCTAGTTGCCATCTTCTCATTTAATAATTGGTAACATTCATCATGATTTACAATCTACAATATTTATTTTCCTCCCTTCATTTCCAGTCTATATTCCAAATGGGCTCTCACGAAATCATCTTTACGGCATATTCAGGTTATTATACATTGTAGGTTTCTGACATTTCAAACAATTGGACACTTCAAGAGACTTTTGAGGACATCCCAGCTACATTTCATATCATGAAATTATCAATCATTTAATTACAATATTGGTGCTTTTGCATAAGATTTCAGTATTAGTTAATACACTACTTTCTACTTTACCATAGAGCAACTAACTGGACTGCATATTACTTTTATAAATGCATACAAGGCATGCATTGTCATAAATCAGTGTATAGAGATTTTCAGAGGTTTCATGTAAGACACTTCAAGACATCCAGACACTTGATATCTCTAAATAACTACCAAATCAAAGAAAAACACTATATTAGGCACAAGGGGATAGAATAAAAACCTACTGATTACTAACTTAAGATAAGGTGGCAATAGATATGATAACAATATAACTCAAATTTGTTCAACCAGTAAGGTATTTATAAAACAATGAAGAAACACAACTTATCAATGGATTTACAGCAAAGAAACTGACCATTTTATTAAGATCGTCGGCACTTGGTAAAAAGACTGCTTGAAAGAAAGTGTAGTATATAAATTTAGCCTTGTGCCATGGAGACATTTTCCCCCAGGTTCTTCGCAATGTGATCTGTCAAAAAAAATAATTACAATTTTTAAAAAAATGTAAGATCGGGAGAAAATTCCACATTACATAGAGAAGAATTCGCAAAGTACACTGCCTTATGGCAACGTCATGATTAATGAATAGTGTCAACTCACTACTAGCCAAAGATGGTAAGTGATTAAGCAAGGATCAAAACATGTAAGCACATTAACCTCTACTCTGAAAGTAAAAAAAAAAGAATCTTTCAAGCAACAATTATGAAGGGATCTCCCTCCCATACTTCAGTAAAAGAACCAACTAAGAAGAAATATTACGAGGAGCTTGAAAACGTAGGATGCTTGAATATGAGTATGGTTTTGAAATAACAGTTACGGGTAAGGGACACTGCAAATTTGTAATAAGTAGTACACAGGGAGACTAGGTGAATATTATACGCACAAAATTATATACCACAATTCAAGGTTCCAAACAAAAAAGGCAAAACAAAACGGTCAGTTGGCATTTCTGTTTAATCACCCTTTTTGAAACAGGTTGGTGACCCTTTCCATTTAATCCCCATTTTCTCCCTTTTTTTTAAAACACTGCCACAATTGTGCATGCATGTAAACCCAAGTGACAACCAAAAATCTAAAGTTGACTAAAGAATCATACTTAAATCATTCATATAAAATGGAGAAGATCCATACACCACACAAAATAAGAACTAGCATGTTAAGACATGAGAAAGACTGGCAATATAAAGGTTTTTTATGTGTTCAAAAAAGTGTTTTGAGAAGCGTCTTAAGAGTGTCCAACATATGTTATACTATAAAATTGAGGGCATGTGTGGAAGTGTCCGGCACATGCACGAGGATTGTTCATTAAGTGTTGGTATCCGACCTAAGTACAGCTCCATGTCCATGCTACAATGTGGAAAACAAATAAATAACAAATTGGACTTCTTAGAAAATATGAAAAATATCATAATAAAAAATTTGCAGCTCAGGACCAATGCAGATCAGTATTACTTAATCTCATTCTTGGGAGCATAAAATAAACTAATGAAGTGATTCATTGTAGCATTTATACAAAATTTTAGAAAAAAAATTGTATGACAAGTCCAACTAGTATAATGACACTACGACAGTGATCCAACAAGCTATTATATTTCTCACCAAGAATACAACATAGTGTAATGATCTTACAGTTGTGAAATGCACACTAACAAGTTACATCTCAACACTTCAAATTTCCCTCCACATCTAATTAGTTCGCTAACACAATCCAAGTTACATTTAAATAAAATAACTTGAAAGGTTCAAGCATCATACTTGGAGAGGACGATCACCAAGTATAATCTTAGCTCCATAACTCCTCGCTTCTTCATATGCCACACGAAATTCAGCACCGGGGAAAACTTCAAGTTTTGCAGCAATCTGTGAACATTAAATAAACAATAACTTCCAGATACATGAATGTTAAGAAATGCATTTCGAAAAATAGTACAGCATGCCTTAGCAAGGAACCAGCTGTACAGAATTCCAAATGTGTTCATCTTCTTTTTCTTCCACATGTCAATCATTTCATTCATAGTAGGAACCTGATAAAGGAAATCAGTTACAGAATCATTAAGGAATATGTGTGTGTGTATGAAAGTTTTCAAGTAATACAATAAGAGTTGTATGTAAATTATAACAGATACAAGAATTATTAATAGTAAAAAGTATCTCTTTATTCGCTCTTGATGATTCTCAACATACAACGAATCAAGGAGATTATTTTGAAAAAGGTAAAGAAGTAACTTCATTGGTGATTGTTGTTATACTAAGGACTTGGCTTCTACATTCCACTTACATCTTTGAATGTGAACTGACAATTGTATGCTCTGGAAACATTAGTAAAAAATAATCAATATCAGTAAGCCTTCCTTTTCAACATGGACTCAATTCCACTATCCAAAGGAACTGAAAATAAATTTTGACACTTAAGGCACCAACATCTCCTATCACCAGCAGTACACATATATCTCTACTAGAGATTTTGTATTAAGATATTAAGTAAATGGTTGAGACTATCCAGACCTTCTTAGTTTGCACATATAATATATTAGCCAAAGCTGACCCTAGACCCACAAATTAAGAGGAATATCATCACATTGTAGAGCAGTGGTGGGAATTAAAAAGAGCTGAAGCGTATTATCTTTCTGTGTCTAAATGATCGGACCTGAACTTTCTCAGATTTTCATTAGGATTTCTTTTCCCTTATGAGTTATGGCAATCCTAATTTGTACATTATTCATGATATAGTGGGAAAAAAGAAATTTCGAAGGAAATAAAAAATCAGTATCATTTCTGAAGAAAATGATCAAGTGAAGAAAGAAAACATAAACTATGCACATAAACAAAATAAAATGAAAAAATGTTTAGAATGGACAAACAAAACAGATATAAGGACAAAGTCCTCACATGGAAATTAAATTCATAAAGGAAGGCCGCTCTTCACTAAAGTATGATGGTTTAAGAACGCTAGCACCATAACGGGATTATGTTTCCATATCCAATAAGAGCATCCACAGTCGTTTGCTATTTATCCATTTTATGCATATTTTAGCAAACGAAGCGTTGCAGTCGTTTGCTATTTATGCATATTTTGATGATTTCGCAACAGTAGATCGCTATATATGAGAGCGGAAATGAGAAAATGCATATTATACAGGACGGATCTTCAAAATCCGTCCCGCAAAAAAGAAAAAAATTCGTCGGACAGAACTTTGAAAGTCCGTCCCATGTTTTTTTAAAATTTCCGAATAAAAAAATTGTTCAAATATTGGGTTACCCGCTTGGACGGATCTTGAATATCCGTCCATGGAGGGGCCCACAATTTTTTTTACTAAAAAAATGTTTTTAATTGTTAAAAAAATCGCAAAAATTATTTAAAACTCCATCTGACGCTTTTTAAAAAAAAAATTTCTTCCGACAGATCTTCAAGATCCGTTGACGAATTTTTATATTAAATAATCGATTTCATGTACGTTTCGCCCTCCGACGGATCTCCAAAGTCCGTCTTATATTTTTTTATTTTAAATTGCTATAATATAGCATTCGACGACTGCAGCAAACACTATATATGTTATATGTAAATAGGCATTTTGCCATTTTTTGACAATCATGACTGTGGATGCCCTAAGAATGGGAAAAATGCATTTTATAATACTATACTAAAAGAGGTAGTGGTTCAGTGATGGCAAAAAAAGAGGGGCTAGCTAACCACAAGTATAAGTCTAACCCGCCTAATCTCCCAATTAAAGGTGGAATAGTGGTCTGGGTCAGCACGAAAGCACGTGCGCTAGCACGATCGTTTGTGGTATATGCATGGGCTATATTATTTGACAATGGGTTACACTTGGGCTTCTAACTGATTGCATGAACTGAACGTATGCACAGGCACGACCATCAGTCAGCCCTAGGTACGACACATTTAGACCCGTGGTACATGTTCTGCTTTAGGCCTGCATGCATATCTATATCTATATAATAAAACACAAAGAAAGCTATCAAGTGGCTCTCCTTCAATCCCCCCAAAATCAAAGGCCCAGATCTAACCTCACAAAACACATTTTTCCGCCAAAAGTTTCCCCCCAAAACTCAAATTCAAATTCCCCCTCCCCCAAAACAACTCATTTATTTATTTAATTATCTCTCTCTCTCCCCCCCCCCCTCTCTCTCTCTATATATATATAGAGAGAGAGAGAAAGAGAGAGAAAAGTGAGCCTCATATAGAGTATGAGAAAAATTTTCTCATACAAAGTGATTATACTCACTTGGTGGGGCCATTATGGAAGATTCACTCCGTCCATCATGTTGATCATGCTAATGAATGTATGTGTAGACAAAATTAAGTGGTTTGGAGGTCATTCACCCATTCATCATGTGGTTGAAAAATAAACGATTTCAACAGTAATATAAATCGAACCACAAATTAGACCCACATGATGCATGGGTGAATGACCTCCAAATAACTTGATTTTTTCTACACTTACATCTATTTGCATGATAAACATAATGGACGGAGTGGATCTTCCATAATGGCCCTACCAAGTGAGTATAATCACTTTGTATGAGGAAAATTTTCTCATACAAATATGAGGCTCACATTACTCATATATATATATATATATATATATATATATATATATATATATCAAGTGGCTCTCCTTCAATCCCCACAAAAATCAAAGGCCCAGATCTAACCTTACAAAACATATTTTCCCCCCAAAAGTTCCCCCCAAAACTCAAATTCAAATCTCTCACCCAAAACAACTCCTATATTTATTTAAATTTTTTTTTCTCTCTTTCTCCCTCTTCTATTAAAAAAATTAAGAAAATAAAAATATTAAAATATTAAAAATATTAAAAAATTTAACAATTTAAAGTTTTAAAAAATTTTAAAATAATTCAAAAAAATCAAAAAAAACATATAATATGTTTTTTGCTCTATGTTTGCTACTTCAATTAATTTGCTGGACCTCCAAAACCATTTTTTATGATCAAACAAGGTGCACCGTTCCGAAGACGTGCCGTAGGCACGTATCAATGGGCAAACCTAGTATATATATATATATATGGAAAAATGGACTTTTATACCGCAATTTATAATCATTTTTCACCATATACTAATGGAAACATGGACTTTTATTTACAACTAATTATTGTCATACTACTTAAACTTCAGCTACATAATTGTTGATTTACTGTTTACAAGACTTTTCATATGGTGTATCGTTCTGAAGATGTGCCGTAGGCACGTGGCCCCGAGCAAATCTAGTAGATATATATATAAAAGACTGGGAAAATATGAAGATACAAGCGACCAGATGCGTTACATATTAAATTATCCTCCTTCTAGGAGATGTAAAGAGCCGTTTTTAATTACATGATACACAAAACCATGACTTATCTCTTCATATGCAGCCCATTCACAATATTATCTACCTAAATCCTCCTCTTCACTGACAAAATCAAAAGTTGTCATCCGGTAATCTCCTTATTTTCTTCTTCCAAATGCATCTCACTTCTAGTTTTTTTTCCTTCTTCTTTCTTGCTTTTATTTCCTATTTTGCTCTAGAGAGTTGAACGTTGATCTATTTTGAATTTATCCATTATAAGATGGAATGCACACTTCTTAATAGTAATTCTGAAGTTGGATCACAAAATATTGTGTACTTAAAACAGACAGTGAAACTTATATAATGTAATACATAAGCAAGAAAATGTCTTAAATGTGTTAGATCATCCAGTAGTTAGGAATAAGAAACGTGGCCCAATAGGACCAGTGCATGGGCTATCGTTCTAGGCTGGCACAGGGCCTAGGCACGAACCCGTGAAAATGGATTGGGCCTGGCACAGCTAGGCACTGCCCACTTCCACCCTTGCTCCCAATAAATTGCTTGCTCGAAAGCAAGAAGCAGAAAGCATCAGCTAAAGGAATGTCTAAATCATAAGCGCAATGCAGTCTCCCTAGAAAGGTTTTCCAGTAAAATTACTGACTAGTTACTATGCTTCTCCTAAAGAACGAGAGGTTCAGAAATGTCACAATCTATTGACCAAATTTTGTTTTTTCAGTACCTCAATACAAAGCATGTTTGAAAGGACTTCAAACAAATCACAATGCTATATTGGATCACCTTTTCTTTTTAAAGCCAAAATTATTGGATACTTCCATGAAACATGAAAATAATTCAACAAGTACAGAATCAGAATCCAGCTGCAGTGATTGAGCAAATATAGCACCAGCATTAAAAACATTCACAGAAACTATATTGGTTTCACAAATTCTCTGCACAGATTAATATGTTGTTTACTATTGATAAAACTGAATTGAAAGTATGAATGGTTGTAGCCAAAGGATGTATACATTAAATTAGTTTAGGATGATCCATGTAAGCCATAAAAATTCTGGCAATTGAAATAGTGTTTGCTAGGAGCTATAATAGAAAATCTGTAATAACAAACAACAAGAAAATAAAGAGGAGCTTAATTGATTTGGAAGAATTATTTATACATTACAATTGTAGGAATGAAACATATGGAAATCAGTACTGCAGTACATGCATTAGACGACAAGAAAATCTAGCATTATTATCAACAAACTGGTAGCAGCAGGCTACCTGCCAAAGCTTCCATGCCCTACTATACACGTAGAAAGCAGAAATAATTGAATGTACCTGTAGAGTTTGTGGGGTCAAAAGAGAAACTCGGCTTGAACACAACTCCAAGAAAACAACCTACATTAAACAATTGTCATTAAAGAATTCGATATTAGTTCCAAAAAATATGAAAATTACCACAAATATATATATACCCTAATGCAGGCAGCTAACCTGCTATATGATCCATAGATCAATCATATGTTTGCAGAGTTCAAAAGGGAAGCACCTGCGGTTTTAAGTAACTGATGATGGCCTGCACCTCTCTGCAAGACTCCTGCAATAACACCAAAACCAGTTTCCATTATTTACATAGTTAAGCAAATGAAATCTGCCAAACAAATCCAACATTTCCATGCAATGGGTTTTAAATCCAAAACCCCAATTTCAACAACTGTGGTACAACAAAATCAACGCCCTCGTCCTTTAACCTATGACCCTCTATCCTCCTATACTGAATTTGGATTCAACTAAAATTTTATTTAACTATCCATGTCTATCCAACTAGATATCCAACTAGATACAGATAGATAGTTTTCATGTCGTATCAGTTGTGAAAATGATGTACGAAAATCAGATCCACCAATTAGCGTAAATTGTCTAATCAGAGCTCTTCGATAATTCCTTTCCCTTTTGCCTATGATCCCATCATTGTAGGAGACTCCCATAGTAAGAATTGGGAAATCTATATAGATTTCAAATGGGAAAAAAGATCTACATCCAGAATTAAAACAATGTCTTAACCTTATGTGTATATTTAATCCTTAGTGGCAATCTACTGCTCCAATCAGTTCCAAATTTTCAGGCAACTTGCATCGACCTTTTCTTCTTCTACATCTTCACTAGCATAACTAGAGAGATGAAGCTGTGGCTATTTGGACATTGTACTTCTCACCTCAAATATTACACATACTTCCCTTCAATACTTGTCACACTCATTGCAAATGGACGACCCTAAATGAAACTCTTTAAAAAAAATCTAAAAACACTTAACTTGTACATGCTAATCATCCAGTTCACGCACTCAGTGGCCATTTCACAAACCCATGCCACCAATTTGTTCAATCCCTACTGATACCACCTCAAATTACACGAAGTTCCAAACTTTCTCCCCTAAATCTACAATTACTCTAATTTCCCCTAAAACCCCCAACTCAATTCCAATCACAACCAACCAACACCCCAACAAATCACATAAAAATATTAACTTTACATACCGTAGACACGTGCGCCGTCCCGACCAAGTACACGCCGCAGGTCCCGCCCTCACCCGACGATTGGCACTCCAAGTACACCACGTTCTTCGACAACTCCGACGGTAACACCTTAGGGTTAGGGTTAGGGTTTGCGACTTGTTCTTCTTCGCGGGTTTCCAATCCAGCATCCGAAATGGAAGGATCCATAGCTATAAAGGGCGGCGGTAGTTGGGAGTCGATTTGGCGGCGGAGGTGGGGTAGGGTAATTTGAGAACTGAATGAGGGGGTTTTGGGGAATTTTGGGGAAATTGAGGAGGGCGGTGAATTGGTGGGGATGACGGGGAGGGGCTTTGAGTGGGGGACATGAGCTGAGAATCGAAGCATTGATTTTGTTAGTCTGCAAATTGCACCCTTTCTTTTATGATATTTGTAGATGCTAACAACTAGCAATGGTATCGAGAATTTTTTGCCGTCGTGGGCCACATTTTGAAAATATTTGTAAATATGGGCCAGTTTCGAAACTATTAGTGTTCGTGGGCTAACTTGTGCCACGTCAGCAGCGGCTGCTATTCTCATTAGCGGCCTATTCGTTTTGAATGTCGCAATGGGAATAGCGGCCTATGTTTTAAATGTTTTTGAATTTTTTGTTTGTTGTCGCTATTCTCACTAGCGACCTTAGTATATGTTACCGCTGATTTCAGTGTGGGGGTAAACAGATAAGATTTGTGAGTTCGAGAAAACCTGAACAGCTGATCCAAGCCTTCTTGCTCCTGCCGCAACCTGCAAGGAAGTGCGAGACACCGGGGTTGATTCCGGCAACGCACTCTTCGACGCTCTTGTCAGTAACCAGTGGAGATTAAAGAAAGAGCTTAAGGTGGAAAAAGAGTCATTACCTGGTCACAGTGACAGAGGGGAGGTATTTATAGTCGCCAGGGGAGTGATTAGAGGCCTGGTTCCCTGTGTAACTGCTAGGAGAAAAATCCTTACAGTCTGTTTAGGAAACTAACCCCTTGATTCCCGGTGAGAGTAAATCAGGCCCGTTGACTTGGTCAAATCAGTGGCCCTGATTTGTCTCTTGCTGGTCTGGGCTCGCCTCGGGTCGGGACCCGTGCCCAATCGGTATGGATCCGTTTGTGAGTTAGTGGATCTCGTATGAAGGAGATCTGGTACCCGCTTTGGATCCACTTGTATGTGAAATTACCATTTTACCCCCGAGCTTCAAGATTCGCGCCTAATCTGGACGGTTCCGATTTAACCCCATTTTTAGCCATATCACGAGCCCCCCACTCCTAAAGACTGAGTGTGATCAGCCTTTAAGGAGTAGTTTGACTGTTTTGGTGGCTAGTGGAGTTGTATCGGAGTCTGAATGGAGGAGTGTGAATCTCGAAGGGGGTAGTGAGGTAATTTTTGATGCCATGTGCTGTTCTCTAGCCATATCGAGTATTTGACGGCTTTTATTTATTTTTTCGGATTATTTATTTAATTTTGCGATGTGTTTACTAATCGTTCGGGGGCCTTAACAGTACTTTCTAGGCAATAATTGTTCGCTACCCCCGAATATTTAATTATTTTCCAGAATTTTTAGTTAATTTCCCCGAATTTTTAGCAATTTTTCGTAATTTTTAAATAAATAAAACGATTTAAATAAATAAAAAATAATTTTAAATACCGATTTATGACGTGGCTCGATCTGAGCCGTTGATCATGGACGGGCGCGAATTTCTGAGAGACCCATCGGCTGTTATCGCTCGGAAGCCTTTTTCTCCGTTTGCGAGCTCGGAAAGGCACTTGCTCGGCAGCCGACCGAAGACATGGGGTCTCGGCCTGCCGAGCGACATGGCGCAATCTGAGCCGTCGAATGATGGAGTGAATCCCAAGAAAACGCTATCTTGTCTTTTAGCGCACGTGGCGCAATCTGGGACGTTCATCACTAGAAGCACGGATTTCTGAGAGATCCAACGGTAGTTATCGCTCGGATGCTTTTTCCTCCGTTTGCGAGCTCGGAAAGGTACCTGCTCGGCAGCCGACCGAAGGCATGGAATTTCGGCGATCCGAGCGACGTGGCGCAATCTGAGCCGTTGGATGAAGGCGCGCATCTCAAGACGGGCACATTTCTCAAGAAAACACTATCTTGTCGTCTAGTGTCCTCGGCAAGATCTGGGCCGTCTGATCGAGATCATGCACAAAAGTTGAGGAGAAAGTGAGTTTTCTCCGTTTGCAGGGTCGGAAAGGCACTTGCTCGGTAGCCGGCCGAAGGTGTGGGGTCTCGGCAGGTCGAGCGACGTGGCGCAATCTGAGCCATTGGATGACGACACGCATCACAAGACGGGCACATTCTTCAAGAAAACACTATCTTGTCGTTTAGTGTCCTCGGCAAGATCTGGGCCGTCTGATTGGGATCATGCACGAAAGTTGAGGAGAAAGTGAGTTTTCTCCGTTTGCAGGGTCGGAAAGGCACTTGCTCGGTAGCCGACCGAAGGCATCCGGTCTCGGCACGTCCGAGCGACGTGGCATAATCTGAGCCGTTGGATGATGGCGCTCGTCTCAAGACGGGCACATTCTTCAAGAAAACACTATCTTGTCGTCTAGTGTCCTCGGCGAGATCTGGGCCGTCTGATCGAGATCTTACACGAAAGTTGAGGAGAAAGTGAGTTTTCTCCGTTTGCAGGGTCGGAAAGGCACTTGCTCGGCAGTCGACCGAAGGCATGGGGCCTCGGCGGTCCGGGCGACTCGGCGCAACGAGTTTCGAGATGATCCTGTTCCCAAGGGCATTAATGGTGCCCCGGGGTTTGTGCGGCGTTCCACCTTCCCTAGGTTATTAAGGGTGATTCCTTCAATTAATGCGTGGCGTTTCAACTTCCGAGGGCAATAATGGCCAGATCCTGGAGGAGGGCTTATAAGTACCCCACTCCCTTTGTCATTTCAATCGCAATCAACATAGAGTTTCAGATCTCGGAGGTATTTGCCTCGGGTAACTTCTCTTTCGAGGTCCGAAGGGGTGGTTGCTCTTTTGTCTGGTTCTTCTCCCGTTCCTGACGGCCCCAAAGTGGATGTCGGGAGCGGGGGAGAACAAGGCAGCAGTGGTGACGACCGTAGTCCGGGCCCGGGGGATGAGTTACTTCAGAAGGACGGGTGGTCGCTCTTTTGCCTTGTTCTTCTCCCGTTCCTTGCGTTCGTGACACCGACCTCGTTACGGGGAAAAAAATCAAGTTCGGCACCCAACGCCGAGCGTTCGTGACACCGACCTCGTTACGGGAAAAAAATCAAGTTCGGCACCCAACGCCGAGCGTTCGTGACACCGACCTCGTAGTGGTGACGAGGGGGGTGTAAGGGCCGGGGGAGAATAAGGCAGTAGTGGTGACGACCGTGGTCCGGACCCGAGGGATGAGATACTTCGGAAGGACGGGTGGTCGTTCTTCCACCATGGTCTTCTCCTGACTCTGACTGCTCCAACGTGGGTGTTAGGGTCGGGGGAGATCATGGTGGAAAAAGTGATGATCCATGTCCGAATCTGAGGGGTGAGTTCGTTCGGAAGGACGGGTGGTCACCCTTCCACCATGATCATCACCCGATTTTGACTGGCCCGATGGGGGTGTCAAGATCGGGGGTGATCATGGTAGAAGGGGTGATGACCGTAGTCCGGATCCAACGGAGGGGTTCACTTCGGAAGGACTGGTGGCCGCTCTTCTGCCCAAATCTTCTCCTGACTCTGATGGCCCGAGTGGAGGTGTCAGGGTCAGGGGAGGTTTGGGCCGAAGGGTAGACCACCGAAGTCCGGATCTGAGGGACCGTGTGTTTCGGAAGGACGGGGGGGGGGGGGGGGGGGGGGGGCGCTTTTCCGCCTAGATCTTCTCTCGATTCTGACGGCCCAGGTAGAGGTGTCAGGGTCGGGGGAGATCTCGGCAGAAGGGTTGACCGCCGAAGTCCAGATCCGAGGGGCGATCTGTCTCGGTAGGACGGGTGGTCGTTCTTCCACCATGATCTTCACCCAATTCTGAGTGCTCCAACGTGGGTGTCAGGGTCGGGGAAGGTCATGGTAGAAGAGGTGACGACCCATGTTCGTGTCCGAGGGACTGCAGCAGCTTCAGAATGACGGGTCTCCTCCCATCTCTGTCTTCCTTCCGGGCCGACGGCTTCCGATGGTTGTCGGCCCGAAGGAGTTAGAGACGGGGGGTGCGCCGATCTGTTTTTGACCGGGTCCCGTGGGTCGGCGGGAAACCGACCGAGACATGGGGCCTGGGGGGCACGCCGAGGGCGGTGCCTTAAAACTTTGAATTAAAATTTTTTCTGGTTTCTTCGGACAGAGGTGGGACATGGAGGGAGTGTAGGCCATCCGAGCGACTTGACGCAATCTGAACTGTTGGATGGCGTAGCGCATCTCGAGACGGGCACATTTCTCGAGAAAACACTATCTTGTCGTCTAGTGTTCTCGGCGAGATCTGGGCCGTCTGATTGAGATTTTACGCATAGTTTGAGGACAAAGAGAGTTTTCTCCGTTTGTCAGCTCGGATTGGTACTTGCTCGGTAGCCGACCGGTCTCTTTGCTGGCGTGGTCGGATTGCTTGTAGTTCGGCTCCCGGTCCCGTTATGCCGAGCTAGTTGACTTGGTGAAGAAGACTGTTGTGTTGGGCCTTCGCGATGTTTCGAGAGCGGCCCAAGAGTCGCGCTTCTTCGTTTGGAAGTCCAAGGGACGTTCCATTTTTACTATAAATCTTCACCCCCCCTTAGACCAAGTCTCATTTTTCACTTTTACTCTCTCTCTTCAGTTCTTACTTTTCGCCTTCGAAGTTTTCAGCTCCTTGGTGGTGGTGCTAGCTGACGCGGCGAGGCGTTTCTTGTTTCCGGTGAACTTTCCGACCGTAGCTGTTACTTCGAGGTCAGTCTCTCTCCCCTTTCTTTAGAAAATGGTTAAGATTACATCCTCGGATGAGACCCCCGCCTCGGAGCAAGCAGTAGGCCGAGGGGGTAAAGGGAAGGAGGTAGTGGAGCCGAGCGATCAGAACGTCATACGTCCGGATAGAGAGGGCGAAGTGGCCGAGCTGCCTAAGGAGGTCGCGGCAGTGTCCCAGAAGGGTAAAGCCGTGGTCACAATCGTGGAAACGCCGAAGACAGCGGGAGCGTTCGGACGGCAGCCCATTGCTCTGTCGAGTGTGGGAGGTGTACGGGACTATGCCGAGGACACCTTGGAGAAAGTGACCCAAGGCACGGCTAAGTTGGTAGAGGAGAATGAACCGAGAGAGCTGTCCGAGGTGGACCATACCATCTCGTCTCTTACGGAGGCCGACCTTCACCTGATCCGAAAGGGTTTCCGGATCCCTGCCGACTACGGACTGCTCCTCCCCGGGCCGGGTTTCCGAGCCAATACGAAGTCTTCGTCAGACGTGTGCGTCTTTCTGGTCGACTCCCTTATCGCCGGACTCCATTTTCCCCTCCACCCGTTCGTTGTTGATGTCTTGACATGGTACGGTTTGAGCCCCGCCCAGCTGATGCCGAACACATGGAGGCACGTCATGGCATTCGTCCTCCGGTGCCAAGAGGTTGGTGCCAAGCCGAGTATGTTTCTCTTTCGGAGCCTCTACCGACCTTGCCAGCCAAGGCGAGACGAACAAAGGTTCTATCTTTCGCCCCGAACGGGCGTGAAGTTGATCGAGAATCCGGACTCGATCAAACATTGGAAGGAGAAGTATTTCATCATCCGAGCCCCTGCGCCATGGGTGATACCGACGGTTTGGGCAAAGGATGGCCTGCCTAAGCGAACCAAGAAGGAGACGGTGCTGAGTGATGAGGAGACAGAGGTCCAGAAGAAGCTCCTCACCCTGCCAGTGCTAAGCTGGAAAGATATTACCGAGGAGGATCTGTTCCGAGGGGGTCTCAGTCCGATCAACCCTAGTATGCTTCTGGTATTTATACTCTTTGCTTAAAGTTCATGAAAAATTTTCTAAGTTTTTTCATTCGGCTTGTGCAGAGACGATGAAGCTGGACTACAAAGCTCTGATGGCGAAGGGCAGGTCGGAGCAGGAGGCGAAGAAGAAGAGGCCTTCGGCGGGGCCTCAAGGCGGCCGAGCCTCGAAGATACCTTCGATCGAGAAGGCCGCCGACCAGCCGAAGGTCATGGTCCTCGAGCAGGGGGAGGTCATGGTCCTCGACCCTCCTGCTTCAGGCACGCCGACACCGACCTCAAAGGGGGATGCTCCCGGTTCGTCGAGCGGTGCGTTCGGCGTGAAGGAGGTGCTGTCCCTCCAAGTTCCGCCCCTCACTGCCGAGGCAGAGAAGATCTTGACCGAGCGTCATAAGCAGATCTTCGTCCCTGACTGGCAGGTGATGAATGTCGACGGCTTCTTGGGCGACGGCAACATCTGCATGGAAGCGGTGAGGCACTTGCCGACCCCAAAGGATCGGGCGACCCTAAAGGCCGGGCTAGCTGGGGACGCCGCGATGCAGATTGCTCGGAACACCATGTCGGTAAGTAGGCCGAGCTCTTCCTCATCCAAATTTTTCTAAGTTCTTGGGTTCGGGTTCTAATGTGCTGTTCTTTTTTCAGACCCTCTGCCACTTCAATTTCCTGCTCGAGGAGTTCGCGAGCAAGGAACAGGAGAATGAACGGGAGAGGGCGGAGCATGTCAAGGCCACGAAGCTGCTTGATGCCGAGCAGCTCCTCTCGGTGAAGAGGGGTGCCGAAGTGACAGGGCTGGAGAAGCAGCTGGCCGACGCCATTCAGCTGTCGAAGGACACGGCAACCAAGCTTGAGGCTTCGGGGAAGGAGGTTGCCGAGCTGAAGGAGGCACTGGCCAATGCTCGGTCGGAAGCGGAGAAGGCTCGGAAGAGGGCCGAGAAGATCATGGCCAAACACCGGAAGAAGGTGAAGAAGGTGAAGAAGGCCGTGCAGGAGGAGGCCGCGCAACACATGCTCCAGAACATGGAGGATGCCTACGGTCGAGCCTTGCTCCACGTAGCCGCCAAGAACCCGGGCTTCGACACGTCCTCCTACCGTTTTTACGACCCCGTGGAAGGGGAGGAGGAGGTTCCCGAGGGGCTCCTCGACCCCGAGGGAGAGACGGAAGGTGTCGAAGGCCCAGGAGAGACCGAGGCCGAGGGTGAGGAGGAGGACGACTCCGAGGAGGAGAGCGGGAGCGAAGGCGAAGACGGGGGCGACGGCGAGGACAAGGCCGGGGGGTCGACGGACCCGAACGACAAAAAGGTCGACCCCTGACTCGGTTGTCTCTTTTAGTCTTTCATTGTTTTGTCTCTTTTGTAAGCCTAACTGCGGACTGGCCACCGCTTTTGTAAAACTTTCTCTTCGGTTTTGAATGAAAATATTTTGTTTGGCCGAAATTTATTCAAGTGTCTGAGTCTCGGATTTTGTGTTTGATTTGGCGTAGAATTCTCCAAGTGTTGGGTCTCGGATTTATCTCTACTTTTCAGGTAAGGTTCAGTCCGGTTACGGAGGTTGCACACCTTCGTAAGGAGCTGGCCAAAACGAAGGGTGAGCTCTCGAATAGCCGACAGAGGCAATTTCTCATGCTCTTGAAGCTGGAGGAGACGAAGGCAGCTGTGCGGAAGTATTGTCGCGAGTTGTGGCAACTGCGGAAGCAACCCCAAGCTCCTTGTCCCGAAGGTGAGGTCGAGCGGCTTCGTAGAGAGCTCACTGCCGCCGAGCGGAAGAACGACGAGCTTCTGGCCGAGGTCCAACACATGGAGTTAGCGGAGAGAGAACGCTCGGTGGCGGAAGATGTAACACCCCGAATTTCGAATAAGGATAAATTCGAGATTTCACAGGATCTTTACTTCACTTCGTACAATTTTACAAGGAAAATTTAAAACTTTTTCACTAATACATCAGAGTTCAATTACAACTTGGTTTTACACAGCCGAACAACTAGATTGCTACAGTTTGCTTGGGTACATAGGCCAAATATTTTCGAAAGTGGACCAGTTATAGACTAACTTTGGTAAATATTTTCAAAAGTGGATCAGTCGGGTAAATATTTTCCACGGTGGATCAGTTTCAGAAATTATTTTCTTTTTACCCTTTTCATTATCCCTTCCATTATCCCCCCGTGCACGTGTGCACGTGTATGATACTAGTTATTATAATCCTATACATGCTTATAATATAATATTCCTGAAGGTATCAATTGGTTTGAAATAATGTATATGTACTCATATGTTAAAATAATTATGAACCATATTGCAAAGTACTAAATAAACATGAACATCCCGGAATTTAAACTAAATTATTGCATATCGTAAATGATGTACCATGTTTAATATAATTATAATATTAGCCCTTATGCTAATAAATTTATTAAAAACATTTGTTATGGATAATTATTACTAATACAATAATTCTTTCCAAAATTCTATATGAATTTTCACAAAACTAATTTATAATATCTAGCATGGTATTTCTACAACTAGAAAGTAAGAAACCATCCACTTTACTAAAAGAAAAATTTCTTTTCAACCATAATGAAATCTCTTCCAATAATCTCATAATTACTAGTTTCTACATTTGCACATTAACAAGCTAATGAAAGTTTCTCCTTACTTTTTGTTCTCATTTCTAAGCAACATGACAATGTTTTGTTTCTTAATCAACAATAATATTTTTACAATTTAACATACACAAAAGCATGAATTTATTTTCTAATTATCATATTAAACTTATACTATTCATTAAATAGCATGCTAATGTATGATAAATAATCAATCAATTCCTTTTTCTCATTAATCCCTAACATGATTTAATTTATTAATCATACATGAACTACTTATCATTCTCAACTCATACCATAGCATAAATCATATAAGAAATTCCATACTACTCATTATTTATTACTTAGCATGCATTATTCTAAATTAGAAAGTATGGGGTCACCCACCTTATTGAAGCTTGAACAATTGAAGAAAAGATGTGACACTTCTTCTAGCTCCAAGACAACTCCTAGCAATGGCTTCCTCTAGCAATTCCTCCAAAAGGACCCTCACTCTCTTTCTTTTATTCTTCTCTTTCTCTTATTTATTTTATTTTTGGTGTGAAAAAGAATGAGAAATGGGTTGCTATTTATAGGACAATGCTAGAGACTATATTGCAAAATCTCCCACCTAATAACTTCTCATTTTAATTCTCTTTTTAATTCTCACCTCTTCATATTTTTAACTCCTAAAACTCCCAACCTCTCATCTCCCCACTCTTCCAAAGCACTAACTCAACCTACCAACTCTTCTCCTCCCCTTGTCCAAAAAATGGTCCAAATACATTTGTGTATGCATGCACACATGCATAAACAAATATGAACACATTTCTATAACTCTAAATGTGTACTAATATGTGTAACTTGTCATGTATTAGTACATGTTTAACTAAAAATGTGATTTTAATAGTGGGCTGGCTACATGGGCTCATTACTAATTAATTTATTTAATTATCTAGTGGGCTTGCTACATGGGCTCATTACTAATTAATTTATTTAATTATCTAGTGGGCTCCTCTCCTAATGGGCTACATTTAGTTTATAGGTCCATGGATCAAAAGAAAGGCTAAATAAAACTAATGCATGCTAAAAATAGTAAAATGAGAGTAGCAAAAATGAGAATAAAAATTTGCACGTGCACCATACGTGCAAAAAATCGAAAAATGTATTCTAATCAAAATAAGGGGAAAATAAATTTTCGTTTTATAAAATAGATTTAAATACATAAAATAAATAATTTAAACCTATAGAAAATATTATACGTAGTGGTGGAAACACGTGCATCAAAACACGTAAAAAGCACGTAAATTCCAGAGATTGAAATATTATATTTTAGTTGACTGAAATCAATACGAAAAATGTATAAATAGTACGAATCCAAAATATGTAGTGAAATATATTACAAAATATACGTGCGTAACACCCAGGGGCAAAATTGTAATTCCAATTTTGCGGGGTGTTACAGAAGAGAAGCTAACTTCTGAGCTGGAGAAGGCGTCGACCGAACGCAAGAGGCTGTTGGCCGAGGTCGACAGGCTCAGAAGGATCATGATAGATAGGGGGATCGAGGTCACCCACTTCCGACGGCTCGCAACCGATAGCGTCAACGTCTCGGGCTCGTCCAGGCCTTCTCGTTTGAAGAAGTTGGCGAAGGACGACGCTCTGAGAGACAGAATCATTGAACTGGAGGAGGAGGTCGCATCACTCAAGCCTATGCCGGAGAGGGCTAACGTCCGCAGTACGTCGTGCACTCGCAAGGAGAGCGAGAGAGGGATCTCCTTTTACGAACTTGCGACGCGTTTGCCTGCGGCTAGGCGAAGCCCTGCCGACGCTCAGAGTAGCGCAGCCATCTCGTCGAGCGGTGCCTCGGTCGGCACCACAATTAGGGTCAGCAGCGAAGGGGGGTCACGTTTCGTTGGTTTAGGATCGAGTTCGGAGGGCAGGCCTCGTCGTCCTCGTGTTTCCTTAAACCGAAGCGTTCCCCTTCCGAAGAGGCCCTGATCGTGTCGCTTTATGTTCTTTCTGATTGTCGCGAAACTTTGTAGTAGAGTCGGTCTTGTTGTATGTGGAGCTATTATATCTGAATATGATTGGAAAATTCTTCAAGTGTGGTGCCTCGGAAGTGTATTGAAATCTTGTTATTCGTTTTCCCTTCTTTTCAGCTCGTGGTGTCAGGCCAATACACCGATCCCAACGGCTCGGACAGTGATGATGATGCCGAGGTGACCTCAGGGGGCACGAAGTCGCGCTCGTCGAAGTGCCGAGAGCGGCGTCGTGAAGTGGAGCTGGAGTTACGTCGAGCTGAGAGCGAGCGGGCCCACCTTCAGTCCGTCCTCGGCCAACGAGATGCCGAGATCCAACATTTGGAGAACAGGATCATCGAGGCGACCCCCGAAGGGGAGGATGACGACTCGCAGACAGCTTTTAGTAACGCTCTTCGGGTTCAGTGTATTCGGCATAATCAGTCGAAGATAATAGCCGAGCGGGACGATTTGCTCTCCGAGATCCATCACTTACAGACCGTGGAGGCGAAGCTTCGGAAGGAGGCGGAGGAGCTAACAGCTGAAGTGGAAGGACTGGCGACCGAGGAGACCAGTGAAGACATTTCTGTTTGAGGACCAAGTGTAATGGGTCGGCGCTGTATTTTTTGTTTTTTGATACTTTGTAACTATGGAAAGACAGCTTTGTATTGTGTCCCGATCATTAATAAAATTCCCTTTGTTGCTCTGCGTTCTTATTTTGCTTGTGAGTGTGTTGGCCGTGCCGAGGTCCTGGAGCCGGGCACATGGTGCCGTCGGCGAGAATCTCAAGGCGAACGAGCTCCCGACTGGGCGTTACCTTGTCGTTTAGCGATTCTGACAAGATCTAGGCCGTCGGATGTTGGCACGAATCTCGAGGCAGCTCAGTTCCCAAGAAAACGCTATCTTGTCGTTTAGCGTCGGTGGCAAGATTTGAACCGTCGGATGTTGGCGCGAATCTCGAGGCGGCTCAGTTCCCAAGAAAACGCTATCTTGTCGTTTAGCATCGGTGGCAAGATCTGGGCCGTCTGATCGAGATCATGCACGAAAGTTGAGGAGAAAGTGAGTTTTCTCCGTTTGTAGGGTCGGTAAGGCCCCTGCTCGGTAGCCGACCGAAGGCGCAGGGCTTCGAGCTTCGGCCGCTAGGCAAGATTGCTCGGATTATGTGGCCGAACGTAGCTTCGGTATCCCTCCACTGGCGAAGCGGAGGAGTGGACCACTCCTAGTCTGCCGCGAAGCAAGCTTGGGGGGACTGGGAGCCAAGTGTTGGACTCCGGGACCATTGGTGTAGTTCGACGGTTGTGGGAGCAATTCCGAACGGCGATCTACCCCTGGCTCGTCCGGAGATGATCCGAGGAGGTAAAGTCGAGCCGAGTGTTGGACTCCGAACCATCGGTGTTGTTCAACGGTTGTGGGAGCAATTCCGAACGGCGATCTACCCCTGGCTCGTCCGGGGGCGAGCCGAGGAGGTAAAGTCGAGCCGAGTGTTGGACTCCAAACCATCGGTGTTGTTCAACGGTTGTGGGAGCAATTCCGAACGGCGATCTACCCCTGGCTCGTCCGGGGGCGAGCCGAGGAGGTAAAGTCGAGCCGAGTGTTGGACTTCGAACCATCGGTATTGTTCAACGGTTGTGGGAGCAATTCCGAACGGCGATCTACCCCTGGCTCGTCCGGGGGCGAGCCGAGGAGGTAAAGTCGAGCCGAGTGTTGGACTCCGAACCATTGGTGTTGTTCAACGGTTGTGGGAGCAGTTCCGAACGGCGATCTACCCCTGGCTCGTCCGGGGGCGAGCCGAGGAGGTAAAGTCGAGCCGAGTGTTGGACTCCAAACCATCGGTGTTGTTCAACGGTTGTGGGAGCAATTCCGAACGGCGATCTACCCCTGGCTCGTCCGGGGGCGAGCCGAGGAGGTAAAGTCGAGCCAAGTGTTGGACTCCGAACCATCGGTGTTGTTCAACGGTTGTGGGAGCAATTCCGAATGGCGATCTACCCCTGGCTCGTCCGGGGGCGAGCCGAGGAGGTAAAGTCGAGCCGAGTGTTGGACTCCGAACCATCGGTGTAGTTCAACGGTTGTGGGAGCAGTTCCGAACGGCGATCTACCCCTGGCTCGTCCGGGGGCGAGCCGAGGAGGTAAAGTCGAGCCGAGTGTTGGACTCCAAACCATCGGTGTTGTTCAACGGTTGTGGGAGCAATTCCGAACGACGATCTACCCCTGGCTCGTCCGGGGGCGAGCCGAGGAGGTAAAGTCGAGCCGAGTGTTGGACTCCGAACCATCGGTGTTGTTCAACGGTTGTGGGAGCAATTCCGAACGGCGATCTACCCCTGGCTCGTCCGGGGGCAAGCCGAGGAGGTAAAGTCGAACAGGACATGGACTCCGAACCATTGGTTGAAATCAAAATTTAAAAAACAGACGAAAAGAGCGGAGAGAAGCATGCAAATTCATAAGTACGAAAGAGCTTTCTTTATTGATAATCGACGGCGAACCGTTTTACATAGTACAATTTATGAAAGTAGGTTACAAGTCAGAGGAGAGGAATGGCTCGATATCCTATGATACTTAGAGTGGCACCGGGGCGCTTTCTTGGTATTTTAGGAGGTGGTCGGCATTCCAGGTCATCGGAATCTCTCTGCCCTCTAGATCTTCAAGACGATATGCTCCGGGCCGAACTACCCTCGTAATCTTGTACGGCCCTTCCCAGTTCGGAGCCAGCTTGCTCTTCTGATTGGGGAAGGATATGGCCAGTTTTCTCAAGACTAAATCTCCTTGCTTAAGGTTGGTGGGTCGGACCCTCTTGTTGTATGCTAACTCGACCCTTCTACGGTAATTCTGTTGCCGAATCGAAGCTCTTTCCCTCAGCTCATCTATGAGATCTAAGTCTGCCCTGAGGTATCTGGCGTTCTGTTCCTCGTCGTAGGCTGCGAGCCGAGGGGAAGGTATTCCAACCTCGAGGGGTATCACGGCTTCGGACCCATAGGTGAGGTTGAAAGGGGACTTGCCTGCGGGGGTCCGCTTGCTCGTGCGGTAGTTCCATAGGACGTTGGGGAGTTGGTCGACCCATAAGCCTTTGGAACTTTTTTCCAGCCTTTTCTTGATGCCTGCGAGGATCTGCCGATTAGCATTTTCTGCCTGCCCGTTCGACTGAGGGTGGGAGACGGACGAGAAGCGCTGCTGGATGGCAAGGTCGTCGCACAGAGCTCGGAATGCTGCGCCAGTGAACTGAGTCCCATTGTCCGTCACGAGGACATGGGGGACGTCGAATCTGCAGATGATGTTCTTCCAGAAGAATTGTACCACCTTGTTCTCGGTTATAGTGGCGAGGGGCTCGGCCTCGACCCACTTCGAGAAGTAGTCGATGGCTACGACCAAGAACTTGAACTGACCCGGAGCCGGAGGGAAGGGCCCTAGTAAATCCATCCCCCACATTGCGAAGGGGATAGGACTTGATAGGGAGGCGAGGTTGGCTTGAGGGAGGCGACGGATGCTGGAGTGTCTCTGGCAAGAGTTACATTGCCGAACGTGTCGCTCGGCGTCTTGAAGGAGGGTCGGCCAGAAATATCCATAATTCAAAGCTTTCCGAGCCAAGGACCTGGATCCTAAGTGTGCCGCGCCGACGCCCTCGTGGAGCTCTTGTAGGGCGTAGTCGGCCTGTTCCGGAGAGAGGCACCTTAGGTATGGCCGGCCGTCTATTTGAGAGAAGGAGCGTTTGTATAAGATACCCTCGATCAAGACATAGCGCTCGGCCCGAGTTCTGACTCGGCGTGCTTCCTTGGGATCCCCGGGCAGAACCCCGTCCCTCAAGAATTCCACCAACGGCTTCATCCAATTATCCTGCAACATGACCGACAACGACTCCACCGAGCCAGGTGTCTCGTCTTCTATGCTCGGCCTAGAGAGGACCTCGATCAAGACGGTCTGTTCAAGACCTTGTAGGGAGGATGAGGCTAACTTGGAGAGGGCATCGGCCTGCGAATTCTCCTCACGAGGAACTCGTTGAATGAGCGCCTCTTCGAACCGGCTCATGAGGGCCTGGACCTTAGCGAGGTACTTCGCCATCCGCTCGTCTCGGGCCTCGTACTCGCCCAAGACTTGGTTCACGAT
Source organism: Hemerocallis citrina (assembly GCA_017893485.1). Lineage (NCBI taxonomy): Eukaryota > Viridiplantae > Streptophyta > Magnoliopsida > Asparagales > Asphodelaceae > Hemerocallis > Hemerocallis citrina. The sequence continues at coordinate 285,744,346 of CM030364.1, read as the reverse complement.
GAGCTGGGAATCGCTGTGGATTCGGAGGCACTGCGCCCCAGCACTTCGTGCAAGTCCGAGACCAGCGATGAGTGCCTCATACTCCGCCTCATTGTTCGAGGCCCTGAAGTTCATTCAGATCGCATACTGGAGGACGAAGTTGTCAGCGCCGTTCAGGATAATACCGGCGCCGCTTCCTTCGTTACAGGAGGAGCCGTCCACGAAGACTGTCCAAATGGGGGATCCATTCGGGACGTGGCTGACTTCGGGGATGGTGGACTCTACGATGAAGTTGGCGAGGGCCTGTGCTTTAATTGCCGTCCGAGGTTGGTAAGAGATGTCATGCTGACTCAGCTCTATGGACCACTTCATTAGCCGGCCCGAGGTCTCAGGCTTGTGGAGGATCTGCTTTAGGGGTTGGTCGGAGAGGACAACGACCGAGTGGGATTGAAAGTACGGCCGAAGCTTCCTCGCTGCCATGACCAGGGCGTAGGCCATCTTCTCTATTTTCGGATAGCGGAGCTCGGCGTCCCGAAGCACCTTGCTCACGTAGTAGATGGGCCTTTGGGCCCGGTCCTCCTCTCTCACCAAGACAGCACTAAGGGTCTGCTCGGACGCAGCCAAGTAGATGAAGAGAGTTTCCCCCGGGACAGGTTTGCTGAGCAGAGGGGGGTTCACCAAGTAGGCCTTCAGTTGGTCGAACGATTCCTGTTGCGGTTGGCCCCACTCAAAACCCTTAGCCCCCCTGAGTGCTTTGAAGAAGGGGAGGCACTTTTCCCCGGACTTCGAGAGGAACCAGCCGATAGTAGCGAGCCGACCAGTTAGCTTCTGCACCTCCTTGACGTTTCGGGGCGGGGCCATGTCCAGTATGGCCTTGATCTTCTCGGGATTGGCTTCAATTCCTCGCTGGCTCACCATGAAGCCGAGGAACTTTCCCGAAGAGACCCCGAACGCACACTTGTTCGGGTTCAGCCGCATGCTGTGCCTTCTCAACACGCCGAAGGCCTCCTGGAGGTCGGTCACGTGGTCAGCGCCTCGGACGCTCTTGACGAGCATGTCGTCAACGTACACCTCCATGTTCCGGCCTATCTGGCTCTGGAAAACCTTGTTGACGAGGCGCTGGTAGGTGGCACCTGCATTCTTCAACCCGAACGGCATGACCCGGTAGCAGTAGAGGCCTTGGTCGGTGATGAAGGAGGTCTTCGGAATGTCCGGAGGGAACATTCGGATCTGATTGTAGCCCGAGAAGGCGTCCATGAAGCTGAGGAGCTCATGGCCCGAGGTGGAATCAATAAGGGTGTCGATGTTCGGGAGAGGGAATGGATCCTTCGGACACGCCTTATTTAGGTCGGTGAAGTCAATGCATATTCTTTAAGAGCCGTTGGACTTCTTGACCATTACAACATTGGAGAGCCACTCGGGGTAGTTTACCTCCTGTATGAACTTAGCCTTCAACAGTTTATCCACCTCCTCCTTGATGGCTTGCTGTCGCTCGGGAGCGAACTTTCGTCTTTTCTGCTGAACCGGTTTGCATCCCGGCTCGACACTTAGGCGGTGGACTAGCAACTCCTCGGAAATGCCGGGCATATCCGCGGCCGACCAAGCAAACAGGTCGCAGTTATCCCGGATGCATTTAATCAAGTCAGAGCACAGTGCGGTCGGCAAGGACTTGCTGATGAGGAACTTTCGGCTCGGGTCCTCATCCGAGAAGAGCACTTCTTCTAACTCGTCCGCCGGCTCGGACGTTGGCCGAACTTTCGGCTCGGGGATTTCTAGTGTCTCGAGGGAGAGCACCGGTCCCCCAGTGGAAGTCATGTAGCACTTCCGAGCCGTCTCTTGGCTTCCCCTGACTTCCCCTACTCCCGACCGAGTGGGGAACTTCATTTTAAGATGGTACGCCGAGGGGACAGCTTCCAAGGTGGCTAGGCTGGGTCGGCCCAGAATGACATTATACGTTGCCGGGACGTCGACGACCATGAAGTCCATCGGCTCGGTCCGGGTAGTAGGGGTGCTTCCAGCAGTCACGTCTAGGGTTATCACCCCCTCGACAGTTACTGGGACCCCCGTGAACCCGTGGAGTGTGTAACCGGCCGGCTTGAGACGGTCCCGGGATAGCTGCAGGCCTCGGAAGGCCGAGAGGAAGAGGATATTGACCGAACTCCCATTGTATACTAAGATCCTCTGCACCTTGAAGTTGGCCATGCGGAGGTCGATGACGAGGGCGTCACAGTGGGGAGTTCGGACCCCTTCGAGGTCTTCATCGGAGAAAGACACAGGGACGCCGAGACCTTTGGGAGGAGGGGCGCTGCGAACCGAGTTGACCTCTCGGACGAAGGCCTTCCGAGAGGAATTAGAGGAGCCTCCCATGGGGCCTCCATGGATCAGGTGCAGAACCCGTTCTTCCTCGAACTCGGGTGTCTCTTCGCGTCGCTCGGAGCGCTTGTTAGCCCCCCGAGGCGGAGAAGTGTTGCGATCCGCCCGATCGCTAGCCTTCACGAATTTGGCCAACTGCCCCCTCCGGATGAGGGCTTCTATCTCATCTCTCAATGCCCGGCAGTCGTTCGTGTCGTGGCCGTGGTCCCGATGGTAACGACACCATTTATCTTTATTCCTCCTCTTTGCCGGGGTGTTCATCCTCGGAGCTGGAGGGATGACCCCCTCCTTCTCCACTTCCATTAGGATGGTGGAGACGTTGGTGGTGAGGGGAGTGAACTTCTCGAACCTAGGGGGAGGACGGCGCTGACCGCCGTTGTCCTTCTGCGATTTCTTGGACCCCCCTTCCTCCGTCGCCTTCCTCTTCGACCCGGAGGAGGACCCCCCGAAGTTCGGGAGGGATTCAGCCTCCTCTGCCCGGATATACTTCTCGCACCTCAGAAGGAGGTCGGCGAAGTTATGCGGGGGCTTCTTGGCTAGGGACGATCGGAGGTTGGAGTTGAGGACGTTCGACTGGAACACCACGGTCGCCACTGACTGGTCTAAGGAGGCAATAGACCTGACCTCTGCGGTGAATCTCTTCACATAGTCCCGCAGCTTCTCTCCCCTTTCCTGCCGCAGGTTCAGTAGGGAGAGGCTTGTCTTCTCAGCTCGCCTGCTACTCATGAAGTGAGTTATGAACAGTGTTTCAAACTGCTCGAACGAGAAGATGGAAGAGGGAGCGAGTCTGGAGTACCATTCCCGAGCCGACCCCCTGAGGGTGGCGGGGAAGGTCCTGCAGAGCACGGCGTCGGAAGCTTGATGGATCAGCATCAGGGTCTTGAAGCTTTCGACGTGGCCAACTGGGTCGGATTCCCCTGAGTACGTTTCAAACTGTGGAGGCTTGAAACCCCTCGGTATATGGGCCTCCATAATCGTCCGAGAGAAAGGGGGTCTGCTCGGCCGGACGGTTCCCGCTCTGGACTCCTCCTCTCTGTCCATGCGACGATTGCGCCTCTCCACTTCATGGAGACGGCGGCTGAGGGCATCGTCCCTTCGCTGGTAATCATACGATCCCCCGGACTCTTCCTCATAGGAAGGGGAGCAGGGACTGCGGCGCCGGTAGTCCTGAGATCGGCGAGGACTGTAGTGCTGCTGCTGGCGACTGGGAGCCGGGAGAGGACTTCGGGATCGGCGACGAGGACTGGGAACCCTCGAGGGCGTTGGAGCCCTCTGGGCATTTTGGTTGTTCTGCCGAAGGTTGAGGGCCTGCAGTACGGTGTCTTGAAATTGTAGGAACTCGGCACGAGTGATAGGTGCCTCATTGTTCCTCGGATGATGCCGATCCGCAGGGGAATGCGGCCTCCTCCTTCGGTGCTCGGGCGATGCCGCTCGGCCCCTTCGGTTCGGAGACCTTCTGCCGTCTCGGTGGTGAGGCGACCGCTTACCGTGACGCTGGCGGGAGGCTCCCTCCCGGGCCCGCCGCTCGTCTAGGTGGGTGCGGAGGTCCTCATCTTTTTGGCGGTTCAGGATCGTGTTGCGGAGGTCGGGATGATGAGAAGCCATTGAATCCGAGGATTCATTATGGACCGAGACATGGTCCGGGTTGAGGGGCTGCTTCTGCTTCCGACCGTTATGACCGGCAGGGCCATTGGTTGGTTGCTGTTTGGGAAGAGGAGGTTGGCCCTGCTGGACCGGTGGAGGAAGTTCGGGTTGTGGAATAGGATTGACAGGCGCTTCCTCTGTAGGGTCGGCGGGATTGGTCCCGCGGTTGGACCCTCTAGATCTGACCTTCTTTGGAGGCATGGTTGGAGAGGACGACAAGGAAGAGGCTGAGGCTGTTCGTGTGGTTTTTCCCACAGACGGCGCCAATCTGTTACCGCTGATTTCGGTGTGGGGGTAAACAGATAAGATTTGTGAGTTCGAGAAAACCTGAACAGCTGATCCAAGCCTTCTTGCTCCTGCCGCAACCTGCAAGGAAGTGCGAGACACCGGGGTTGATTCCGGCGACGCACCCTCCGACGCTCTTGTCAGTAACCAGTAGAGATTAAAGAAAGAGCTTAAGGTGGAAAAAAAGTCATTACCTGGTCACAGTGACAGAGGGGAGGTATTTATAGTCGCCAGGGGAGTGATTAGAGGCCTGGTTCCCTGTGTAACTGCTAGGAGAAAAATCCTCACAGTCTGTTTAGGAAACTAACCCCTTGATTCCCGGTGAGAGTAAATCAGGCCCGTTGACTTGGTCAAATCAGTGGCCCTGATTTGTCTCTTGCTGGTCTGGGCTCGCCTCGGGTCGGGACCCGTGCCCAATCGGTATGGATCCATTTGTGAGTTAGTGGATCTCGTATGAAGGAGATCCGGTACCCGCTTTGGATCCACTTGTATGTGAAATTACCATTTTATCCCCGAGCTTCAAGATTCGCGCCTAATCTGGACGGTTCCGATTTAACCCCATTTTTAGCCATATCAGTATATATGAGGTCACTGATGGGATTAGCAACCTCGAATGAATGTATTGAGATACTTAGCTATTACTAAAGAACTTTCTCAAAAATTTAAAACTGAGGTCGACCTTAGTATACTAAGGTCGCAATTCCCAATAGTCATACATATATATGAGGTCGACCTTAGCATTGAAACACAATCTCCTTGTTCTTTGTAAAATTAGCAAAATAGTCATACAACTAAGGCCTTTATTCGGAATAGCGACCTTAGTACAATAAAGACCTCTATTCCGAATAACGACCTTAGTTTTAAAAATAAATTGATTGTCATTTTTCAGAGAGCAAAAGCTCTCTATATTTTGCTAAGTGTTAGAATACAGTTCATTAAAGGTCGCTAATCCCATTAGCGACCTCATATATACTAAGGTCGCTAGTGGGAATAGCGACGGTAAACAAATAATTCAAAAAAAATTAAAACATAGGTAGCTATTCTCATTAGCGACCTCGAAAATGAAGATGGCGCTATTGGGAATAGCGGCCGCTGCTGACATGGCACAAAGTAGCCAAAAAGCGCTAATAGTTGGGAAACTGGCCCAAAACGCAAATATTTTCAAAAAGTGGCCTATGTAGGCAAAAAAACTCTGGTATCGTGCCCTGTCCATGTCGGGTCCTTCACTACCCGGACCCAGTTTCGGCCTTCTAAGTGTCCCAAAATTGAAGCCAACCCAGACCTGTGAGAACCAAGTCCGGGTCCAAGTCCACGTGTTTGTGCATGCCCTAGAGGCCAGCCTTATATTGACCTTGCTAATTTACATTATATCATGACATTTATTTCATATATGATGCATTTTATTTATTGTGTTTTTATTGTGATTAAATGAACATAATAAATTTCTTAGAATAGTAGGTTCAATACCATGAGATATCAAGTGCATTACTTGATTATGAGATCATATTGGTTGAAATAAAAAAATTATTCTTAAATGTCCATAGTCAAGTATTATTGTGAATTAGGACAATAATAATACATAGAGACTAGTATATGCGTAGACAGATGACCATATCTCACGGTGGTGGAAATGAGATATCAAGTCTTCACATTGGTACATATTAGAGTAATAATGTACTACACTGACCCCACCATAAGAACGCTGCATGGATCGTTACGTGAGTGTCATGAGCGATTCTCACAATGACTGTGGTGTACGTGGTCTTTTGACTTGAAGTCACTAGGTTCCCTACATGAGAAGTTATATGTTTTAATATTGTTAAATGTCACATGTGATCAGACGGCTATTGGACATACTATAAATCATGCGGAGGGATGTGAGTTACTTAGTTAGGATTTGTCCCTCTTACATATCAGGAGCGATAACTTCGGGCCCCTTGATTGAGTAAGACTGCAATATGCATGTCCATGCTCAAATGAGTCAATATGAGATATTGATATCATTTGTTTTAATAAGTCTACTCAAACATCAAGAAACCAAAGATTGAACTATATAAGGGTGACACGCTCCATGCTTTGTGGTCAATTAAGATATTTGGACAAAATGACTAGACTATATGGTAACATTGGTCACGGATATCACATGTGGGTTCTAAACTCGACAATGGACAAAATGACTAGACTATATGGTAACATCCTCGAAGACTAGACAAAATGACTAGGCTTCTAAACTCGACAATGGAGGTACGACAAGTTTTTTAGCATCTATATTAAATTGCATGTCTGATTCTGATGTTTTATGCCTAGCTATCACATGTGGGTTAGAAGTTTGGGATACTGAGCGTATCGCCTTACTCCTCAATAAAATTCGGGGTTGGGAAACACAAAGAGTTAGGTCAGCTGTCGATAACGCTTCTGGTGTCGACGCAGGGTCGACTATCATCATCGAGGATGTAGCCGGCCCTACGCCGTCCACAACGATCCCCCTTGACCTGTCCCCCCAATGAATACACTTTTCTGGAATGTTAGGGGTCTGGGGGATAGGGGTAAGAGGGGTATGGTGAGGGATGTTATTAGCAATTCCAGGGCTGATGTAGTAGGGCTGCAGGAAACCAAACTCCAGCACGGGTTCAAACTCAAAAGAGTTGGTGGTAACAGAATCAAGGAGTGGCTGCTTCGCCCTTCGGTCGGTGCCTCAGGGGGGATTGCTATAGGATTCAATTCGGATCTTCTATCCTGCGAAGAGGAGTATCGTGGAACGTTCTCCTTGACTGCCCGACTAAAGCGACGTTCCGATGATTGGACACAGACGGTGACTGTTGTCTATGGGCCGAATGTTGCCACGGATAGAGCGGCCCTCTGGAAAGAACTGGCCGACATCCGTCAGCGCTGGTCAGGACCGTGGATAGTAGGCGGGGATTTCAACATCACCAGATTTGCTTTTGAGCACAAGGGTAGAGGCGCTAGCGACAGTCACCGAGAGGAATTCAATAGAGTAATCTCGGAGCTGGAATTAATTGATATCCCAATCAATGATAGACTTTTTACTTGGTCTAATTTGCAAGCGGTTCCGGTTATGGCCAAGCTGGACAGGATTTTCGTCTCTATGGATTGGGAAGCTCTATTTCCTCTTGCTTCGGCCAGAACGATTCCTAAACCAACTTCAGATCACACCCCGATCCTCCTGGAGGTGGGGAGTCGGGGAGCCCGCAAGCCTAGGAAATTCAGATTTGAAAAGGCTTGGCTGGAAATCCAGGGATTCCACCATATGGTTATGGAAAACTGGGCTCTTCCCATGACAGGCAGGGACGCGGCAGCCCGATGGTGCGGTAAACTACGCAGGCTGAGAAAAAGGCTCTGCAGATGGAATCGGGCTAGATTTGCGAACATTTGGCGTGACAAAGAGTCCCTTCTGGAAGAAATTGATGAGCTTGAGAGGGTGGAAGAATCTCGAGTCCTCTCACAGGATGAACGAAACAGGTTGCTAGAACTTCGGGATAACATTGCCAATCTGTATAGGCTGGAAGAGATCAAATGGCAACAGAGATCCAGGATTTCGTGGCTTAAAGAGGGAGACGCGAATACGGCCTATTTCCATCGGGTTGCAAGTGCTAGAAGGAGATCCAATCTTATCCTATCTATTCAGACTGACTCAGGTACTTCGCAGGATGATAAGGTGATTGCCTCTGCCTTTCAGTCATTTTATAAGGATCTCTTTGGGAAAAAGAACGACTTTAGGGTCCCCTTGGGTGGGGACTTCTGGCAAGAGGACCAGATTGCTACAGGTCAAGTTGCCTCCTTGGAGGTACCTTTCACGGAGTCAGAGGTCAAAGCGGCCATTGACCAGATGGGCGCTGACAAGTCGCCTGGTCCAGATGGCTTCCCTATGTTGTTCTACCAAGTGTTCTGGGAAGAAATCAAAGGTGAATTTATGGCTATTATGACGGAATTTTTCCATAATAACCTTAGGTTGGGGATGTTCAACTTTGCAGAAGTGGTGTTGATCCCCAAACGGGAGGATTCTAAGTGCGTTGGGGACTTTCGGCCTATTAGCCTGATTAACTGCTCGGCTAAGATCATTACGAAGGTCCTAGCTATCCGCTTGGGAAGCATCATGGATAGTCTCATCAGTAGAACTCAGACGGGATTCATTAAGGGCAGATGTATCCTGGACTGCGTGGCTACAGCTGAACAAGTTATTCACCACTGCCACAAGAGCAACTCTAAGAACTTCCTCCTCAAGTTGGATTTTCAGAAGGCCTACGACTCGGTGGACTGGGAATGTTTGCTAGAGGCCCTCAGGGGGAGAGGGTTTGGGGACAAATGGATCAGATGGATCAAGCAAAGTTTGCATTCGAGTAAAACGGCAATCTCAGTGAATGGGAGACTCGGCACTTCGTTCCCGTGCAAGAAGGGACTCCGTCAGGGGGACCCATTGTCCCCACTTCTATTCACTATTGTAGCGGATGTGCTCAGAGGAATGCTAGATAATTGTCAGAGAAAAGGGTGGATTGCGCCTGTGGCCAGCAGCAATTCCAATCAGGGTTGTACGATCCTCCAATATGCAGATGACACCCTTATCTTTGGAAATGGGGTTAGAGCGGAAACTATTTGCTTTAAAGGGGTCTTGTACTGCTTTGAAGCCTGGTCAGGCCTTAGAATTAATTTCCACAAGAGTGCGCTGATCCCTATCTCACTATCAGACGCTGAAACTCGGGAACACGCCACCATTCTCAACTGTGCAATAGAAGAATTCCCAATCAAGTATCTGGGGCTTCCGCTCCGCCCAGGGAGGCTCACGAAAGCGGACTGGTTACCTATCATTGACAGGGTGGAGGACAGGCTGTCTGGCTGGAAAGGGAATTCCCTCTCGCTTGGGGGCAGAGTGGTACTCATCAATGCTGTGTTATCCAATCTGCCCATATACTACATGTCCTTCTTTGAACTCCCAAAGTGGGTGATCCAAAGGATTGACCGTATCAGGAAGAGATTCCTATGGAGAGGGGCAGACCCAAATAAGGGAGGCTACCACCTTATTAGATGGAACATCGCATGCATGAAAAAAGGGCACGGAGGACTTGGCATCATCGACCTCAGAGATATGAATCTGGCACTCCTGGGAAAGTGGTGGTGGAAAGTGTTTCATCACGGCGGAGAAGGATGGCAGGACTTTATCCAACCCTACCTTCGCGGGAAGGGGACTAGAAGCTTAGGTTTTCGAGTTGGATCCAAAGTCTCCCGCTTCTGGAAAGGAGTTGCGAAAGCCAGCGGACCTTTCAATTCAGCAACCTCATCCTGGATCGGCAATGGTCGCACCACCAGATTTTGGTGGGACAAGTGGTGCGGCCACCACGCGCTTAAGGAAGATTTCCCAGATTTGTTTGCTGAAACATATCGTCCGAATATCTCGGTGGCAGATACATGGAAAAGGGGGACGTGGAGACCGCCATTCCACGGAACCCTCTCCCCAAGATTGCTACAACAACTGCATAATCTACAAGCGCGTTTAGCCCAATCTGGGGTGAGATGCGTCCAAGGACCAGACCACCTGCGTTGGGAACTCGAGAACAAGGGAGTGTTCTCGGTTAGATCTCTCTACCACCGGATTCACTACCGAGGTTGCAGGCCCAACTGGGCTACGGTACTTTGGAAGACTAAGACACCCCTGAAAATTCGAGTCTTCCTATGGCTTGTTCTCAATAACGCCATCCTCACTAGAGAGAACCTAGCCAAGAGGCAGCCTCACATTGCGACCAATTGTGGGTTCTGCAATGTACACGTGGAAGATCTGAACCATCTGTTTCTTCACTGCGCCAGAAGCAAGGCCGTCCTGATTGAGGTGCTGAGAGCACTAGGAACAAGTGATTTCCCAAGAGACTATGAGGAGCTGTGGGTCGGCTCCAGATTCGCCTCGTCCCGTCACGACATGAAAGACGCCTGGTTTATTGCCATTGCGGCTACCACATGGGTGTTATGGCTAGATAGGAACAACTTTTATTTCCGTGCTTCTTGTAACTCTATTTCTAGTAATCTTACCCATATCATGCATCTAATTTCCTTTTGGGCTACAGCTGCTGCTTCAGGAGCTAGAGGGAGGATTGCAAGAGTTTTCCAGGTGGAGGAGTATGACGACGAGGAGATTGAGTTCGGGCCAACTCTGGACTGAGGAGTGGACTCCCGCCTCATTGCTTCATAGTCTGTATTAGGCCTTGTACTTTGTTGTTGTGTCTGTTGTGTTCTGGTTGCCTGTAGGCTAGATGATGTAACCCACCCCCCAGGGTTTTGTTGGGGGTTATGTTTTATTTTCTGCACTGTACTTTTTCCTCCCGAGACTTCGGGGTTGTTTATTAATCGCTTATTAATGAAACAGGGTGGCATTATCCCACCTTTTCCTCAAAAAAAAAAAACATTGGTCACGGATAGGTTATGTCAAATAACTGGCATTTCCGTTATTTGAGTAGCAGTGATGTATTGCCAGATACCGCTCAATATTTATAGCACTAAAATAGGATTTTAGTATTACTGTCAACGTAATGAGAACCTACAGGGTCACACATTTACAGTCAATCAAAATTGGGATTTAAATTCATAAGATGAATTTAATTGGGAATTCAAGTAAGACTAGGACTCCCAACATTGGTTGGACAATTAATTAAATTAAATGGACCAATCAAAATTAGAATGCCCACACGTGAATCTGACCTAGGTTAGATTGTGAGCTCGATAGCCTCACTACTCTCTTAGGGTGGATTTCCTGCTATATATATATGATATGCATCTATGAAAAAGTAACAAGAGAAAACCCTAGCCTTCACAGAAAGTGAGAGAGAGAGCAAAAAGAACATCCCCTTCTCGCTGCTAGCACCGCGGCGTGAGGGAGAGCCCAATTTCGTTGTTTGTTCACGTGGATACCGTCGAGGCACTACAACGTTGCAGTGCTCGTGATTGGCAGATTGTAGAGATAGTCATTCCATAGTTATGGTTTTCGCATGGATCCATGACTGAGTTTCAAAAAAATATATTTATTTCCGCTGCCTATTTACTTTGTGATTGACTTCGAAACCCTATAACGAGTCCTTGCTAAAATTTGCTACCCATTTCTCTTCAGGTCTGGATCTAGTTCATGTCCCATTTTTTCTCTCAGGTTCGGTTTGGGTCCAGGTCTTAAAAAGAATAACAAGTGTGTTTCTTCAAATTTGACTAAAAACAAGCAACGAGAATCAAGATTACAAATTTACAACTTTCACAAGTAGGTAAGACATACAAAAGACAACAACATTTCATTTTATATTACCATAGAAACAACAGCATTCACAAAATTCACAACAACAACAAGAGACAACAGTAACAAGATATAGTAAGCAGTATCCTTGTGTTTCAATACAAGTGTCAAAATAGATTGCTTATGGTACAGTAAGCAGTACACTTGTGATTCAATATAATTTCAACGGGTGAACTGAGAATTATAGTAGTTAACAGTATACCAAACATCAAGTAGGCTTCTATATTGCAATCAATCTACACTATGTCACCTTTAGATTCCAATTTCAGCATGCTTCAAATTTCAAAATAAGGGGGTCTTTGGTATGTGGATTGGAGGAAATAAAGGAATGAATGGATTCCTGGGGACTCAGATTTCCGGGAATATGATACCAAGTACACATTAAGAACATATACCTACATAAAGTCTTTAAAAAAAAACTTGGTTCACTTCGCAAATTATGATTCTAACACACTTAAAAGAAGATTAAAATAAAAATAAAAAGGTGAGAGGAAAAAATTACCTATTTGCAATGCACTAGCAAGGACCAGAAACAAAAAATTGAACGAATAAGGTTTCGCACAGAGAAAAATTCCAATAAACGACTATGAAGAAGGTCGTGGAAGAAAAGTTGTTTGTGATGCTGAAATGTACTCCCGACACATAAGACCGGAAATAACCTTTGTTTCATACTACTATTTCGATACAAAATCTTATACATTTGACAGGTATTGCTGACACTTAAAAAAAAACTGGTTCCTTGAGAGAATTAAAAGACATGAGGTATTGAACTTCAGTGAATTAACAATAACATTAACTAAGAATTAACATTAACATTAACTCAGATAACTAAGAAATAAAAGAGTGAAATTCAGTGAATACAGTGAATTAACATTAACAGCCTAAAAAAATATGAACTCTCTTACCTCTACACGAGGACTATAAATTATGAACAACAAATTTGATAGGATTACTGATTTCAGACCTATATCAAATTATGAACTACAAATTTGATAAAATCCTATGAATAAAAAAACCTTAATCGAATTATCTCTTGAGAAATGAAGTCGCGACTTTGGTTTGGAGAGGGGTTGATGGAGAGACGAGAGACATCGGATGGGAGGAGCGGCGGCGGCGGGTTGGGTTGGAGCTAGTTGTTAGGGATCTTGTCATGCCCCGCTTCCAAAAAATACAGAATACGAGAGCCCAGTGAATGACTAATGTCACCCATAAGCTGTTTATCCGATTAACTCAACAATATAATCAATACAAAACAATTGCGCAGGTAATAATAATGATCTCATGAACAATAATACTTGGAATGAAGCAATAAAAATATCCAAATACATTAATAATCCAACATCTGGAACAAAAATGCAGTTTCCCACTGTTTCAGAAATCGAAAAGTGAATCCGTCAGAAGTTCTAGAAACTAGACTTCCACACGGTTCCAACGCATAATTAAAGTTCAAATAAATCTGAAAAGTATAATTCTGGAAATAAAAATACAGCTGTAGTAAAACGGGCATAACTTTTGCTACAAAACTCGGAATTCAAAAATTCAAGATGTTCTGGAAACTAGAAAGATAAGGCTACAATTTATGTTCAGAAAGTAATTCATTTTAAGATCATTTACTAGTTCAAAAACAGCAGTTAATATACAGGTCAGCAAGCAATACACAGTTTTAAGATATTTTTCTTGAAAATAAATTAATTTAAACATGATGGTATCGATTTTTTAGCCAATTAATTGTGTAATCAAGATGATGGGTGTCGAACTTGATAAATAAAACTAGAATATGCTCATACATCAATTTATCATCAAGCAATCATCAATCAATCAAACAACATACAATCTATCAATTGTCTCTACACTAATTTATTTGTGTGATGATTATATGAACAACATTATTATCAATTCTATATTCACTCATGAAAGATCCAAACTTTAGAGTCAAAAGTGGCACGATGTCAAGAATATTGGGGTTAGCTCGTGTAAACCCTCAATAGACCCAACGAAGAGATGAACAATGGATAATACGATAACAAAGTGATCTACTTGCAAGAGTTTCAATGAAACTTGAATTTGATACAATTAACAATTCAAAAGGACGGTGAATTGCCTTATAAACGGTGAAAATGAATACCAAGAATAACAGGATAAGAATCCCGAAGCAACGAACCCTCGAACAACAAAAGAACACGTGCAATATTACGTGCACAAAAGAGCCAAAGCCACAATAGTAAAGAGACACAGTAATCCAAAGAGACAGAATGGCAGCAAGGGTTGTTGTTGCTAGCGATCGGGACTGGGCGGCGGCGGTGCATCGACTGGAGGTTGACGGCGAGGGTCGAGAGGCGGCGTCACTAGCATCAGGGTGAGGAACGACAACATCAGCAGTGGTTGATTGGGTTTCTTGGTGGCTGTCGATCGATCATAGGAGGAGCACGGGGGGGTTCGGGGTGTTCAGGTGGTGGCGACGAAGTGGGGTCGCCGGAGTTGGTCGGAGGAGTTGGGGAAGGAGGATGAACAGTATGGGTTAAATAAAAATACTCACAATTAAATAAAAGATAATAGGTTCAACAAGAAAAGCTCAATCAAGAAGAAAATAATATTTTCATGAACAATTTAATCAAAAGAAAATAATCAAGAAAGAACAATAGGGTATTTTATATATATATATATATATATATACACACACACACACACACACACACACACACACACACACACACACACACACACACACACACACACACACACACATTAAATCGAATAGTGAAATGCATATAAAATTGAGCATGTTCGGACTTAAAACAAAATAATAATAATAATAATAATAATGCTAATAATAATGATAAAAATAATAATACCGATAACAATAATAATAACAACAACAATAACAAATATTAATACCAACAGCAATAAGAATAACAATAATAATAATAAATAACAATAATAACAATAATAATAATACTAATAAGATTATATATATAACAAAATATAAATTTATTAAAATAACCCAAATATCAATAATACATTTAAATTGAGCTCAAACACAAATAGCCGATCAATAAGATATAGAAAATAAGATCAAAATACTCCACTATTCGAAATGAATAAGATTTTCAATTAGAAAATACTTTAATAAAGTTCCGAAATGAATTTTATACAAAATAACTTTATAAAAATCAAATTATAGAAAATACATGGAAAATACTTATTATCGGGAATGGGGTTACAGATCTGGATGCTATATGAACAATAATTGATCAGTATATGAAGAGGAAGAGCTTAATATATAGAGTTGTTTGTGTGTTTGTTTGTATCAGCTATGTATCAGTTCATTTCTACCTGTACGTGCATAGCGCACACTTTTCAGATTCAATTAGGATGGAAAATGTAATGGAATGACTTATAAAGTCCAATAGAAAACACGTAGTGAGCACGTGCCTGAGTTGATGTTGTAACCGCCTATAAAAGGCTATTTTTTGTGGAAATAAGATTCAGGATTAAAGTGACTAAATTCTTCTCAAGATCTCTTCCTCTCTTCTTCTCTTCTCCCAAACCCTAGCAATTCTCATCAATGGCGCGTCCTAAGAAAACGATCATTGGTGCTCCTAACCGGTGGTATTAGAGCCAGCGAGCGACAGTTCCGACTTGAGGGATATCAGAAGTACATCTTCGGTCGAAACTGAGGTTCAAAAGCTGAAATCGAAGATGGAGAAGTTATTAGAGACGATGGAGATGTTGATGTTGTTACCTGGGGTGTTGACTACTGTAGGAGAATAAGTTAAGGAGTTGATGCTTATGAATTGCAACAATCCTGCTGCTAGAGGTAATCCATCTTTCTCACAACCAATTTTTCATTGAGAAGTAGAGATTCTTAATCCGATTCAACCTGCAAATCAATTCCACTCTTCAAATCCAATTTACTTTGTGAATAAGACCAGAAATGATCAGATGAATTTTCCAAAGGGTTTCTTTCAAAATGGAATTCCCTGTTTTTTCAAGAAGGGGATCCGACAGAGTGGATATGTGGAGCGGAGAAATTTATGGAGTTTTATGAGATTGAAGACTCCCAGAAATTGAAATTTGCTGCTTTGAATTTAAAAGGTAGGACATCTCAATGGTATAAGATGCATATTAAGAGTAAGAGAAACATTATTTCTTGGCAGGAGTTTATAGAAGAACTCGTAACATGATTTGGTCCTTTGGAGTTTCATGATTTATGAAGGAACTTTAACCAAGCTGAGTCAGAAGGGAGATATTGAAGTTTATATACAAGAATTTGATAGGTTGTCAAATTTTGTTAGGGATTGGTCCGAGAAACACTTTTTTAGTACATTTCTCAGTGGATTGCGGGATGAAATTCGTTGGGATGTTAAAGCACAGAGGCCGGAGACTGTTAATGAAGCTATGGGGCTAGCAAGGGGTTATGAAGAGAAGCTGCAATGCATTAAGAAATTAAATAGAACGTCATTTGTGCCTAAAGTCAATTCTTCACCCGGGTCTCAATTTGTTCCAAAAATTCTTGACATTACACCAACCTCTACATTTGTTCCTAAGAGACTTACATTAACTGAGATGAGAGAGAGAGAAAAGCCAAGAACCTTTTCTTCAATTGTGATGAGCAGTATATCCTAGGGCAGAGGTGCAAATCCCAAAAAAAATTTGTTGCAAATGTTGGAAGAAAATGAAGATGAGGAATTGATCAGAGATGAAGAAGAGATGGTGGCTATTGCGATGAGTATGGAGGGTAGTATGATGAAAATTTTCTGCCATGCTCTCAGTGATACTTCTTGCTACCCGCATGTTTTAAGAGTTAAAGGTTTTATTAAAGGAAAGAGGTGAATATCCTAGTTTATACAGGATCTACACACAACTACATTGACCCTTGGGTTAGACATTTTGTCTGAACCTAGGTATACAGTGAAAGTAGCTAATGGAGAGGTAATGATGAATGAAGGAAAAATTGAAAATGCTGATCTTTCTGTTCAAGGAGTGCAGTTGCAGAATTGTTCATTTTACCTTTGAGACCCTCTCAGATGGTGTTAGGGGTGCACTGGTTGAGATCAATGGGTAGAGTCACCATGGACTTTAGTGACTTAACTAGGGAATTTTATGTTCAGAGAGAGAAGTAGGTGTTACATGGTGTGTTGGAAAGTAAGCTGTAGATGATTGAGACTGAAGAATTGCCCAAAACCATGGATTACTCAAGCCAAGCTTTTATCATTCAATTGCAGTGCAGAGTAGAGGAATTGTAACACCCCAAATTCTACAACTGAATTCGAAGTTCCACAGGATCTTTACACTTCTTTTATACAATTTTACAAGGAAATTTAAAACATTTCTTACTTCAGAGTTGCATTACATATTTACATTCATACAGCGGAAGCAATTTACAGTAATTACATAGAACAATTACACAACATTTAAATCAATCTTTGAGCAGCATGTATACTTCAATTTGTCAACCTCCTTTTCCTACATATGAAACTGTGGGCGCGTCAGTTCATTCACTGACGAAATATTATACACGGCAACCCTCTCTATACCGGAAACAATATAACGATTTTCCATACTTAAACAACCACAAACTTGATCACAAGACAAACTACAAGGGACTATCCTATTGATGTCGTGTTGTGATGTGCACTTAGTCCTTAATACAGTTTTTTACATTATATGACACTAATGCGCACTTGTTCAGAGTCTATGTAGCCCATACTACATAGGTCCGAGGGCAAGTCCTTAATCATTCTTCATCTTGTAGGGTTCAATCCCTCGCCATGACTTAATCTACTACTGTAACTACGGTAAGTATCTTAGGCATTCTATGAACTACAAACTCACGTCTAGGCGCCCTGGAGAGAATTCCAACGCATTGACACATGACTCATCATGCAGGCATCCTGTGGTAATTCACCTCCTACCATAAACGTGACACCACCCGCAGTCATTCGATTGCCCCATAAGCGTAGCCACCGGGACGGTACTCTGGAGTAGTATCCATGTCCTAATCATGACGCATCATGGGACATCCTATGGACACTCTCACGCCGCCAATCCAATGGCTCTCATACTCATGTTTGTATCTTACGTTCATCACATCTTCACTATGTATCTCATCCTTATGTATAATCTGAGGTTACTATTCTAGAATCTAGCATTACTCCTTCATCAATCCTTTCAATAACGTTCATTATCAACGACCCAAACTTGGTCAACAAAATTTCATAAATTCTCTTTTTAAGTACTTTTCATGCTTGCCGATGTAGAGTCTTAGCCACGTTCTAGTATAAGTCCTCTTTTCACATTCATTGAAACATGTCCACAAAATTTCACATTTCATCACATTCTCTTTTCAACACATTTCTTATGCACAATTTGCATATTCAAAAAAAATTCTTATTTGATTATACTTAACAAAAGTCTCAATTAATCTCTTTGCAATCATTTCCATACTCAAGATTTTCACTTTCTTTATTTTAGAAACTCAAAAGATCAAAACTAAAGTGAACTCTTCACTCTTAAAAAAAATTGTATTTATCTTTTTAAGGGTCCATAATTCCAAAATAATATATATATTTTTTGAAGTTTATAACTCAAGGATTTTCTAATATTTTCTCCCTATTTCTTTTTATATATATATATTTTTTGTAAGATTCACAATAGTCAAAGTAAAATAAAAAAGAAAGAAAATATTTTTTTCCCAAAAAAAAATTGGCCACAGCCAAATTCGAACCGCACAACACACACACACACACACAGTGCACAGTCACCGAGACCCAAATACCCCACGCGCTAGCCAAAAGGGACAAGGCGCCCAACTGTCACAAAGGGGGAGTGGGAGGGTTTTGAGTTTGATTCTCGGTGTATGGGGAAAAAAATCGAATTTTGGAATAAAAAGCCCCTTGCCGAGACTCGAACCCACACACACACAGTGCTACAGTAACGCAACTAAAGCCCCCTTATAACCAGTATGCTCATAGGAATTAACTGATATTGGCTTGGTTAAAATTAGGTTTAAGTTGAGTCTCTGTTTATTTGAAATATTCAAACGATCGTAACTTAGTTTCTTCTTTACAAAAATTTCTAAAAATTTCCAGAATACTAGATTTACATATATTCAACAAATCAGTGTTTTTAAAATATTTTTTTGACATTAAAACAAGTATTTTCACTCTAATTTATGTTCTATGTTTACAATATTGCAAAGAAATCACTTTAACAAATTTGCTACTCAATTTCTTACGTTAGGATTTTGTTAAAAGGTGTAAAATCTTGTTTTCCCTATTTATTCATAATGCTTATAATCCAAGTTGTATTTTTGAGCAAAATAATACCATGGTTCCATAAGCGCAAAAATTAATAATTCATTCGCTAATCAACACATGAACCTTTTCTACAATTACATGGTTTCAATTCTACAACTTCATGGCAATAAGTGAATTTTAATTACATTAAACATGAATTATAACTGATAGCACACTATTCATCAATCATTTACTCACTAGTTTAGCAAGTCCTTTTTAGAGTCTACAGGTGAGTATCTTATTAGTTCTTTTAGCATGCATAAATATCACAAATTCCCTAGTCTAATATTAGAAGTATAGAAAACCACCCACCTATTTGAAGAAAATACTACAAAGCTCCTACAATCTCTTTGAACATGATTGGTCCTTCTCCTCCTAGAATGAGCCACCACAATGATCCTTCTCCTTGCACTTGGTAAAACCGAGCCCTCTCTTTGCCGTGAGTTGAAATAGCCGATCTCCAAGGTAGGGAACACACACACACACACTAATGCACTCAATCTTTTACTCTCTCTCAATCTTTTACTCTCTTATAGTTTCTTTCTTTCAATTATTTTTCTTAGTGTTGTATGCATGAAGGTAGGGGGTATTTATACTAATTTTAGGATAGATTGGAGGGCTAGGATTACACTAGATGGTTGTAGATGAATGGCTAGGATAAGATGGAAAGTTGTAGCAACCACCCATGACACACAAACCACCTCTCCACTAGTCCACACCTCCCACTCTCTCTCCTACTATCCAGCCAAGGATGGAGTGTGCAATGCACACACACGTGCAAACACGTGTCCCAACTAGTGTCCCCCTAATTAAGGTTGTACATTAAAAAATTAATTAATTGTCTACAAAAATATGTGTCTACATGACAAGTTAATTAAAAGTAGTTAATTTATGGGCTTTTAAAAAAATAGTGGGCTTTTAGAAAAGAATTACTTAATTTATTAAGTTGGGCTTAGTTTAAAAAAGCAAATTTAGGCTCCTTAAAATAAAAATGGGCTTAAAGAATAAAAGAAGAAAAGAGAGAGAATAATTATTTGTTCATGTTATAGAAATTATTTCATAAGAGAATTTTTATACAAAATTTTGCACGTGCACAACACGTAAAAATCTACAATTTCATATTCATAAAGTTTAGGGTATTACAGGAATTATGTTGTTCCACGTCAACTATAGTATCATAGAATATTAAGGAAAGCAGTAGTGAAATTCTTGAAGGTATACAACTTGTACTTGGTCAATTCTCGGAAGTCTTTTATGATCAAATTGGTATGCCTCCAAGAAGAATATTGATCATCAAGTACCTTTAATTAGAGGTGAAAAACCAGTTTGCAAACATCCATATTATCACAAGAATAAAATTGAAAAACAAATTCAAGGAATTTTAGAGTCAGGGCTGATAAGGAATAGTTGTAGTTCATATGCTTCACCATTCATTATTCAGAAGAAAGCTGATGGAAGTTGGAGTCTATGTGTAGACTATAGAGCTCTCAATTCTCAAACAATCAAGGCAAAGTTTCCATAACCAGTGATTGATGAATTGTTAGATCAGCTTCATGGAGCTACTATATTCTCTAAAATAGACTTAAGGTCTGGGTATCACCAAATAAGAGTGAGTGAAGAAGATATCCATAAAACAACTTTTAGAACTCATCAAGAGCACTACGAATTTGTAGTCATGACATTCGGGCTCATTAATGCTCCTGCAACCTTCTAGAGTTTGATGAATTCAATCTTCAATGAGTATTTGAGGAAATTTGTCTTAGTATTCTTTGATGATATTTTGATATATAGTATTGATATAAAGACTCATATACATCATTTGAAACTAGTGCTGGAAGTGTTGAAGTAAAATCAGTAGTGGCCAAAGAGAACAAGTGCATTTTTGGCAAGAAATTAGTGGGTTATTTGGGTCATGTGATCAGTTCACAAGGCATTGCAGTGGACCAAGATAAAATAATTGCAGTGGTGAAATGGCCATAGCCTAGTACAGTGCTGGGATTCCTTGGATTAACAAGATATTATAAAAATTTGTGCAAGGCTATGGAAGCATTGTTGCACCTCTAACTCAACTCTTGAAGAAGAATTGTTTCAAGTGGTCTAAGGCAGCTTGAAGCTTTTGTAAGCTTAAACATGCTATGACTACAACTACTCAGTTTTCCTTACTTATCCAAGGAATTTGTGGTGGAAACTGATGCATCACAGGTGGGAATTGGGGCAGTGTTGATGCAAGAGAGTCATCCACTAGCATTTATGAGTCAAGCATTAAAGAGAAAATCTCTATCTCTTTCTACATATGAAAAGAAAGTCTTTGCAATCTTAACAACTGTTAAGTACCACCGTCAGTACCTTTTGGGAAGATAATTTGTGATTAAAACTGATCAGAAAAGTGTCAAATGCATTCTTGAACAAAGGACCAACACTGAGATTCAGGAGAAATGGTTGTGAAAATTAATGGGTGTCAACTTTAAGGTAGAGTACAAGAAAGGTAAAGACAATTCTACAGCTGATGGATTGTCAAGGAGGGAGGAAGACCAAGCTACTCACTATACAATCACTTTGATTATACCTCAATGGCTTGAAGACATCAAGGCAATGGTTATGAGTGATACTTGCTTCAATTCATTACCTGAGAAGGTGCAAAGTGGAGTATTGCCTTCATCAGAGTATAAACTACAAGGTGGAGGTTGGTATTGCCAAGGAAAACTTCTTCTAAGTCCAAACTCTGATCTGAGAAGGATAGTGTTCTTGGATAACCATGCTACTAATGAAAGGGGACACTCAGGTTTTCATAAAACCCTTCAGAGAGTGAAGAGGTCATTTGTTTGGCAAGGGATCAGTAAGGACATCAAGAAAATGGTTCGTGAGTGCTTGGTTTGTCAGAGAAGTAAAGGTAAGACGATACAACCTGCAGATTTGCTATCTCCCTTGCCCATTCCTGAGTTGATTTGGAGTGAAATATCCATGGATTTCATTGAAGCTTTGCCTAGCAGTATGGGCAAATTAGTTATCCTTGTGGTTGTAGATATACTATCGAAGTATGCACATTTTATGTGCATGGAACACCCCTATACTACTCAATCAGTGGCTCAAATCTTCATGGCATGTCTGTCAGTATAGTTAGTGACATAAATACAATTTTTTTGAGTGCCTTTTGCAAAAGAGTTCTTTAAGCTTCAAGGAAGTAAATTGAAACACTCCACTGCCTACCATCCACATTCTGATGGTTAAATAGAGATTGTGAATAAATCTTTGAAAATGTACTTGAGATGTATGTGCAGCCAGCAACCAAAAGATTGGGTGAAGCATTTGAGTTGGGCGGAGTTTTGGTATAATATACAAACTGGCATACTTCATCAGGAATTTCCCCCTTTGAAGTTGTTTATGGTAGAAAGCCCCTATCTCTAATTCAATATGTGCCTGGTATTGCTGTTGTCCAAATGGTTGAAGAAGCTTTATGTTCGAGAGATGCAATTCTTAAATTGCGTAAGGATAATCTGCAGGTTTCTCAAGAAAGAATGAAGCATTTCCATGATAAGAATAAGACTGACAGAGAGTTTGAGGTAGGGGATATGGTGTTTTTGAAGCTCGAACCATATCGACAGTCATCTTTGAAGGGTTATGTCCCTCAAAAGCTAGTTTCTAAAATTTTTGGACCCTATCGGGTGCTAGAAATAATTGGTAAAGTAGCCTATAAAATTGCCTTACCTGCTACTGCTTCATTGCATCATGTGTTTCATGTCTCAAAATTTTAAAATAATTCATGGTGATCATGATCGTATTTGATGAGATTCCCCACTGGTGGGTTACTGCCCCTAGTAATCCAGCTACTGGTAAAGAACTCGGTCGCTGAGAATGCCACTTGGATAGATGTGGATGAGTTACGGAAGAAATTTTCCAATTTTGAACTTGAGACAAGTTCAAAGTAAGGGAGTTGTTGTTATGGATCTGGATGCTACATGATCAATAATTGATCATTATATGAAAAGGAAGAGCTCGGTATATAGATTTGGTTGTGTGTTTGTTTGTATCAGTTGTGTATCAGTTCATTTCTGTTTGTACGTGCACAACGCACACTTTTCATATTCAATTAAGGCGGGAAATGTAATGGACTGAGTTATAAAGTCCAATAGAAAACATGTAGTGAGCACATGTCTGATTTGATGTTGTAACCGCCTTTAAAAGGCTATTTTCTATGGAAATAAGATTCAAGATTAAAGTGACTAAATTCTTCCCCAAATCTCTTCATCTCTTCTCCCAAACCCTGGTAATTCTCATCAATGGCGCATCCTAAACAAGCGATCACTGGTGCTCCTAACACTAACCCTAGATTAATTTGGGGGGAGAGAGACAGAAAGAAATAAGGGTGCGTTTGGGAACCCAAAAAACTAGGGAAAGGAATGGAATACTGTGGATAAACCCATCTTATCCTATTCCACAGCTTGTTTGTTTTGAAAAAGAAAACAAAGGAAACAACTAAATTTTATTCCCTAGAGAAAGATTTCAGCCAATTTCTATTCCAGCTACACCCCCTTCGGAAAGCTGAGTAAAGGAATGGAAATAAGATTTGAAGCTCCACCCCCAATTTCTATTCCATTCCACCAGTTGTCAAACACACACAACTTATAAAATTAATTCATTCCTTTCCCTTTCTTTCCATTCCTCTCCATTCATTTTCATTCCATTCCTTTCCATTCCCCAACTTCAATGTTTCCAAACAGACCCTAAGAGATTGAGAAAAATCACCGGACTTAGGGGTGGGGATATCGGGTTCGGGTAACCTGGTCATGGGTTTTGTATATATATTTATATTTATATTTATTTGTTATTAAATTTATATTGGGCCCGGGTTGGGTCAGGTCTATTTGGAAGATAATTGTCTTGTGTTTTCTATTCGGTTCTAGGTCCGGGTCCGATCTAACTTTGAGGGGACCCAGACCCGACCTGTTGAAGCAACGAGTCTTATTTCTGGACCCGAAACCGACCCACATTAGACCAGGTTCCAATCCGATGTCGGGTCCTCTTCGGGTACGGATCAGATCTGGGTATCGGGTTTTGTTACCAGTGCTACTAACAACCTCTATCTTATACTCCATATTGTAATCTTAGTCCTTCTTTCAAACGATGAAGGTTACTTTGGTAACTAAATTAAAAGGTCAGAACAAAATTTGAAATATCTAATGTAATATATTCGTTCCTATCCTAGCCTATCCTATTCTATATTACTATAATTTGACTTCACAGTTCTGAAAACTCATCACGTGACATCTTTTAAGGATCCTGTAAATTCACTATGTGTCATCTATTTAAAAGATTGAAGTGATATCTTTTAAAGGTCTTGTAAATTTGATATGTGTTGTCTTAAAAAAAAAAAATTAATATATTACAAATCATTTATAATTAAAAAAATATGTACATAAAGATAAACATAAATCACCAATCATCTCTTCTTTTATATATCTACATTTTCTTACTTATTATTGCTACTCTGTCTCTGTCATTATTTGGAACATTTAGTATGTAAAGAATTTTCATGCATTTGTTTTTTTTTCTATCTGTTTATATTAACCAAACTTATTAGAATTGTGAGTTCTTTTTCCTCGTTTTTTTATAAAGAAAAATATACTGAGAATATACTGTAAGTTACTAACACCCCCCCCCCCTCCCCTCCCCTCCCTTTTTTATATTTTTTTGTAAGGTTACAAATTTGAGTTAGACCATCTTCAACCACGGTAGTTATCTCTCATTTTTTAATAAAAAATAGCACATTTAGATCATTTCCAACCACACTAGCCATATCTCTTTTTTAGCGAAAATAGCAGATTTAGGAAGAAAAATCTGCTCCAACGGGACTCGTCAAACCACTCGCTAAAATAGATATATCAAATTAAATCGCCAAAGCTAGCGAAATTGTATTGCTCGCTAAACTTTCCTTCCGATATTTCCATTTATCGAAACCCAAAAAAAGTTTAAAAAATTAAAAAAATATTTCAAAACCCACACAAAAGAAAAAAGAATTGAAACCCAAAGAAATCATGATTGCGAATTCGCGAACTCATGATTGCGAATTGCTTATGAACTTGCGAGCTCGCGTACTCGTGATCGTGAATGCGAACTTCGCAAGATCGAGATCGCATCATGAGCTCGCGATCAGATTAGGGAGAAAGAATTTCTTTTTGGGCATGGGCTTTTGTTTTTTGGCTTGAGCTTTTGTTTTTGGGATGAGGTTTATATTTTAATTTAATTTTATTTAGGGGGTTTTAAATTATCTCTGTCTAGCCAAAATAGCTAGTATAGTTGGAGTGCTGATTTTTTTTGCTAGACAATTATCAAATTATTCTTCATTTTGCTTATTCTAGTGAGCCAAAATAGTTAGCATGGTTGGAGAAGTTGTATAATTTGATGATTAAATGTAAAGTACTCTCCCTCTGTCTCTCTCATTATTTGCAATAATTAGTAACTAAGAAGTTTTTTATTTATTTGTTTTTTTTCTATCAGATTAAATTAGTCGAACTTATTAAGCATCTCCAACCACGTTAGCTATTTTGGCTTGCTAGAATAGGCGAAAAGAAGAACAATTAGATAATTTCGCTAGCAGAAAAATTCCACACTCCAACTATGCTAGCTATTTTGGCTACCAATTGATATTTTAAAACCAAAAATTAAATTAAAGTCCAAGTCCAAAAGAAAAGCCCAAGGTAAAAAAAAATGTTAAAAAAGATTACAAAGCCCAAGCCCAAAACAAAAAAACTCAATCTAAAAGAAAGAAACTTCCTGCAATCACAGATCGTGAGTTCGCGATGTTTGAGATATCTATTTTGGCAACTCCCGTTGGAGCATATTTTTCTCTCTAAATTTGCTATTTTGGCTAAAATTGAGAGATGGCTAGCATGGTTGGATATGGTCTAGTTATTATCGCTAGCTAGAATAGCCAAAATGGAGAACAAATGGATATTTTGGCTAGGAAAAAAAGTATCAACTCCAACAATGTTATCTATTTTGACTAGCCATTGATAATTTAAATCCAAAATTAAATTAAAGCCCAAAATAAAACCAAACCCTAAAAAAAAGCCAAATCCAAAAATAAGCCCAAAAAAGAAAAAAAGCCCATGCTACAAACCTTTCTAAGCTTTCTTCCTCGCGAAAGCAGATCACAAGTCACGCGAGTCTAGGGACGCGATCGCGAGTTCGCAATCTCACGATCGCGATCTCGCATGCGAAGTTCTTTATTTCTTCTGATATGATATGACTGATTTCGTTTTTTTGGGGGGTTTTGGTTTTATATTTATGGATTTTGAGATGGGAAAAGAGCGGAAGGAAAGTTTGACGAACAATACAAACTCGCCAGAGCTGGCGAGTCAATCTGAGAAATCTATTTTAGCGGGTGGTTTGGCGAGTTGCGTCGGAACAAATTTTTTCTCTAATATATGCAATTTTGGTTAAAATTGGAAGATGGCTAGCGTGGTGGGAGATGGTCTCAGTAGAATTGAATATAAGATTATCTAAATAGATTTAGATAAAAATATTTAAATATGGCTAATGAGGATAATAAATATTAGTTTTTTGCACAAAACTAATTTAAATAAGGATAATCAACTTTTATAAAATAGATTTTTCATATTTCTCAAGAAAACTAATTTAAATAAGGATAACAAAATTATCAGATTTTAACCAAATACGGAGATTAAATAAAACATTTTATGTATGACATCTAATTAAGAGATAAAAGATTCAAATAAGTCATGATTGACGATTACATATTTTTAAGATGAATCAATATTTTAACCATGTGACTATATTTTGGACAGCATTGGTATAAATAACCGAAACTCGTATCCGACCCGGACCCGACCCGAATCTGGCATTGAACCGGAACCGACCCGGCCTATCCGGGTCCGGGTTCGGGTCCTAAAAAATTAAAATGAGACCTGTTGTACTTTCGGGTCCGGGTTCGGGTCCGCTCAAAAGAGACCTGACCCGGACCCGTTTAAAAAAACCCAAAAATCAACATAAAAATAAATATTATATCCTCATCTCTCCCATCCTTCCTCAATTCTAAATCTTTCTCTTCCAAACTCAAAACTCATGCATTTTTCTTCTCTCATTTAGTCTAAATCATCCACTCGCCGCATTCGCTCGCCGCTCGCACTCCCGCTCCTATCCAAATGGGTAGAAATATTTTAATAGGACCCGGACCCGGAACCGGACCCGGGTCCAATTTTCGGACCCGTAGGGGATCGGGTTCGGATCCAGGTAGTGAAGGACCCGACCCGATACCAATGCTAATTTTGGATGAGATAATTATGTGTTTATATCATGCATATGTCGCTTCTTTTTTAGTAAAAACTTGCTTCATTAAATCGTATATAAGAGATAACTATAAAAATATAATTTAAACTAAATGAAGATAACAAATTGAGAAGGTCGTTAGATTCAGATACAAATTATCAAATACAAAATATAAGAGACAAAAGATTAATGTTATCACATCATAAAGTGAATTTAAAAAGCCAAAGTTGTGTACCTATACATAGGATTATCAGATATAACCATAACGAATTTTCAATTTCTCTTGCAAATACTCATTTAATATTTTAATATGCAGATCTTATTTAAACTAAATAAATGACAAGAGATAAAATTAAGCTATGGTCAATGGAACCTGTGCATAATAGAAACGTGTCATCTTATGTCGTGTCATTTGATAATACTAGTTGAAATTTACCGTGCATCAAATGCACGTGACTTGATGGACATGCCTAATAATACTATAACTCCTGGGAAAAATATTGAATGAGGTAATATGCAGTACAAAATACTTGTAAATGTTCATGAGAAATTCAAAGAAATTTTAATTCCAATATAAATTTAGTCTATCCATCAACCCTAATACAGAAATTCAAACATAATTTGTCAAATTAAAGGAATAGAATAATAAGTTGATGAGATTAAAAGGCTTACAGTGAGCAATTGATACTTGAGAGGTGAATTGCAACGAGGAAAGAGAAAGAGATGATTTATTAGAGAGAAAGGTTTATAGGGGTTTTCAGATAAATATGGGATTGATTCCTTATGGGCCTTGTGTAATACCCCGATTTTTCTTAATACTTAAAGATTATTTATTTATTTTCATATGGTGTGCTTGTGTAGCTTGCTGTCTATTATTTTTCTCCACATGATGAATAAAGTATTATTTTCGATAAAGCATTCTTCTTAAAGCCCAAATGTGATTTGTTTATTTTCTCTTTTAAAATATTTTGGCCCAAATGTACTTAAGCCCATAAACTTAACCTTTTATTTATTTAATTCCTACAACTTGTATGTGTAGCATCTTTTTCTTCTTTTTCCGGGTATTTGATGTGCATTTTATGGAGTGGGGTTTGTGTGTACACGTGCACTCCATGTACACGTGCACAAGGCACAAGCTTGGCCGGATTGTGGGTGATGGACTTAGATCATGGGTAGTTACATCTTGAGGTGTGGGTAGTTTCTCAACTCCCGATTGGATCTCAGCCCTTGATTCTCCAACTCCCCAATGTATCTTAACCCTCCATTCTATTTATCTCCTAGTATAAATACCCCTCCTATTTCCCTATCTCTTTTACACCAAAATTTTCTAAGATTATTTTAAGAGAGTTATTTGTGAGTCTGTGTGTGGGAGCTTTTCTGTGGAGACAAGCAGCATTCCTGAGGAGCTCGGTGTGGAACAAAGGAGCAAGGAGTGCAGTACCGTATTGAGGAGTTCTTGCGGGATTTCGTTTATTTCTTCATATAAGGTGGGTGTTTCTCAGGACTTCTAATGTAGGAATGATACCATAATTATTATGATTGATACCATGTTACAAAAGTGAATTGAATGTAGTTGAAACTGCTTAAACATGCTATTAATATTGAGAACGAGACTGTCGGTACAGTCGACTGCCATGTGAGCCAGCCGACTGGTACGAGACACTACTTTTCATAATGTGCTGATAAAAATGTGTGCAAATAGGCATGATGGTGTGATTATTATATGTACATTTTTTCCTATGACACACATGATGGAGGGAAGGTAAATGGATGAAAAGAACTAATGGAGAGTAATAACTTAAAATTGTCTGAGCAGTCGACTGATACTGGATTTAGCCGACTGGTACCATACTTGAGCATGACTGTTTTGGGAATTACATGAATTAAGATATTTTATTATACCTAGTATGTTGACTTGGGATTCATATCTTCATGGTCGTAAGAAAGTGTGAGCAATGTGAACGCATGTTTTAAAGTATTTTTTCTAAAGAAAGAGCATATTAGTAACTGAACATTCATGCTGTAATGTTACTGAACGATAAGAGACTCTGTTTATGAAATATGAATTTATGTATATGGTAAATTGATATCATGATACAAGTACATGTAAGAACTGTAAGATAATTCGTTATTTTGAAAATGGATCTGCCCAGTCGACCGAATGCGTGTAGCAAGTCGGCTGATCTGGACTTAGAGTTGTGCTATTTGAAATCTCCAGGACAGACGACTGATCGATGAACAGTCGACTGTTATGTGGATAATATTGTGAACATGGAAAGTTGCGGGACAGGCGACTGGTGGTGTACAACAGTCGACTATCCCGAGCATTTGTGATGAACCTGTATGTGACTGTATAAGTCGACTGGTGTTCTTCCAAGTCGACTGTACAGAGTGGCTTTTGATATATCTGAATTCATTTTATTTTACTGTTGGTAGTTGTGAACTGTATGATTTAAGTCGATGGACTCTGTTTATGACTGTATGAATTATCTAAATGAATCAGAGATGAGAATTGAGAACTAAATGAAATTATGAAAGGCTAAATCATGATGAGAAAGTCGGTGAGACTCTAAAATGAATGATGAGCTGATGATGCTCAATTGGATATTGCGAAATTGAAATTGAACGAAGGAGTAGCTAAGTCTCCCCGACAGTGAATTGAAATGATGTTGAGAAATAGACCAGGTTGGTCAAGTGAAATGAAATGATAAGTCCGGTTGATGGAGAAGCTAACTCTAGAGCTTGATTTTTATTCATGATTCTAATGTAACTTTAATACATAGTGTGGAGGTGATGAAGGTGAGAGAAAAACATGAGTATGAGAGCTAGGGTACGGTGCGGGTGTGTGAGCGGCAGAATGCATGCTTGATGAGTCAAGACATGGCGCGGGCACAACTCAGTAATGATCGGACTTTAGTCATGCTCATGGGATGCTTTGGTGACTGCAAGAGGATTGTGTTCAGGGAGGAGGCTGAATTGTCGCAGAATGCATGCTTGACGAGTCAAGACATGGCGCGAAATTCTACTCCAGGGGCCATGATACATGCTTGTACTCATAGAATCATCTAGGATACTCATTGAATTTACAGAAGTAGAGTAAGTCATAGCGGGGGATTGAACCCTATAAAAATGAAGAACGAATAAGAGGCTTGCCCTCGAACCTATGTAGAATGGGATGCATAGAATTCGAATAAGTATGCATTAGTGTCATGTGAAAATTAAATAAGTTGCATTAAGGATTAAGTGCACAATCACGACACGACATCTCTAAAAGTTCCCTTTTGATTTACATGCTTATTATTGAACAAATTGTGTTTTTGTTAAGAAATGAGATTCATTATACTGTTTCTGGCGTAGAGAGGATGACCATGTATAATTATCGTCGGTTGAATAAACTGACGTACCCATAGTTTTGTATGCAGGATAAATTACATGTAAAGGGGAATGGATGCATAAAGAGTTTATCATGTTGTTGTTCATTATGTAAATGTTGTATTTTTGCTTCCGCTGTGAAAATTTGAATGTAATATGTTGTAACTCTGATGTAAAAAGAAAAAGTTTATAATTCCTTGTAAAATTGTACTTAAAGAAAGTGAAAAGATCCTGAAGAACATCTCGAATTCAGTGATTTGGAATTCGGGGCGTTACACCTTGGCCTAGTATGCTGGCCAATTTTTTATATAAGCTCTAATCATACGAGGATTTTTACTGCAGTTGGATTCAAACCAGATGAAGCACAAGAATTGCAGACAAGAAGAATTCAGCTGATAGCTTGGTATACACATGGAAAACAGAAAGAGCCAAGGAAAAAAAAAAACTCTATATGGCTGTATTACTCCAATTGTAGAAACAGTAAATACAAGTTCACGTATTAATTTAATATACACACTGTAACACCCAACTCTTTGCATGTTTCCAATGTCAGAATTTCTGGGCATACAAAAAAAAAACATTCACAAACAACAAGCTTAACATCTTCATCCAGAATGAAGAATCATTGGCAGTTAAATATGAAAGTAAACTGTAAATAAAAATTTACTAATTTGCTTCACACTAATAATTAACCGTACTCTTTGTGGCAATCTTTATCCAACCTTGTTTCCCTCTTACGTTTTGGCTGAGGATTGCGTCCAACAAAACTTCAGAACTAACAGTGTCGTTTATGAATCTCTTTCTAATACTCATTCTTGAACCTCTGTATTGCAATAGCGAATTCAGTTCATCTATGAGGAATTAAACTCATTCCAGGAACCATGAGATCATCGACTTATATGATAGTGACAGTGACAGTGACAGTCTCACCCTTCGACTTTTCCCCTTCCTAGAAGAAAAGAAAAGAAACCCAATAAATTGTCATTTAAACCTCAACAAATTTGCTTAGTAACCCTAAACACTAAAAGATGAAAAACAGTAGGATTATAGCAAAATTTTGTATCCAATAGCATTATATATATCATCCCTTCTAATGAAATGGGGCATAACTAAGAGAAAAAGGGAAAACAAGAATAATGTTTTGTTTTTCACAAACTCTTGTTATGTATCCCGACAAAGTGTAGCAGTATCACTTCATACGGATCAAATAATATTGGAATAATGACTTCAACAAGGATGGATGCACTAAAAAACACATAGAAAAGCGAATTATTCACTATAGTTCCGGCAAACAATGAAACCTTCATCAGATATCTTACTCTGTTAAATCAATAAATATATAGGAAATCTCCATCACACCTCATATTTGATAAAAACGTTCATCTGAACATACAATTTAAAATAAATGGCACCCACCTGTGTGTGTGTGTGTGTGTAATGAAAAATCTGATACTTAATGAGAATGTGAGGCATACAACTCCACTGCATACCTGCATGACTTCTGCCATCCCCGTTATAACAATATTGTTAACTTATGTATTTTTTCCCCGTGCTTGTACATAACATGCCTCATACTGTATCACTCATTGGGCATCCACAAGAGTGATGAGCAAAGTACCGAGCACCATCTGGAACATTCTCTTTTCTGTCAGAGTTTTCGAGTCCATCTAGAATAAGGCAGAAGAGGTTGGTAATAGATAAACAGAACCGTACCCAATTTAGTATCTTAATCAATCTCTCAAATTTTCTTCGTGGACATTTCAGATATGGAAAGGTTTTGCTTACTGTTTTCCTGACCAGAAGAGAAGCAAGCAAGATTTTATTGTCAGGAAAAGATGGAACATGGTTGTTGAACCTTTCCTATGCCGAGCAGCAAATACTCATGAGCTTACTCACGACCAACGGAGAAGATCACAAGAGGCTCTGACGATTGATTGGCGATCTGTTATCTATTGATGCTCTCAAGAGTTACTTCTCGTTTATTTCTTATCTTGCTATTGAGACAATGGAGGGATGAAATGGGTGAGAAGTCTTTTGTTCTTCAAGAGGCATCTATGGTAAGTTTCATATGTTTGTTTAGTAATATAGTTACATTATTCCTTGAATTCATATGATATTAGACCTTTTAAGAAGTTGTTAAAAAATCATAGTTTATGCTCAAAGTAATAGGTAACATGATGATGAGCTTGCAGCCTTGAGGCAAGGAGCAAGAGAAGTTTCATGCTAACTTCAAGAATATATCATTCTGTTTTCAAGCATTGCCTTTGAAATTACCCGGATTTATATTCCATCGTGGTTTGAAGGTGAGATAAGCCTTTCATATATCAAACAAGATTTATATCAACAACGCATTCATTTATAAATTATTAAAAACACCTTAATTATAAAAAATATGGACAATATTTTCAAATTCTATCTAAAATTTCACTCTTGATTCTCATTTCTAGCTCCAAATGGCCATAATAGGAGCACACCAACTTTGGAAATGTTTAAATTTTAGTTCTATTCCTAAATTAAAGTTATTGACGATGTAGATTCTTAATTATTTGCATAGGCTCGAGATGAAATGTATTCAATGTTAGACTCGATAATTTAAAGGAGACCGCTGGCAAGGACATCCATCAAGATTTTTTACAAACTCATATGCAAAACAATAAGAGGACCCTCATAAACTTTGTGATTCACAGATGAAGGATACTACCTTATCCTAACTCTCCTTATTTCATGGTATAGTGTTTGTGACGATGACTTCTTGAAATAGACCACTCGACAATCTTTCAATTACAGGAGAGCTGTCAACAGAAAAAAAAAGATATGTAAATAAATAATAATTACACAATTTGTGACGACGTGGAATGTATGTTCCAAGCAAAGAATGGAGAATGCTAAAGAATAAAGAATTTGTGTGGAATGTATGTTTCAAGCAGTAGAAGCATATACCTCAAATCTGCATGTGGAGCAAGCATAGACTTCCCGAGCTCCGTTTTTATGTGATAGCTGTGCACCTTCTGTCATTCTCCCTAAAACCCCAAATAAATAAAAAAATTTAAATATAAAATGCCAAGCCAAACAGATTACGGTCCATCATCTTTTCAAATTGGTGTATAAAAAAGTTATAAAAATAATGAAGTTATGTGGGAAAAAAGCACAAAATTCCATTTTGAGGTGCAAAAAAGCTGGATTGTTGCTGCCGTCGAAAATAAATGATATAACCTACCAGCAGTATCAATATCAATAATGTCATCCAACATTACAACTAATTTTTCTTTGACATCCCCTATAAGATGCAATTCCTGTTCATATGAACCCGACATATAAGTCTGAAAAAAATCCAACTTCAACATCTTTCACAAAAAAGTATGAGGTACTTGAAAAGTACC
This sequence comes from Hemerocallis citrina, assembly GCA_017893485.1. Taxonomy (NCBI): domain Eukaryota; kingdom Viridiplantae; phylum Streptophyta; class Magnoliopsida; order Asparagales; family Asphodelaceae; genus Hemerocallis; species Hemerocallis citrina. The sequence goes on along the minus strand of CM030364.1, from coordinate 285,710,447 downwards.
AACCAAAAGTGTTTCAAGGATGTGTAATATGAGAAATGTTGTATAAATAACAAATCAAAATATTATATTGGTACTCATAAGTTTTTCCCTCTCAGTACACTACTGATGAATCCAAAGCATTACCTCAGGTAACATTGTGCCCATCACACCTTTTAACTATAAGAGCAATACCTCGGATAGCAAAAGCACGAGCCTTTGGAACACCTCCAACATCGATTGATACAAGTACCAAATCATTCGAGAAAATATTCTTGCTGGCCAGTTAATCAATAATCAACGACTGTAATTAGCACAATAAAAAAACAAAAATAATGTTCAATTAGAAATTATGAACAAATATATGTATACATATCGAGAATGATATTCACACGAAAAAAACAAATTTTTTTTTTTTTTTGGAACTACCTGAGCAGATAAATGGATGATTAAACCAAACATATGTTACAAGTTACAAATACCCTCCCTATCCATGTTCAGATTATAGATTAAGAACCATGTACCTACCTTTTAACTTCCAGCTCGCATAGGACATCGATCGGATTCATAGTCATCCGAGACATCGAGATCGTCGTAGGCATAGGTGTAGGCGACGGGGTTATCGGAGTCAACATCGTCCAGGATGGCTACGTGGCGGCGTTGAGGGATTTAGGATTTTCAATTTGGGTTGGGTTTGAATTGAGAGTTTATGGATGCTGAGATTAATTAAGATGATGATGTAAAAAATTAACGGCTGATCATGTTAGATTAACGGTTCAGATGATATTTAAATGAATGGTTAAGATCGAGTTGTCAAAATTGATGATTGAGATGGTCTATGGCCAGAGAAGAAGAAGAAGAAGAAGAGATCAATAAATAGATGTTACCTAAACTAATTAAAGATTACATATAAAATAGGTAAACTTAGAATTTATTAAGACAATCTAAAAGATAAGAATAAATAATAGATAATAAAAAAAGTAAGGAATTTAAACTCTATTTCATATCCAAAAATACCGGAAAATAGAGATAAATGATTATCTCGAAATTGTCCCAAGGCGACTATAATAACCCCCTTACCCCCGCCAGAACAGGTAATCAATATTTTTCTCCATAAAAGCTCTATCATATTTTTCTTGATTTCTGACTTGAGTCTGTCGCTGGGATCAATCCCGGTGTTTCAGACTTTTTGCAGGTCATCGGAGGCGATCGTCACCACGCGAATCAAATTCTACGACGCAAATGAGTCACATCGTCAAGTCAATCGCAGTCAATACCATTGAAAGTCAAAAGGTCAAGTTCTTGATTGTTCCTCAAAAGAATCCACATCATCTAGTTGCTCCCACACCGAAAAAGGCAGCAACACTGACATAAAAGATTACAAAAAATCGGCCCTACAAATAACCCTAGATGCTCTGTATACAGTTTAAATAAAGACAACTAAATATATATATATATATATATATATATATATATATATATATATATATATATATATATATATATATATATATATATATATATGGACCACCTTTCTTTTCTTGAATTAAGCATATGAATTTTTTTCTTAGAGTAATGCTACACACACTACCAATTTAACTACATTTCTCTTCACTATCTTAGATGACACACTCTAATATATTGGGAAAGAGAGAGTAGGTGGTGGAACTCTCCAATAAAAGTGTACCATATAAGGTAGCCAAGAAAATGATAGTAAAATTGGTAATGAATGAAACAATACTCCTTTTCTTATATTAAGTATGGGGGACCTATTTCAGAAGTTTGCCGCCTCCGGCCCGCATGAGCTCAGGTCTAGCTCTAATAGGACGCTAAGTGCTAAAAATAATAATTCACGATTAGTTACTGTTACAATTAAGGTCCAACTATATAATTGCAGTAATGTCTACACTGTAATCACTGTCTTTCTATTGACATATGTGTAAGACTCCTGCAGACGAGAACAACGTAACATTTGCAGACACTACTCCCTTAAAAAAAAATATATATATATATAACAAAATATAGCGTACACGACTTAATTCAATTAATATCGAGGACTGTATATATACCATATATGTGTTAACATTAGCTACATAAATTAACTATTACGACCTTCATATCTCTCTCTCTGTCTTTATTATTTCTCTCTCTCATTTTAACCCACATGCATGCTCACCCAACGGTTTGTCTCCTATGATTTGGCTGACGTACGTAAGTTGGAATGACAGATGTAAACAGCATCTGCAAATTATCAAGCATACAACATGTGGAACTGTCCTTTCTCTCTCTCTCTCTCTCTATATATATAAGTTTGGCTACGTAAACTCTAGTTGCATCCACAGGTAGGCAGTATTACTCACTTGCTTAGCTTTATCAAGCACTTTTAACTTCCGGGACAAACCCCAAGTTCTGATCGATCTCTAACCCTTTTGTGGTACTACAAATAATAATGGGTTCGCTAATTTCATCCTCTGAACCCGGACCTTCGAGCTTCCGGAAAGGAGCTTGGAGCAAAGAGGAAGATGAACAACTTAGGAAGTGTATTGAGATGTATGGCGAAGGGAAATGGAGCTCAGTTCCCAAAAGAGCAGGTAAGTTTTGTTTTTAATTTATATAAAGATGGCATCGTTATCGTTCTATTAATGATAGATTAACGAAACATAGTAGACCCAATTACATAGAACATACAAAATAAGAAGATGAGTCTCACATCTCAAAAGTCTAATACAGCGACAATCCAAAAGAAAATACAGATACATGAAACATAAAATAGACACCCACTCTCACTTTCTCTCGTACTCAAAGAGCAGGTAAGTTGAGACTGTTGAGAAAGTGGTACTGAAACTTTGGTTATTAATTATTCGACAACTCAAGTTGCTTACGTGTGTATATATATATATATATATATATGTATAGTGTTTAATTTCTCGATCATGATCTCATTGCACGACTGTGCGTGCATATATGTATATGTATGTGAATATCAGGCCTGAAGAGGTGCCGAAAGAGTTGTCGGCTCAGATGGTTGAACTACCTTTCTCCAGGTATTCGAAGTGGGAAGTTTGCAGATGATGAAATCGACCTCATCATCAGGCTTCATAAGCTCTTGGGTAACAGGTAAAAGTTAAAAGATAACTCTGGTTTCAAGTGCATGTCGATTTTCTTGATGAAATTATTGGATGGAGTGTTTGCATTTTTTGTTCTTCATTAACAATCTGAGAGCATTTTTACATCTCAAGTGCTTATTGAACTTGGTATAAAAGTTGAGGAGCCAACGGATGTTCTATTTAATTACATAGCAAACCCACCGGCCACAATTCTTACAGCAGAACGAACAGGGTTAGTCCAAAAATCCGGATTGCCCTAGTCAAGTCCATATTTTGTTGCTTCTTACATTTTTTTAATAAAAATAATAACAACAAAAGTAAAAATAATAGCAAATTTCATGTTTTGTTGCTCCTTAGGTTGGGCTGGATTGATCTAAATGGCTGGCTGTGAGACTAATACCCAAACTTAATTGCAAGAGATAAATTAGACTTGGTAACACAGAACCGGATTGCTGTACACTAGCTACATGGGGTTTACTATTCATATATTATTTCCAATCATATATACAAGGACGTCCTATTTATGTCACGTATGTCAGATATAAGATGACAATTTTTTTATTCTGATATTGGGAATCAAGCCCTTCTGTCTGTCAGTATCCCGGCCCCAACTTGTCGTCCTCTTGCAAGTGATAATACTCATATTTGAACGAATAGGGCATCGATACATGTAATCGTGCATCAATGCCACCAAACGATTTGCTGTATAGGGACCAGCAATTTAAATGTACCAAACGGTTTGCTGTGTAGGGACTAGTAATTTAAAGTGCCGCCCAAGAGCATCCACTGATCGGTAAAAAAATGACAAAATGCATATTTTATATATAACATTTTAGCGTTTATTGCAGTCGTCGAATGCTATATTATAGCTAAAAAAAAAAAAAAAAAAAATTATGATCGGATGGATCCTGAAGATCTGTCCAACGATTTTTTAAAATTTCAATAATTTTTTAATTAATTAAAAAGAACTTTTAGTATTTAAAAAAAATTAGAAAATAAATTTTCCCTGGTCCCCCCCTCCCCCTTTCCCTGGAAGGATCTTCAAGATCCGTCCAAGGGCCAAATAAATTTTTTGTTTCACAATAAAAAATTCTTTTAAAAAGATTTTTTTATTATTAAAACTGAAAATTTCCCTCGGACGGAACTTCGAGTTCCGTCCCTTCAATAAAAATAATTAAGTTTTTCCCTCGGTCAAGATCCGTCCCGTATAATATGCATATTTTTATATCCGCTCTCATATATAACACTCTACTGTAGCAAAATCGTCAAAATATGCATAAATAGCAAACGATTGCAGCGCTTTGTTTGCTAAAATATGCATAACATGGATAAATAGCAAACGACTGTGGATGCTCTTAATAAATATATATTTTTTTTAATAAAATTAAATTTCGGGTGTTGTAATTTGGGACTTTTTATATATCTATAATCTCTAATATTATAATGAAAAAATGTCTTAGTGTCATTTGTAAATCTACCAAAGCGTGCATTGCTCGTGCATAACTAATATGAATGAGGTCTCAGGTTCGAGTCCCCACTACGTCATATATTTTACTTTGTTTTTAAAAAAATATATTAAATGTGCACGTGTAAATTACTATCTATCTATATCTACCTATCTATAATATAATATATAATCTTTATATATAATGGGAGAGTTGGAGTTGTAATTTATCAACAAGCAAACCCGTCTGTTGCCCGTGCAACCCCAACACCTATTTTTTTTACTTAAAATATTTTTTAATTGACACGTGCAATGCACGTAAAATATACATTAAAAAAAATTTAACACGTACACCGACATTTACATCAGAGTTTTTACTTTAATTTTTTTATTAACACGTGCTACACACGTCACATCCAACTCTTAACACATGCCTCACACGTGCTATACTATATTACTTTAAAAAATACATTTATTAAAACGTGCAATGCATGTGTTGAATAGTAGTAACTATTATAATGGAAGAGATGGAGCTGTAAATCTACCTACTTACGTGCAATGCACGTGCAACTCCAACTCCTCCATTATAGTCTTCACATTTACTTTTAAAAATATATAATCTTATTTATTAAGACATGCAATGCATGTGTAAATTAGAATTTTTACTTTAATTTATTTAAAAAATTAATACGTGCATCGTATGTGTATATTACTAGTTAATTATGAACGGACAATATACGTAAGTTGGTAGATTTACGGACGAAAACTCCAACTCTTTTATTATAACTAGTATTTAACACATGCGATGCACGTTTTAATCAATATATAGTTTTTAAAGTAATATAATATAGTACGTGTTAATAAATAGACTAAATATAAAAAAAGAACACAAAGTTTTAGGCCAGTTTAAAAAAAGTACACTAAGGTTTTTTTGTTTAAAAAAAGGACATAAAGTTTCAAAAAACTCCACTGGGTTAGTTAGGATTAGGGTTAGTTCGGGAGAGGAGGGGGGGGGGGGGGGGGGGGGGGGGGGTGATTTAAACATCTGATTAGTTAAGTGATGTTCTTTTAAACACAAATAAAAGATGAATGTGGTTTTTTTAAACACAAATAAAAGATGAAAGTGGTTTTTTTAAACCCTACCCTAACCCTAACTAACCCAGTGGAGTTTTTTGAAACTTTGTTTCCTTTTTTAAACAAAAAAACCATAGTATACTTTTTTTAAACTGGCCCAAAACTTTGTGTACTTTTTTTATATATTTAGTCTAATAAATACATATTTTTTAAAGCAATATAAAGAGTATAATAGAAGAGTTTGAGTTATACGTGTAATGCATGTAAATTGATAGATTTAAATAAAGTGGATAATGAGAGAGTTGAGTTGCACGTGCATTGCACGTAAAGTGGTAGATTTACAAATGACACTAAGGCCTTCTACCATTATAATATTCGAGATTAGAGATAGTTGCTAGTAATCTACACAATGCACTTCCTACTCATTCACATAAAAAAGGTAAATATTAAGACGTTATTTGGCATCAAACCTGAGACATCCCTTTACTCGTCACATACTCTTTATAAATTATCCCTAGAGACACCAACTTTTATTTTATATGAGTGACACTTTTGTAAATAATTATGTCGTAAATAAATTTAAACTTTGAGGATATTATGGTAACTAATTACAGAAATGAATAGTAATATAACTCTCACTTAAAAATGAATGGTTGAGATTAAATAATTAATTGGCTACAAATTCCAGTTTATCTACAAATTATACAACTCTAAAGTATTAGAGATAGAGATGTCTGGATTTGTGACCTAAATGGTTAGCCATGATTTTTAGCTGTCCGGTTCCCTACCAACAAAACAAAAATAAAATAGAATAACATAAAATAAAATTTATGTGACCACTTCCAAATATTATATTGATATTTGATTTTTTTTGCAATCTGAAAATTTCCCCCACATTCATATCAGACTTCTTACGCAATTTCTGATGTCAGAAAATTTGCAAGAAAATAGGGTTATAATTTTTGTTGAAGAACCCTGACCAAAATTCTGAAGCTATAGTAATGTTAAGATTTAGTATTTATACCGAGAAAAATCGATCTAGAGTATCATCTTAGCTAACTTAGTTAGAGAGATATCTAAAAATTCATATTTTAATTTTCTAAATTGAAAATCTATATGATCTACATCTTAAAAAGCATGCTTGTATAAAAATTTTAATAGATTTCGACAAGTTTTAATTTGTTCATTTATTTATTATGCAACTGAAAAATTAATATTTTATAAAAAGGTCTACAATTACTTCATTTTTATATGTAGTAATTTGGCAGAATTTTTTTTTAGTGATTTAGATGCAATGCAATGCTAAACATATAACAGAAAGAAATAATAAATCCATGACAAAGTGTTTGCTCGGTTAATTAATTTGTAGAGTCTTATAAACTATTTACTCTCAAGAAATTAATTAAACGGAGCGGCCATGTCATATATATATATCATGTTCATGTCAAATATATACTCTTCATGTCACTTTACAGAAATCAATATTTCTACTTTCAGGTGGTCACTGATCGCGGGAAGAATCCCTGGCAGAACTGCAAACGGCATCAAGAACTTCTGGAACTCTCACTTGAGCAAAAAGCTGAACGACCAACATGAGATGATCAAAGTGAAAGAAGCCATAGATGCCAAAGTCGACGTCCCAATCCATATTGTCAAGCCTCAGCCTTTGAGACTCACATCTTCTAATTTTGAACAAGACAACAATACTATTAAAAACATTAATGAAGTTAATGAGCATGAAGAACAATGGTGGAATATGAATGGTTCGATTAGTGGTGAGAACCAAGACAAGGAGGTTAGGCTGCAGGAAACTGAGAATATTGCGCCCATGAGCTTGCAAAATTACAAGTTTTTGTCCGAGACAGAGGAATTGCTTTTTCGGGAAATCAGAGATGAAGATCTGTTTTTAGGAGGGGTTAGTGAGTGGGAGAAACTACTTCAGGGTGGTGTTTGTATTGATTGAACATATATTGATCTTAGGTGTACTGTGTCTATATATACTATATAGTAAGTATACAATGGGATGAGGGCTGTGTGCAACTCCAACTCCTTTAATCTACTTTTCTTTTGGAATAACATGCATTTGTATATGTGATTTTTTCTTTTCAAAAAATTATTTAGGATCAATAGTGAACATTACAAACATTATAAATTTATAATGCTCCGTAAAACTTATACTGATTCGATCTCTATCAATTCATTTCGCATACTGTAATATTTTTTTTGGTGTTTTCCTTTTTTTTTTCCTCTTCTTTTATAATTGTTCGGCATTCACTATTACTTCTCTTAATAAGAATAATGAAAATAACTAAACCATATATAAATAGCTACGGGAGATTATCTGTTGGCCAAATACCGACGTTCGAAATAAATAGCTCGAATTGTCGAGGAATCGGTATACATCGCTCGAGGACGCTACCGTCCATGATGTTCTTCATCTCGTTAGCATCGATCTTTGGCTTGTTAGGCGAAGACGGCAGAACTCCGAAGCGAACCTCGCCCCGCAGATCATCCGGATACATTCAGATGGGTTTCCTGCTCATGGACAGCTGTTCTAAACTCTCTTTGTGCTCGTACACCATTGGCACGTACTCCTTATTTGGGGAGAGGTTATGCTTTTTCTTCTTCTTTGATGCCCGAGACTTGCGAGGGGAGGGACAGTTAAAATGTCGCCAAGCGATGGGGTCCTTTCTTCCGGATAATGAGGATCCCCCATTTCTCCGACCTCCTCCCTCACCACCTGACGGCTCCGCTATGTTCCTCCTCCTCGACCTCGTTCACATCCTCTCTCGACTGCCTGTGACTATCTCGATCGTTATCGGCTTTGGGCTCGTTGGAGGGGTTGCGTTCATCCACCTCGGGATTCCCCTGAGCTTCTCCGGTCTCCGCCGTCCCTTCTATGCGATCGAGCTCTTCCCCTTTCAAAATCCGAACTTGACATGATCTCAACATCCTCTTCTGGAGAAGGAACACTCTCCGACCTCGGTCGAGGGACTTCATCCTCCCACGAGGTTGACTTACTGGAAGACCCCAAAGAGGAATCACTCCCTCTAGGGGATGAAGTCGAGCCACGAGATTAACTGGTAGACATATTGAGAGTAAAGATCGTTCTAGAAAGACAAACTCAGGTTGTGGAGAGAGAGAGAGAGAGAGAGAGAGAGAGAGAGAGAGAGCGCAACCCCATAAAATAAGAGGGCAAAGTGAAATTATAGCAGGGAACACGACTTCTCGAATGACCCCGATCACGTTCCTCCATCTCGATAAATTTTGAAGCAACTACTCAAAGGTCACGCGAAGTCACGTGCGCACATGTTCACCATAGCTCTGCCCATGTACGCAAGATTCTAAGTGTATCCCCTTGTCTTCGCGCCTCGAAATGGCGCTCCGACCTTCAGGTCATTGTGGATTTCTCCGCTAAACATGGCCCGCATCTTCGCGCCTCAAAATGACGCTCCGACCTTGAGGCCATCGCGGATATCTCCGCTAAATATGACCCTCGTATTTGCACTTCGAAATGACCCTCCGATCCCAAGGCCATCGCGGATATCTCTGCGAAATATGACTCTCGTCTTCGCCCCTCGAAATGGCTCTCCGACCCCGAGGCGATCGTGGATTTCTGCGCTAAACATGGTCCTCATCTTCACGCCTCGAAATGGCGCTCCGATAAACATGGTCCTCATCTTCACGCCACGAAATGGCACTCTGATAAACATGGCCCTTATCTTCACGTCTCAAAATGACGCTCCTACCCAGAGGCCATCGTGAATTTCTTCGCAGACATTGGCCACAGCCTCGAGCAAAGCTCCTCGATATGAAGATCCGACTCCGAGGCACACACGAGACCATTTTCTCCTCGCTGCTCGGATCTCAAACCTCGGCGCCTCGGATCCTGTACCTCGGAAGGAGTTCTACACCATTACAACGAGCAAATATTTACGCCATCACATTTTTTCCTACGAGTTACCTACTCCTCACAGACGGTCGAGAACTTATCTCCGATAGTGGGGGGCTTGTGAGACGGATAAAAATTGTGGCTAATCCCCATCTTTCAATCCCAGCGCGGATCACGAGGTGAACTGGGACAGGATGGAAATTTCGTGGACAGACTTAGGTCCAAAGACGATTCAAGGGCCTTGCTCAGGCTCATTGGTCCATCTCGCCCTGCCCATACATGCTTTATCAACTATCTATGGGAAGTAGTCAAATCCTGGATAATCATGGATTTGACTATTGGATCTTATCTCAAATCATTGAAATCTTATTAGGCAGTTAATTTTTTTTTCCTAATAGGTTCCCACTGTCCTATAAATACATAGTCCCATCTGCTGTTACGAGGTAATCATATTTTCATCACCTAATCCCACTTTATACTCCGGTTTACTGACTTGATCGTCGGAGGGCCTGTCGCCGAAAAAACTCCCGGTGTTTCATGCATTTTGCAGGTATTCGACGATGGTCAACCACCATAGATCCACCAAATATTAGTCTCTCATCAGAACCAGATCGGCAGCTGAGATATGCTTTCCCTATCCAATAAAAGAATTCACTGTTTGTTGCTCCCATACAAAAAAATCAGCAGTATCATGTATAAAATGTCTTTTACTAGTCCAATGCGTACATGATCTTGCTATTCATGAACCCTTCAAAATTATAAATTATGACCAACTCTTGTACATGAGCTATACGCGGGCTCTGATATTTGGGGACCTTTATTTTTTGAAATATAAAGGTCCATTAAAATGATTTGAGCTTATACAGTTAGGCACTAGAATAATTTGAGCTTAGGCAAATTTGAATATAGTTAAAAGAGGACTTTTCATATATTTGAGGTTGGGCAAGTTTCCAACCTCTTTTGCAAGTGGGTCCGCCTATGATCTTCAGTCATATAGCGTAAATAATCATCCCAATCAAGGCTACTGGGATGCTGCTCTGTCTGACATGATAATCTTGTCGTCAATTATTACTAGTCTCCATGCAAGCACGTAGGACATGTATCGTTTAGCTATTTTAGCGCATGCTTTATTATGAAATGTTCTTCTATACCCTCCTTAATTGACCATGAATGCATGGTTTTCTATAACTCAATTAGAGCATCCACTATAGTTTTGTTTAAGTTTTCAATATTTAGCTTTTAGGATTTAATATTTAGAATGGATGGCTGCTGTCGTTATTTTTAAAATTTCACAATCAAATGATTAGGACGGAGCATGTTCATCCGTCTAACGTTTTTTTTTTGTCGGTAAAAAAAAAAAAATCAAAAAAACACATCCGTCTGGGGTGTTTTCATGATTTTTTTTCACATTTGTGTTATTACAAAAATACCCCTCCCCTCATTAAATGGATAATATTCATTTAGGAGTACATGTGTCAATTCACTACAAATAATGTCTCAATTTAGGGGTAAAAGTGGAGTTGAGGGGCGGATGAACTTCATCTGTCTCTCACCCACATATTTAATACATTTCATTTATCAGAAATTATAAATCGATGAGAGACGGAACACCTTCATCCGTCTCTCATCGATTTTTTTAATATTTAACAACAGACGGAGCTACTTCATTCGTCCGTTTCTCAAACGGATGATCTTCGTCCGTCTTTTATATTTAGCATTTTGCTAAAGCGGCTCCTAAGTTTAGCAATGCACTGTTCACTCCTATCCTAACTTATGAGTTTTTAGTAAACGACCGTGAGCATGTTTTTTAAATCGATTTCCATTTTTCGGGTTTTTAAAAAACGACAGTGGATGCTCTTATTGAAAACATATATTCCATCCGTTTCAAAATATAGTATGTTTCAAAATATAAGTTATTCAATATTTTTTTCTTTTTTTGTTTCAAAGTATGAGTTACTTTTCATTTTCAATATAAATATCTTGTCATTCTTAAATGTACATCAATTAATTTTCGGTGAGATTTTCAATTTTACCCTTATCTTTTTATTTATTCCTACTCCATATTTTTATAGAGAATGACAAATAGGACATTTTACAGTTGATAGCTCATTTATGAGGTTCAAAAATCAAGAATGTCTTGTACTTTTTTTCAATTCTAAATTTTTTCTTAATAGTCGTGTAGAAATCTAGAATGACCGCCATCCTCATTTCTTCTCTCCCGCGTCTCCGCCGTCCTCGACCTCAATACTCAGACAATTTTACTATTTTATTAATTATTTATAGTACAACTGTACAACAGAATGCCTCTCAAAAGATGGTTAATCAATTAGAGCATCTGTAGTCGTTATCTATATATCGATAATATCGATATATAGGTTAAAAAGTAGCTGCAGTCGTTTGCTATATATCGATATTATCGATAAATCGCTACAGTCGATTGCTATATATGAGAGACGAAATAGCTTTATCGATAAGTCAGCGACGGTGGTCGAAGAGCCGTCCCAGGCGTGCAAAACACTGTTGTAGGCGTCGGACGGCACTCCATATGCCGTCCGTTTCGAAAAATCCGCAATTAACCGGATTAATTAAATCAAAAAAGCCGAATAATTCCCACCGTCGGACGGCATGTGGTGTTGCGTTGGAGAAGTCGGCACCTTTCCCGGACGGCACTCGATGTGCCGTCCGTTGGGATTTTATTAAAAAAAAAAAAATTTGGCCGAATGACGAGATTGCCCTGGGTTCATTTCAACGGCCATAGTTCAACAAATGATCTTCAGATATATATAGAATATGTCACGAGGGTATTTTGGTCCAAAAAAAAATTAAAAGCCAGGATTTGTTGCATTAAATCAGGGCAATTAGTCATAAAGTAGGATAAAGTATGGAACAAGTGTGGAAATTGAGCTACACGCCAAAAAAGGGTGTCGGACGGCACTTCATGTGCCGTCCTAAACATCCGACGGCCAAAATTTTTTTTTTTTTTTTTTTTTTTTTAAACAGACGGCACTTCGAGTGCCGTCCGACAAGCGCGCACGCGTTTTTTCGACTTTTTAGCCTCCGACGGCATACGGAATGCCGTCCCTTAATATTAAATAGTTGTTTGCTATAATATAGCTTACGACGAGTACAGCGAAATCGTAATATCTATTTCTATTTATCGATATATGGATAAATTTATAGATAACGACTACAGATGCTCTTAGGTAACTTTTACTTATAGGTAATATTATTTATTATTAATTAATCCATATCCGCTGTTCCTCTCTTGCGAGAGCACGCACAGTAAAGCACTCCCCTCCTCGGGTGGGCCCCTATCTCTGTCACGCCCACGTGGCAGCATGACACAAGCACAGTGCTCAGACCCCCTATGCCCTGGGCCCCACACTAGCACCCCAGGTGCTGTCCAAGGCACAACAGTAGCCAACAATTCCTTCGATCCCATTTGAATTCATTTCATCATATTTACAACTATACCATTCACACATATATTTAATATATCATCATAGTTAACTATATATTTAATATATCATCATATTTAACTGTGCCATTCACATATATATTTAATATACTTCTATTTATTATATATATCTATTTGAGATTACACGACGTTACACAAGGTGTGAACTTTATCTTCTTCTTCTCTCAAGACCGGCTGTTAAATCTCTCTCTTAAAATTATCATTCCTTAACCATAATAATCGTACATCGTATATGTATATATAATTATGAAAGATTAGATTTCAGTCATTGATCAAACAACGCTGTGCGGTTGAATGCATAAAGAGACGGTTCACTGCAAATACCCATTGAACGAACAGAGGGCTTGATGGAGGACTGCACAACTCTTTGGAATGAGAGTTGTGCATGTCGGTCGACTGCACATGAAATACCCATTGAGTGAACAAAGGGCTTGATGGTCGACTGCACAATTCTTTGGAATGAGAGTTGTGCATGTCGGTCGACTGCACATGTGTAGTCGACTACACTTTTCCTGCACAGCTACTTCCTACCTTTGCCGTTGAGATGCTTACTCTTGCTTGCTCCTACTCCGACGCTTCTTCTTGCTATGTTTATCAACCTATCATATCGTGTATTGGATCCACATATCTGAACAAGAAGCCAAACGAAGGCTTTAACATTTTGTGGGGGTAAAGTCTTTCAAATTGGGCTAGTGAAGCAAATGATAAAATTAAGCAATATGGACACCTAGGGATTCGAGCTATTAATTATGTGGATCCAAATAGTAGCTTGTTCTACCATCTAACACTGTATATGACAAGGCAAATTCCTAGCACCCCATCTCTTTGATATGGGGTGGATGACGTGGTCTCATCTGGGCCATCAGAACTTCTTGGATTTCGCTCCCCTGTGATCATCAAGTCAAATGGATCACACGGGCTTCAGCCCATTCAGGCCCATAGGGAAACGGGTCCGACCGGGTCCATTAGGGTCTCAGACCCGTTTACCCCTGCCTATAAATACCAGACCCCCCCCCCCCCCCCCCCCCCCCCCCCCCCGACTTCTAAAGGAATATAAACTTTTCCCAACCTGAACCCTAGCTATTGTTGCTTTTTCAGTGACTGACTAGATTGTCGGAGGGTCTGTCGTCGGGACTTCTCCTGCTATTTCTAGGCAGTGTGCAGGTATAAAAGACCAAGCCGAGACTCAAAGATCCGAGCTGAGCTACTGGATACGAGCCGAGCACCCAGTCTCCACCTCTTTCCTGCTACCCCCGAGCCGGTCCTTCGTCCTAGGATCGGATCGATGCCAGTACCATATCTTCCGTTAAACAAATTATAAGAACTCACACTTGTTGCCCCCACACCCCAAAAACAAACAATATCAGGTTGGAGCAGTCTGTGGGAACTTGTTAGGTACCGACGCCAGTCCGAACCCAGCTAGGGACGTCATCTCAAGTCTGAGCTCCTTTATGGCTCTAAAAGCAGGGAGGGCCGTCACCTCCAGGCGTCGTCCTGATCCTCCTCCCCATTACAGCCATGCGGACGCCCAGGGCTCCAATCAACCACGGGTCAATAGAGCAGCTGGACCCGGACCAGGCACTTCTTACTCAGTCGCCACTGACTTTTGATGCTTCATCCAAAATCGGCAGGCCAACCAAACCAGGGGAGGGGCCGCTTCCAACTCGATCCCGAACCATGGCAGGTAGCTGACCCCAGAATGGGAGCCGGGACACAGCTACTCGCCTCGAGGACCTCAACCATCGCGTGACCCGGTGGGAAAAGCCCCAGTTACAAGGGCCGAGTTTCAGAATTTTAGGGACGAGGTCCTCCAGGCAATTCGAGGCGATCCTAGGACCGAAGCAAGCACTGACTCCATCCCTCAGCCAGAAGCCCGGGGTGGTGAATCCCACGGCTCGACCAGCCTTATTGAATAGGAAGACACTGTCCTCCGATGCCTCCGAGAGATGGAGAACCGACTCGCCTATCTCGGCGAGGGCGGACCGATGCCCGACCATGGTTATCGGCCGACCCGACCCCCATTTTGTACTCAAATCTTGGAAGCCGAAATCCCCAGAAATTTTAGGCCTCCCCAATTCGAGACATACAATGGCAAGGGTGATCCCGCTTATCACATAGAGGGGTTTAAAACCCTCATAATGATTCACAGCGCTTCGGATCCCTTCTATGTCGTGCTTTTCCTGCCACCCTGCGAGGTCCAACTCGAGAATGGTTCTCGAAGCTCACCTCCGGCTCAGTCTTCTCATTCGAACAGTTGGAATCAAACTTCTTAGCCCACTTCGTGACCAGCAGAAAGGTCGAGAAGACGAGCACGTCCCTTCTGGACCTCAGACAGAAGGAAGGGGAGCCACTCCGCAAATTCGTTCAGAGATTCATCGCTGAGGCGAGGTCTGTCTCCTCTCTCGACGTGAGCGTGGCTTCAGCGGCTTTCCGACACAACGTTCGGCACCCTCAGCATAAGGCTTCCTTGGCCAAAAAACCACCCACCGACTTTCCTGACCTGCTCAACCGGGTCGAGAAGTACATTTGGGCGGAAGAGGCCCTAAACCCTGAGGTAACCAAAGAAGCCACTGCTAAGGAAAAGCGGAAGGCAGCCGACGTCGAGCCCGCCAAGAAAGTTACGAAAGAGGCCATCGGCCTCAAAAGAATTCCTATGGTCCCCCGATTTGAGAGGTATATGCTGTTGATATAGAACGTGTCGGCAATCCTGATGGAGATCGAGGATAAAGGGATCGTCCGACTCCCTCCCCAAGTAAGCAACAAAAGAAGCGGGACCAGAGATTCTACTGCTGCTTCCATCAAGACAATGGGCACGAGACGAACAACTGCTGGGCCTTCAAAGACGAGATCGAGGCCATCATCCAATGAGGGTACCTGCGGGAGTTCACTCGGGATAACCTAATAGATCGGAGGGATACAAGGAATCTGAGGCCTTCGCCTCTCCCTCAAACGGTCAACCGACGACCCGAGCGGGATCCCAAGCCCGAGGAAATCGGAGGGCAGGTCATCCTACATTGTGTTCATGGTAGACCCATGGGAGGGAAATCCAATACTTCCTGTAGGGCCTTCGTCAGGGAGGTTAACTCCATTCGAGACCATCTCTCCCCCTAGATTCAGCAGCAGCCAGTCTCCTTCTCTGGAGAAGACCTGGAGGGAGTCCGGTTCCTGTACTGCGATGCCCTCGTCATCAGCATCGTCATGGACAACAGAAGCTCAGTCAACATCCTCTTCTTAGAAGCATTTGAGAACCTCAAGTTCCCCCGAGATAAGCTAAAGCTTACCGGGTACACCCTGCACGGGTTTTCGGGCATCCCGATGCAAATCGAAGGGATCATGATGCTGGACGTAACATCCAGCACAACCCCCATTAAATGAACCGAATCAATGGAAATCATGTGATCAATGTCAAGACGACATATAACACCATCCTCGGCCGACCCGGCCTCGGCTTATTTTGGGCTGTCCCCTCGGCCGACCACTTGAAGTTGAAGTTCCCCATTGACCTCGGGGTCGGTGTTGTCAGAGGGAATCAGGAGTCTGCACGCTCATGCTACATGACCGCAGTCGGAGGCGGGGTGTTCCCTCTTGACGTGTTCGAGCTTCCGCCTGAAAGAAGCCAGCAAGAGTCGGAGCCTGCAGACGAATTGGAGGAGGTCTCATTCGAGACAAAAGACAAGTCTAAGTGGTTTCGTATGAGATGCACCCTTTTCCCTAACCTGAAGCCAGGTCTGATTGATTGCATTTGCCATAATATCGACCTCTTCGCTTGGACCCCGTCCGGCATGCCCGAGATTTTCGAGGAACTAATCATGCACAGGATGAGCGTCGCCCCGGGCTCCAAGCCGATCCATCAGAAGCGGCACAAGTTCGCCCCGGAGAGGCAATAAGCAGTAAAAGCGGAGGTGGACAAACTGTTGTCCGCCCAGTTCATTTAGGAGGTTAGCTACTCCGAGTGGCTGGCTAACATCGTGATGGTCAAGAAGGCCAGCGGAAGCTAGAGGATCTGCATAGACTTCATGGATCTCACCAGGGCGTGCCCAAAAGACCCTTTCCCCCTCCGGAGCATCGACGCTCTGATCGACGCAACGTCGGGTCACGAGTTCCTGACCTTCATGGACGCCTTTTCAGGCTATAATCAGATCCAGATGTTCCCTCCAGACATTGCCAAAACATCCTTCGTCACCGATCAGGGTCTCTAATGTTACCGGGTCATGCCCTTCGGGCTCAAGAACGCCAGAGCCACCTACTAGAGACTTGTCAACCGAGTTTTCAAAGACCAGATCGGTCGTAACATGGAGGTATACGTCGACGACATGCTCATCAAGAGCCGATGAGGATAGGACCATGTCATCGACCTCGAGGAAGCCTTTGGCGTCCTTCGGTCCCACAACATGAGGCTCAATTCTGCCAAGTGTGCCTTCGGCTTCTCCTCGGGAAAATTTCTCGGGTTCGTCGTTAGCCAGCGCAGAATAGAGGCAAATCCCGAGAAGATCCAGGCCATAATCGACATGGCTCCTCCCAGAAATATTAAGGAGGTTTAGCGACTCACGGGAAGACTGGCGGCCATCGGCCACTTCCTTTCCAAGTATGGAGAGAAGTCCCTCCCCTTCTTCAAGGACCTGCGAGGGGTGAAAGGCTTCGAATGGGGCGACCCACAGCAATAGGAGTTCGACTAGTTGAAGTCCTACCTCGCCAACCCCCCGCTTCTGAGCAAATCCGAACCGGGTAAACCCTTCTTTCTGTACCTCTCAGCCTCAAAAATGCACTCTGTGCCGTGCTCGTTCGGGAAGAAGAAGGTGTTCAGAAGCCTCTCTACTATGTGAGCAAAGTCTTGCTCTCGGCCGAGACAAGATACACAAAGATGGTAAAGGTGGCATACGCCCTGGTAATGGTTGCGCGAAAGCTCCGCCCTTACTTCCAGGCCCACTCTATCCAGATTCGTACGGACCAGCCTCTCAAGGCCGTCCTCCACAAGCCCGAAAGTTCCGGCCACTTAGTCAAGTGGTCAATCAAACTAAGCCAGTACGACATCAGCTACCAGCTCAGGACAGCTATTAAGGGGCAGACCCTCACCGAATTTATCACGGAGTGCACTATCTCTGAGCCATCCGACACTCAAGTGGAAGATCCAATCTGGAAAGTTTATGTCAATAGCTCGTCTTGCGAAGTGGGAAGCGGCACGGGCGTCATCCTAAAAGGTCCCGACAACTTCATTCTCCAGTACTCCCTTTGCCTAAACTTCTCAGCCTCGAACAACGAGGCGAAATATGAGGCTATGATCGCCGGGCTCACCCTGGCGCACAAGGTGGGGCCCAGACAAATCAGGACCTTTAGCAACTCCCAGCTCATGGTCAATCAGATCACTGGGGAGTATGAGGCTCGTGACGCTCGAATGGGCTGATACTTGGCGGTAGTCCAGCAGCTCTTGATGTCCTTTGATTACTCCTTGGTTGAACGAATCCCTAAGGAGCAAAATGCCCAAGCTGAATCCTTTTCAAAACTCGCCTCATCATCCTTCGAAGGGCTCGACAGCACCGTCTTAATCAAAGTTCTCCTCAATCCTAGAATTGACCTCCTCGAAGTCCTCTGCCTTGCACCGAACCTTAGCCGGACAACTGGATGACTCACATCCAGAAGTTTCTGGCCGAGGACGAGCTTTCTCAAGATCGAGCCAAGGCTAGAAGGATCAGGTTCCATTCAGAAAGGTTCATCATAATCAACGAGACATTCTTCAAGTGCTCATACACAACAACGGACGACAGACCCTACCTTCGCTGCCTGGCCCCCAATGAGGCCAAGTACGCTTTGATGGAACTACATGAAGGAATTGGGGGGTGTCACATGGGGAGCATGTTGCTCGCCAAAAAAGCCCTAAACCACGGGTACTACTGGCCGACCATGTTACAACACACCCAAAACCTCATCAAAAGGTGCGGCCCTTGCCAAAGATCTCCTCGGTGAAAAGGCTTCCACAAGACAACCTCTGCTCCTTGGCAAGTCCGACCCTCTTTGCTATGTGGGGGATGGACTTGGTTGGCCCTTTTTTTAAAAGCGACGGGCCAAAGGAAGTTCCTTATGGTGGCCATCGACTACTTCACCAAATGGATCGAGGCAGAGCCCCTATCCACAATCACAGAGCACCAAACTCAGCAATTTTTCTAGAAACACATCATCTTTCGTTCGGGATCTCGCAGGTACTTATCACAAACAACGGAACCCAATTTGCAGGAAAGAACTTTCGAAAGTTCTGCGAAGACATTGGTGTCCAGCAGCGCTTCTCATCAATATGTCACCCTCAGTTAAATAGCCAGGCCGAAAATGCGAACCGTCAAATTCTCGATGGCCTCAAGAAGAGGTTGGATAATTCATCCAAGGTTCTGTAGGTTGACGAGTTTCCAATCGTACTCTGGGCACACCGGATGACGAAGAGAATCCCCACGGGTGAGTCACTGTTCAACCTAACCTATGAAACAGAGGCGGTTATCTCCTTAGAAATCGGGCTCCCTTCGCCCAGGATCATGACCTTTGATGAAGAGAACAACTCAACGAACCTCAGAGCTAACTTGGATCTAATCAAAGAGGTCAAAGAAAAATCCTCCATCAGAAGAAGCATATACCAACAACGGATCGAGATGTTTTATAACAAGAAGGTCCACCCCACCGACATCAAGCTAGGTGACCTCGTGCTCAGGAAGCTAGCGGTATCCAACCCCAGCAAAAAGAGAAAGTTGGCCCCTAATTGAAAGGGCCCGTATAAGGTCTCTGAAATGATACGCCCTGGCATGTACTGTCGCGAAGACCTGGGGGGCAGGATAGTAAAGAGGCCCTAGAATGCGGAACACCTCATCAAGTTCCTCGAAGGGAAGGACTAAACTCCTTTTGTACCCAAAACTTATGTAACCGGCACCACGTGCTCCTCCTTTTTGTGTAAATAAAAAGTGTAATCTTGTTTCTTCCCTTCTTTTTTTATTTTGGGCAAATTTCGGTGCCTTCAGCTCGACATTCGGCATTGACCTCGAGCCATGCCCTTACTTTCTTTAGCTTATGGGCTAAGCACTCAGTAATGACCTCGAGCCACACCCTAACTTCTCTACAAAGCACGGGAGCTTGACATTCGACATTGACCCCGAGTCATACCCTAGCTTTCTCAAGCTATATGGGCTAGGCGCTCGGCAATAACCTCGAGCCACACCCTAACTTTTCTACAAAGTACAAGAGCTCAACATTCGGCATTGACCTCGAGCTATACCCTAGTTTTCTCAAGCTTTATGGGCTAGGCACTCGACATTGACCTTGAGCCACACCCTAACTTTTCTACAAAGCATAGGAGCTCAACATTCGGCATTGACCTCGAGCCATACGCTAGCTTTCTCAAGCTTTATGGACTAGGCGCTCGGCAATGACCTCGAGCTACACCCTAACTTTTCTATAAAGGGTGGGATCTCGATATTTGGCTTTGACCTTGAGCCATACCCTAGCTTTCTCAAGCTTTATGGGCTAGGCGCTCGACAATGACCTCAAGCCACACCCTAACTTTTCTACAAAGCATGAAAGCTCGACATTTGGCATTGCCCTCAAGCAATGCCCTAGATTTTTTAAGCTATATGGGTTAGGAGCTCGGCAATGACCTTGGGCCACACCCCAACTTTCTCCCAAGACAGGGGCTCGATACTCGGCTTGCGCTACGCACAACGTCCTAAGCTGTCTTGCAAAATAGGGAGGGACGGAAAAATCAAATTTTATTCATCATAAAGCCTTGAATGGCCAAAGTACAATAAAAATTATTGCAACAGTTCCAGTGATCCTGACCTAACTATTTCTCGGGGGGCTTTTTTGGCTAACACGAACCATCTAGAGCCCAACCAAATGGGACCGTCCTCCGGCGAGCTCGTTCGGTACCACCGGCATTTCCAGTGTAGTCACCCCGACAACAGAGCTCTGCGCATCAGTCGGGTTCGCCATTTCCAGATAAAGGGTCGGTGAGGAACCCAAGACAGAGGGGCTGCCTCCCCCAAAAGGGCCGAACCGAGATCCGCCTGTGTCGAGCATGACTTTTAACCTATGAGACTTTTAACCTTTGAATCTCCAGCTCCTTCTCTACCACGACCTCATGAAGAATGGAATCCGAGGTCGGTTTCCTGGTGGAAGCGTTAGACATTGACCAGTTCGTCTCAGCACTCCCACAGTCTTGGTCAACTATAGCCTTCTTCAGGCTCGCCGACTCTAAACTGAGCTCCTTGAACTTGTTCATGAAATAGCTTACCGCGGTTTCTCGATCGCGGGCCTATTTGCGATAGCGGACCAAAACACTTTCCTTGGACTCTAGCCTATTCCAAAGTTGCCGGACCCCGGTAGAGCTGAGGTCGGCTCCTAGGATCTCGCCTATCAGACAAAAGGGAGAGGAAACAAAAATTCACTCCAAGCTTCTCAGAAAAGTGCAAGTCATAGCGGGTCGGCCAAAAGCACGATTATATTAATTCCAAAAAGCGGTGTCTAGTCCACGCTCGGCAAATGAAAAAAGAAAAAGAAAATGTAAACTAATTCTAGGGGGGATCTGCACCTCTTCGTCGACCGTCCCCCCCACCCCCCGCCCCTCTTTCTCCAAGTGCAGGTCCCTCAGAGCCTCGTCTCCCTCACCCTCAGGGGTCAGCGGATGCACGGGGGGCTCCCATCCGTAGTGGAGATTATCGATTTTGGCCTCGAGGTAAAGGAGTAGAAAGTGCTTTTTTGCTCGATTGTATGCCTCGTCTTGGGCGGTTATCAAATCCTCTGAAGTCGCCATCGCCAGCTCCTCATACTCCGCAGCCGCCTTCCGTTGAACCTCCCTCAAGGCGCGAAGGCGCTGGTCCTGTTAAGAGGCGAGGTCGGCTTGGAAGGCCTGCACTGCCCCCTGAGCTGCCGTCAGCTCGACCTTTGAGTTCTTCGCTTCTCGAAGGTACCGATCGACATTCCTCTTCTCGGCATGGACCTCCTTCTCGAAGCACCTCTTAAGCTGCACCCCGGTCATCAACGCCTGGTTGAAGAGAGACAAGAGTCAGGAAAGAATGCCGAGTACAAAAAGATGAACAAACAACAAACCAACACTTACCACCACTTGGGCTTGAGACCACTTCATGTAGGCCGTCTCCACCGTCTCAGTCTCCAAAATGGTCCGGTCGCGAGCCGTGACAAGTTTATCTGCCACCTCGATCGAGATCGGGCCCTCGGCCAGCGAGTCACCTTCCTTGACCACCCAGTTCGGGGCGAACGACCTTAGGCCCTTCTTTCCCACCATCTGATGGGCGTCGGGCTGGAGGGCGGGGGTCCCCGCCTTTAAGACCTCAGTAACCTTGTGGCTAATGGAGCTCGGCTTCGACTTGGGTGCATCTCTAGACGAGTGGGTTTTCTTCAAATTCTTTGAGGGCCGCTCCAAGGGAGCGTCGGAGCCCCCCTGGACGGACCCCTCCTTTGAAGCTGCCCTCTCGGCCCTCTTCTTCTAGGCCAGTGCCAGCAGGGCCTTCCTCATTTCGAGCTTTGACTGGTCCATCGCTACTGAGAGAAATGGGAAATATTAAAACAAAAGCAGAAAATTAAACAAGAATGAAATAGTAACATACAGGGGTCGGCTGTGCTCAGTCCGGTTCGGGCAAAGTGTAACTCTGTTATGTTCGGCCAATCGATGTTGTGCCCCTCAATAATTCTTTCAACATCAGCCCACTCTGCCTCAGTCAAGTCCCTCCGCCCTGAGGGTTTGTGGTTCGGCTTGTAGAAATTTTAGGCCGTCGGAATTTCCAAAGGTACCTCATTCCCGACTACGAAATACTTTTCCTTCCACCCCTTTATGGAATCTGGATGACCGTGCACCACTTTTTTGTAGGGGCGATGTGATATGTAAAAGATGCCCTCCTGATCTCTGAGCAATCTCACCCCTAAGACTACCCGAAAATATTTCAACTTTAGTGGTATCTTCTTCTCCTCGCACTTCAGAATGAAGCAGACGAGCTGCTTCCACGAATTGGGGCCGTACTACATCGGGCACAGCTCCCCCACCTCAGCACCCTCTTGATGAACGAGTGCAGCGGTAGCCTCAGTCCCGAGGTAAAGGCATCCTCAGAAAACAAACAAAAGCCGGGGGCCAACTCAGTGGTGGGATGAAGACTAGAGCTCAGAATCATCAGCTCGTACTCTCGAGGAATGAAGTAGCTGGCCCTTATCACGGGCATATAGTCGGCCTTCAGCACACACTGGACATTGTCCATAAGTATCTGGGTCTAGCCCGGTGAAGACACCTCCATGCCAAATTGGACCAAGTTTTCAACATCGTCAGGATACATCCTGATTGACCGTGGGTTCTTGTAGTGGGGGACGTCGAGCTCGTGCACTAGCTCGAACTCATCTGGTGTCCTCGTCGCTCGGTAGCGACCTCAAGCCACTCCCTAGCTTTTACAATAAGCAGGGACGACACTTGGCAGTGACCTCGAGCCACCCCCTAGCTTTTGCAGCAAGCTGGGGGAGGTCGACGCTCGGAGTGACCTCGAGCCATCCTCAAGCTTTCACAGCAAGCTGGGAGGCTCGACGCTCGGCAGTGACCTCGAGCCACCCCTAGCTTTTACAGCAAGCTGGGGGGCTCGATGCTCGGCGGTGGCCTCGAGCCACCCCCTAGCTTTCACAACAAGCAAGGGGACTTGGTGCTCGGCAATGACCTCGAGCCACCCCCTAGCTTTTGCAGCAAGCAAGGGGCTCGGTGCTTGGCAGTGACCTCGAGCCATCCCGTAACTTTTGCAGTAAGCTGGGGGGGCTTGACGCTCGGAGTGACCTCGAGCCACCCCCTAGATTTCACATCAAGCTAGATGGACTCGATGCTCGGCAGTGACCTCGAGCCATCCCCTAGCGTTCACAGCAAGCTGGGAGGCTCGACGCTCGGTAGTGACCTCGAGCCACCCCCTAGCTTTCATAACAAGCAGGGAGGCTTGGCGCTCGACAGTGACCTCGAGTCACCCCCTAGCTTCCACAACAAGCAGGGGGTTAGGCACTCCGTAGTGACCTCGAGCCACCCCCTAGCTGTCACAGAAAGTAGGGGTCTCAGCGCTCGATAGTGACCTTGAGCCAACCCCTAGCTTTCACAGCAAGCTGGGGGGCTCGACGCTCGTAGTGACCTCGAGCCACCCCTTAGCTTTGACAACAAGCAGGGGAGCTCGGTGCTCCGCAGTGACCTCGAGCCACCCCTAGCTTTTGCAGCAAGCTGGGGGGGGGCTCAACGCTCGGAGTGACCTCGAGCCACCCCCTAGCTTTCACTGCAAGCAGGGAGCTCGGTGCTAGGCAGTGACCTCGAGCCACCCCCTAGCTTTCACAATAAGCAAGGGGGCTCGGCGCTCGGCAGTGACCTCGAGCCACCCTTATATTTTGCAGCAAGCCGGGGGGCTCGGTGCTCGACAGTTACCTCGAGCCACCCCCTAGATTTCACAGCAAGCTGGGGGGCTCAATGCTCGGCAGTGACCTCGAGACACCCCCTAGCATTCAGAGCAAGCAGGGGGGCTCAGTGCTCGGCAGTGACCTTGAACCACCCCCTAGCTTTTGCAACAAGCTGAGGGTCTCGACGCTCGGAGTGACCCTCGGCATCCGAGCATGGAGACTTGCCCACCGATGCTCGACCCTCGAAGCGCCAGTCATAAACTCCGAGCCAAATTCCTGGCTCTCAGGCTATGACTCGATGCTCGACATTCGGTTCCAGACCATCAGTCCTCAGACCTCGACGATCTTTTCTCCGGAGGATCTCCTTCGCCCTACCCCACATATCACTCCAAAAAACTACAAATCCTACTATCCATACACACTGATCCACTCTTCCTATGGGGACAAACTACTCC
This sequence comes from Hemerocallis citrina, assembly GCA_017893485.1. Classification (NCBI taxonomy): domain Eukaryota; kingdom Viridiplantae; phylum Streptophyta; class Magnoliopsida; order Asparagales; family Asphodelaceae; genus Hemerocallis; species Hemerocallis citrina. The sequence continues at coordinate 285,685,630 of CM030364.1, read as the reverse complement.
TTCACGGTTGGCTTACGCCGCCCTCCAGGAGTAGGGGGCTCCTGATATGGGGTGGATGACGTGGCCCCATCTGGGCCATCAGACCTCCTCGGATTTCGCTCCCCTGTGATCATCAAGTCAAACGGGTCATACGAGCTTCAGCTTATTCAGGCCCACAGGCAAACAGGTCCAATCCGGTCCGTTAGGGTCTCAGATCCGTTTACCCCTGCCTATAAATACCAGACCCTCTCCTCACTTCTAAAGGAATTTAAACTTTTCCTCACCTGAACCCTAGCTACTGTTGCTTTCTTAGTGACTGATTAGATCGTCGCCGGGACTTCTCCCGGTATTTCTAGGCAGTGTGTAGATATAAAAGACCGAGCCGAGCCGAGCCTCAAAGATCCGAGCCGAGCTACTAGATCCGAGCCGAGCTACTGGACACGAGCTGAGCACCCGGCCTCCACCTCTCTCCTGCTACCCCCGAGCCGGTCTTTCGGCCTAGGATCGGATCGACGCCAATACCACATCTTCCGCTACACAAATTATAAGAACTCACACGTATTGCCCCCATACCCCAAAAACAAACAGCATCGCTCTTCTTGTTTTGTGCAAGTTAAATTGTAAAAATAGATTTTTTTTAGTTAATTTCATGTTAAAATTTGAGTGATTAATCTTAAATAAGTAGTGAAATCACAGTACAGTACGTCAGTATCTATCCTATGACAAAGCGGCCTCAGACAATGTTGGTAAATAGAGGTCTCATATTTTTGACCAGACTAAGTAGCAGCTTAAAAAATAAAAAAAACTTCTCTATCGTCTCACTTTGTTTTTAATATTAATTCTACTAGAAAAATTATGCACACTGCATACATATAATTACGTGCTTCCAGACAATCCAAAATTACAAATAAAGTTCCTAGAGAGATCCATGATTCATCTCTTAATTTATTCCTAGTAAGAGCATCTGTAGTCGTTTAATGCCATATTTTGGGTATTTGGCAAATGAAAATGAAAAAAAAATGGGTTTGCGCTGTAGTCGTCAAAGCCAAAATTGAGTGAGATCTCAGATTTTTTTTTTTTTTTGATAGAAGGGATGAGGTCCGAGGACCCCAGCCAAAATAACAAAAAACTAAACCAGAGTTCATACAGACTCAGAAGAGTGGTGGTCACAAAATACCAAAAACATCCTCAATAAGAGGATAAACAAAACCACCAACTCACCACACAAGCAAGTTTCTTAAAGGAGGTACAACAGAAAAGAGCTACAAAACAGTACTTCAAGAAAAAGAAAGACAACGATCATCAGCAAGCCATTAGGCTAAATTCTCCGAATCCGAACTAGAAGAAGCCTGGTCCGTATGAGCAGATTGAATATTATGCACCAACAAAATCCCAGTGACCAACTCTTGATGAAAAGCAGACATATTAGAAATCGTGGCAAGGGTGTTGGAGACCAGAGCTTCCTCATCATCCTGAATATCATGAGCTGGAGCATCAATAGGAATATCCACATCATCATCTTCAATAATAATAGCAGAAACAGGAGAAGCCCCAGGAGGAGGAGTAGAACTCATCGCAGACTGATCAGCATCCATAGCAGTGTTGTTACTAACTGGGATAAAAGACTTACAGGCATCAACCAGCTTGTTCACCTCAATCTTGATCTTCTTAGCAGGTGGAAGGATATCTGTCCAAGAGGAAACAAAATAACAGATGGAATCCAAAACCTTAACAATATCAACAGATTTTTTATTAAAAATCCTATTATTGCGTTCTAACCAAATAACCCAAATCAAAGCCATCATGGACATATCCTAGAGCAACAGATTATTCTTTTTAATCCTCTTTTTCCTCCAAATACTCCACCACGCCTTAATAGAAGGAGGAAAACCTCTAAATCTAAAGGCCACTTTGAGAACAAGCCACACTTGTTTAACAAAGTTACATCTAAGGAAGATGTGATAAGCAGATTCATTACCAGACTCACACAAAACACATTTTTGGCCCAAAGCTAAATTACGCTTATTTAAGTTATCGACAGTAAGAAGACGGTTATGAATAGTGAGCCAAACAAGAATTCTAACTTTAAGGGGAGCCACATTCTGCCAAATGAATTTATAGAAAGGACAAATCAAACCCCCCGCATTCAAAAAATTATAAAAGGATTTAACAGTGAATAAACCAGAACTGGTCCATCTCCAAATAGATTTGTTCTGAGGTTGCCAATCATAATTACTCAGTAGATGAAGAAGGGAGTTAAAATCATGAGTTTGCTGTAAAGAAAGGTTTCTACGAAATTCAATATTCCAAACTTTACCATAACGATTAGTAGAATAAAGAGAAAAGACAGAAGCATTTGGCAAGGAAGCAATATTGAAAAGGTCAGGAAATCTAGATGAAAGACTACAATTACCAATCCAAATATCTGTCCAAAAACGAACATTCTTACCATCACCACAGATTTTTTGAATGCCACATTTAAAAGGAGCCGCAGCTTTCCAAATACCTTTCCAAAAAGAAGATCCCACAGAAGACGGAAAATCAGGAAAATCATTGAGATTTCTTCTACGAAAGTATTTTCTCTTAACAACTCTAATCCAAACTTTATCTTCTGAGTTAAGGCAATTCCACAACCACTTGCCAAGCAGAGCCAAATTTTGATGACGAAGGTTAATCACACCTAAACCACCTTCAGACTTATTCTTACAAACTCTAGTCCAGTTCATCAGACATTTCCCCTGATCAGAATTTATTGAAGAGCCAACCCACAAAAATCTTCTTCTAAGAAGGTCAATCTTTTTAATAACCCAGACAGGAATATAAAAGAAGGACATAAGGTATAAAGGAATGCTAGAAATGATAGAATTGATAAGGATGAGTCTACCAGCTCTAGACAAAGATCTACCAGCCCAACAATTAAGTTTTTTTTCAATTTTATCAATAACAGGGAACCAGTCAGATTTGTAAAGATTACCTATTCTGAGAGGGATGCCCAAGTAATTAAGGGAAAAGGAACCTTTAGGGCAATTAAAAAAGGCAGAAATTTCTTCCTGTCTATTAGCATCACCTCCAATCCGCATACAAGAAGATTTGGAAAAATTGATTTTCATCCCAGAAACACTTTCAAAACAGTAAAGAAGGAATTTGAGATTTCTAAGCATAATACCATCACAAGAAGAGAAGAGAATAGTATCATCAGCATATTGTAAGTTGAGAACACCTCTAAAAGAAGGAAAGCCACCAATACCTTGAATAAAACCATTATCCCAAGCTTTAGAAAGCATCCCATTGAAAACATCAGCAACCAGGACAAATAATAAAGGAGAAATTGGGTCACCTTGTCTAAGACCACGTTTACAAACAAATTTCCTACCCTCAGAGTTATTAACTATAACAGAAGAAATACCAGATTGGAGGCTACTGAAGATCCAATTAATCCATTTAGGACCAAACCCTCTAGCAATGAAGACTTTTCTTAAAAAATTCCAATTCACTCTATCATAAGTTTTCTCAAAATCTAGTTTCAAAAGGATCCCTTCAGTGTGATCTTGTTTAATAGAATGAATAGTCTCTTGAACCACAGCAACACTATCCAAAATAAACCTATCTTTGATAAAACCTGATTGAGTAGAATCAACCAAGGATCCAATCACACTAGCAAGTCTGTTTGCTAATACTTCCATAATAATCTTAAAAATGACATTAAGAAGACTAATAGGTCTAAATTGGGTGACCTTATTAGTCCCTGGACATTTGGGAATGAGGATAATATGGGCATAATTAATCCTAGAAAAATTAAGAGAATTATCATAAAGTTCTTGAAACACACCTACAATATCCTCTTTAAAATCATTCCAAAAGAGTTTATAGCAAAAGGTAGGAATACCATCAGGACCAGGAGCAGCCTCCAGAGGAAGTCCACAAATTGCTTGATAAATTTCATCTTGCAAAAAAGGAGCTTCTAAGCAATCCAGATTTACATGTTGAGAAAGGGGATAAAGCTGATCCCAATTAACGTCTAAGAAAGTTTCACCATGATCTCCCATAAGATTTTTATAGAAAGAAAAAAATTCTTGATGAATCATCTGAGGATCAGAAGTGAGAATGTCATCAGTTTGAATTGAGATAATATGGTTCAATCTCTTCCTATGGGAAGCAAAATTGTGAAAGAACCTAGTATTACCATCACCCAAAGTAAGCCATTTCACTTTGGCTCTTTGAAACCATTTGATTTTATCAAGTTCGAAAATATGAAGATATTCTTTTTTCACATCAGATCTATAAGTTCTATCGTTTAAGGAAAGAGGATTCTGTTCCTCCAGTAAATCCAAATTGTTAATCTCATTTTCAAATAGCATTTTCTTTCTTTCAAAGGACCAAATCTATCTTTAACCCACAATTTACATCCAGATTTAAGAGTCTTAATCTTAGCAAGAAGACTTCTGAGTCCAGCTTGGTTGCAATTATTAACAGAGCTTAAACAAGAAGAAATCATAGCTTTAAAAGGAGGATCTTCAAGCCAAAACTTCTCAAATTTAAAAGAGAGTGATTTAGGAGAAGGGGAAGAGGAGGATAGAATAAGAGGAACATGGTCAGAGACAATATTAGGAGAAGCTTGAACAAAAGACAAAGGGAAGGCAGCATTCTAATCACAAGAGACTAAAAATCTATCAAGTTTAGCAAAACTAGGAACTAATCTATTGTTAGACCAAGTGAATTGTCTACCAAGAATAGGATAGTCAATCAGATTAAGAGAATTAATAACATTATTGAAATTATCAGAATCAGATCTGTGGTGAGGGAACCCATTTCTTTCAGAAACAAAACGGACCGCATTAAAGTCCCCTCCAAAAATGACCCAACCATTCATAACAGAATGCCATTGATCAAACTCCTCCCAAAACTCATCCTTAAAAGATTGGGTACAAGGACCATAAACAGATATAAAAAGAAGAGAGCAGTTGAAAGCAAAACAATATAATTCCACAGCAAGAAAGAATCTCTTTTTGTAAATCTTAGAACATTTAAATAAATGATCCTTAAAACCAATAAGCATACCACCAGAAGCCCCCTTAGAATCAAGCGAAACCCATTCAGTGATAATAGAGCCCCCTAAAGCTCTAAACAAAGATGGAGAGGTAGAAGATAACTTCGACTCTTGAATAGCAATAATATCAGGATGAGAAGAAACTATAAAATCAAAGACAGCTAATCTCTTATCTTCACTACCTAAGCCTCTAATATTCCAGGAAGATATAATCATTGGAAACATTGAGACTCTCCTCTAACAATTTCTAAAGCCATAATTTTATTGAAATCCTCATCCGAAAAATTAGCTAAACCAGCACAAGAAGTAAAAGATTTTAAATATTCAGAAGAAAAGGAATCAAAATGACATCTAAAAATAGAACCAAGACCATTACCTTCTGAAGGGGAAGCAACCACAGGGGCCAGGATCTCTAGGTTCCTGATCTTAGCAATAAGAGCCGCCTTCTGCAGGATAGGCTGGTCACCATCATGCCTTTGTTCAACTCTCAGACTCCTTCTGATGGGTCCTTCAGATTTAGAGGAGTGTTTTCTCTTTCTATAGACTTTAGAGCAGGGGCTAACACATTTTTGTAGAAAGTTAGGATCAAAGGAATCAGAGGGACCAACATCAGAATCAGGATAACACACAGCCAAAGGAATAGGGGTGACAAAATCATCCTCAATAGGTGGATCAGAGTCTAGAGAGGAAACAACAGGATTATTATCATTAACAACAAAATCATTAGAAGTCGAAACCGGAATGTTGACAGGAACATCAGGAACATCAAAGTAAGGAACATCAAGAGGAAAACCACACACAATAGAATAACCAGATTTATAACCGGACACATCAGGACAAGCCCAAGAAGAGTCACATTTAGTCAAAAAGAGCCTTGGGAGGAAAAAACTAGGACAATAAGGGATCTTATTAAAAAGATAGTCCATAGCCAAAGAGGGAGTACCACCAGAAACCAGGGATTTCACAAGATCTTTCCAAAAAGAACCTACAGGAAGAGATCGTTTAAGATACATAGAGGCTCTCAACTGGGTTTCGTAGGTCAACATCTCAGGGTTACATTCAGAAAACTTCACTAAAGCATTTTCAGGAATAGGAACAGACTCAGTATGAGGAAGAACAACTGATAAACTAAGATCATCATTAGGAGCCACAGGTAACAAAGGAACAGAAACATCAACAATCTCTCCTTCCTCAGGAGAAACTTTCCTAACCCATGAAGAGGACCATGCTTTACCCTTACCACCTTGAAATTTATCAGAGCTAGATTTCTTAGGAAGGGGATTGGAAGAAGAAGAAAAACCATGAGTTCTATTAATCGGGGCACTCCAAGAATCCCAGTTATTATCACCCTCCTTAGAAAGAACAGGATTAGAAGAGGATGAATGTTTCAGATCTTGTTGTGGAAAGTCAGGGTACGTAACAACAACTTTAAAGGCTCTAGAACCAACCCACAAGATATAGTCAAAGATAAGAGGAGTCGAGGGACAACGCAGAAAATCAGCAATAACTTCCAAGTGCCCATTGCTAAGTCTATTTTTAGCAGAAAAACCAACAAAATTCCCAATACAACGAGAAACATGACTAAAGGAGGCAAAAGACTCACAATACGGAGGGATACCAGACAAGATAGCTCTTGTCTTAACCAGACCAAGAGAGCGATTCGTGATACCAAACTGAGGCCAATTCTTAACAGTGAAAGATGCCCTACCAAACTTAAGTTCTTGACCTTTGAGGTTTTCAAGACATTTGATATTGGGACATTTACAAATAAAATCCCCGTTGGGGAGCATCCAGAGACCCCAATCCCAACCCGGGATTTGAAAACGAGCATCGAGGAAATTAACAAGGTCAGGAGCAGTAATAGAACCAGACAAAACAGAAATGACACCTTCCGTATTTAACAAAAGACATCTATCTTTCATTTCTTGCGAGAACTCACAGTAAACTTCAACTTTGGACTCACTAACTAAATCAGAATAAGATAAACGAGGGTTCCCAGAAGAAGGAGGTGAACTACCGGTAAAAGGAACAGAAGAACTAGACGAAGGGAGAATAGAGGGAGTAGGAAGAGAAGGAGGAGGACCCAAAAGACTACCTGAACCCACCACCCTGTTGTCCCAAGCCCTAGCCACCACCGCAGCCGTCTCCGTCACCTTCTGGTCTAGAGATTGAAGATCAGGAGACGCCACTCCAGAAGGTGGGTTTTGATTATAACCACCACCTGATCCAGATCTACCCGCACCATAGGGGAAACGGCCAGAGGATCCCGATCGACCACCACCCGTTCTCCCCTACCCCCACCAAATTTCCGAGAAGGACAAACATTCTGATGATGACCTTTACCACCGCATGCATGACAAATAATCATGTTGTGACAATCTTTTTTGAAATGGCCTTTTTCAAAACAGTTAAAACAACGATTAGAAAAAGAGGAAGGAAAGGAAGACGAAACCCTAGAAGGAAGAGAAGAAGAAGCTTTATAAGAAGAGGAAGAGGAAGAGCCAGAGGGAACAGATAAAGACTTCAGATCCAAAGTAGGTTTAGAAAAGGAATTATTCGAAAGGTTTTTTTTGAAAACTTCCACCCAACTACAGCCTTTCGACGCTTCAAGAAACGAGGCGTTTCTTGTTTTGGCGCCAAAATCCTCGAAAGAAGACAAAGAACTACTCAATACATCCCCAGACATCCACTCATTACTTTCCTTAGAGTTTAGTTCCCCAGATAGCCACTCACACCCTCTCCTAGGGTTCTGTTCCCTAGATGCTCTTAAACCACACGCAACAGAAAAATCACGTGAAGGACACGTGGAAAGAAGATGAAGAGCGTGAGGAAAAAATTCATGATATTGAATAGGAGAAGGCGGAGAAAATGGAGACGAACCATGGAGAGATGGAGAAGAAGATGTTTCTTGAACCAAGAAAATTTTTCCGGGGTCTTGGGTTGAGATCTCAGAAATTTAAATCAAAAAAATATATAAATATATATATGAATGCATTAAAGTGAGGGAAAAGGACAATTTTTTTTTTTAAATTAAAAACAGTTAACAGAATCACTAAAGGACAAAAAAAAAAAAAATTCAAATCTGCCAAATGCCTTGGACGGTACATTATGTACCGTCCTAGGCAAATGGCCTTTTGGAAATTTTGGTCTTGGACGGTACATTATGTACCGTCCGTCCAAATTTTTTTTTTTTATATAAAATTTAATTAATCAGACGGTGTTTAATTTTTCGTCTGTCGGATTTGTCGTATACAAAATTTGAAGCGACGGTGTTTAATCTTTCGTCCCACGTTTCGGACGAAAGATTATATTTTGTCCGGCTATAATTTGGCTTTTGCCAAATCGTCTTCCATATTTGGCACGCAACTGTTCATGCGACACCCAAAATTTGGGTATTTGGCAGACGGCTATAGCGACTTTTTTTTGATTTTTTCCCAAAATTTGGGTATATGGCATACGACTACAGATGCTCTAACGAGGTCTTGGAAAACAAGTAAACTACGTAATATGATATGGATGACAATTTTCTGAAGTCAATCTCTAATATCTAATATTATAATCAGAGAGTTGGTGTTGTCATTTCTAGATATTCAATTATCTAATCTCAACCATTCATTTTTAAGTGTGAGCTATATTAATCATTCATTTACTCAACTGTTGTTACTTACCATAATATCCTAAATGTTCAAATTTATTTACAACATAATTATTTTTACAAAAAGTATCACTCATATAAAATAAAAATTGTGCCACTAGAGATAATTTGTAAAGAGTATGTGATGAATAAAAGGATGTCTCAGGTTCGAAGCCAGATTACATCCATTTATTTACGATATAAAAATAATTAATTAGAACGTGCATCGCATGTGCATATATCTATTATTTTAATGGGAGAGTTGGGGTTGTAACCAAATAAACCCTAACTTTCTAACTAAACAAATCCGTGCATCGCCTGTGCATAACTAATATAAATGAGGTCGAAGGTTCAAAGTTAGACAACATCAAAATTTTTACATTAAAATATATATATATTTATAAGACGTGCATCGCACGTGTAAATTACTAGTAGTTTTAATGTGCAGGTGCATGTTCAATTTTTTTTTGGCAAGGATTGGACACAGCCCGCAATAAAAATAATTCAAGATTAATTCACCAAATAATTGTTTCTCTTTTTAGGGTTTCTAGATAGAGAAACTCCTTCAAAACCCCACAAAAAGAGACCCAACTTAGATCTGAGCTTGTGGGGGTGGCGGCGACTAGTGCTCGTTGCCCCCATCCCACTAATCTTGCACTCTCCATTGTATCTGTAGTACCCCGTATTTTTAATTATTATTTTTAAATGTTCATAATAAATTAAAATGATTTTTGGAGATTTAATAAATATTTTCCTGGAAATTTATCTTTTTACACGTGCGAAACACGTGCAAATATTTTCTTGAGAAGTTCAAAGGCTAAAATTTCTTCATGGAAAATCATCATTTATTATTTTGGATTTATTTTTAATTTTTCAAGATTTTTTCTGACATTTATTGGATCTATTTGCAAATATTAAGAAAAAGATGGATCTTTTTGCAAAATTGTCATTTTGAGGGGTGAAAGTGCAAAACTGTTTTCTGAGCTTTTCAATAGTGCCGGTTGGAGTTAAGGAGTCTATTTTGATTTTAAATCTCAATTTAAATGATCTTATCGAGTTTCCAAGTATAGGAATCTATTTATGTAAAGTTATATTTTCAAGGGGTTATTTTGCAAATGTGTCTAAAAACCCTAATTCTTCCTCCCCGGCTATTTAAAAGAGAGTGCATCCGTCTTTCACTGCACAGCATTGAGTTTTCTTATTTTTGGAGGATTTGGGAGAAGATTTTGGATCTCGCGAAGGAAAGACTTCTTATCAAGGGATTTCTTCATTTAATGTAAGTGATATAATTATTTTGTTTGTTCTTTGAATATTGTATGTGAGTGACATGTTTGTTTTTCTTTTATTTTGTGTATGTTGTATGTGAGTAATTGATTGGTTGATTGTTTATTTATGTGAGTGGTAAAATTGGTTGTTTGATCTATGAATGTTTAATGGATCTTGGATATTGAACTTTATTGCTAGAAAACATGATTAAGGTTTGAGTATGACTATGAAAATAATGGATTGGATGGATGAACGATTTGATCTTGAGAAACCCTAGTGGTATGTGATTACAAATTTGATTATGGTTATGAGTTGTGGTAGAAATTCAGTTTTTGAGAAATTTGAATGGAAGAGTTATGAATCAAGAGATCAAGTCATGAAAAATTAAAATTTGATAAATTAGTTAAGTTGAGGAGATATACCCAAATTGGGATTTCTTTGAGATTTTTGATATTTGTATGGTTTGGATTTGAATACGAACTATTTCAGTGAACAATGAATTTTGTAAGAAACTCTAATTTTTATTATATGCACAATCCATGTATTAATTGAAAGAATCAACAAAATCTCTATTTTCATGAATTCAGGCAATTTGATTTAGTTTTATGGACTATTATATGTCCTACCAGTTGTATTTGGTTATATAAGAAATAAGTTTTTATCGAAATCGTTTTCATAAAGTAAAACTACGTATCGGTTGAATTGTGCACAACCAAAATACTGCAGACTGAAGGCCGACAGTCGACTATCATGAATTCTCAGTCGACTGATACGACCCAGCTGCTATGTTCTTTAGTTTTCTTGAAATTTCTCTCTGGACAGTCGACCTATTCCCTTTTCAGTCGACTGCTATACTTAGAATAATTTCTTAAAGATTATTGGATTTTCTCTCTGGATAGTCGACCTATGACTTTTACAAGTCGACTTATAAGACTTAGTTTATTTTTCTTAAGACCATGAAATTCTCGTTCTGGACAGTTGACTTACTCTTGTTATTAGTCAACTGAGACTGATGTATTCTTATAATTTTGAATGATCATTCAAACGATCTATTCTTTAAATGTTTTGATCTATAACGTATTATTCTATACTTATAACGTATTATTCTATACTTTATCTTCTATTGCGCATATGTTTCAAGATGTTAAGTTGAGCAATTTATGTTGGAAGGTTGGTTTGGATATTTGAGTTTGAGTCTTTAGAGGGTGTGTGTGACCCTAGTATACCGACGGATGAGTTATTTATGTCTGGGCCTGTTGAGGCATTTAGTTGATCAGTTGTTGAGTTAAGTCCGGTAGGATACACCAACTCTAGGAGATTCGTTAAGTAATTAAATAACCTAAATGATAAGGACATGCACTACTGGTGATATGATGAACGGGAACATGGGTTATGGACCTTAGTATGGCTTGCGGTGTGAGATAATTTCCGGAATTATTCAGGTGTGAGTGAAATAGTCTCCGGAATTACCTGTGGTGTGGGATTGATCTCCGGAATTATCGGGGTCGAGGCGACGCACATGTGGTATTCGTGTGATGAGGTGCCATTGCTTGCGGTGTGGGGTATTCTCGAAGATTTTCAGGTGTAAGTGAAATAGTCTCCGGAATTATCTGTGGATAGAGATTGACCTCCGGAATTATCGGGGCATGGGCTAATACTCACAATTTATCTTTATCTCGTAGTAGTCATCGTGATAGGATTAGTTGCATAGCGGGGATTGAACCCTATAATGTGGAGACATTAAGGGCTTGCACCGGACCTATGTAGAGTGGGATGCATAGACTCCGACAAGTACACATTAGAGAGTCAGCATATAGACTTGTGTTTCTTGACTTGGTTTTATGCATGTATTTTCCTGTTTTCTACACTTGACACTTAGTCTAGTTTCACTTGATGTTTACATGTTTCCTTGCTACGTCATAATTTATGTATTCTTGTTATTACATGTTGGTTATGAATCCATGCTTAATGTTTATTTATGTTATTTGTTTTCTTTATGTCACTCACATCTTTATGGCTGACCCCTTTAGTTTTGGGGGTTAGGGTTATCTCTAGCCTCATATTTTACAGGTGATTTCTTAAGGCTCGGATTTGGATGCTTGAGTTCCTTTATATAATGACTTATGAAATTGTAAATTGTTGTAAAGAAAAGAGAAATGTGATTTAAGATGTATTGTATTCCGCTGTGCTATGTAAACGATTATTGTAATGAAAGTTAAAAATTTTTATTGGTGTTAAGTTGTGTTTAATATTATATTGAAGTTGATGCTGGAAATTGTGCCGCGTATTTTCTAAGATATTATATTAGAAATTTGAGGCGCTACAGTACCTCCCTCCACCCTTCTTCTTCCCGTGCTTCGTCGCCCCAATCACGCCACCACGCCGCACCACCTCCACTCCGGTGCCATCGACTCCGATCCAGAGCCGCTCGCAGAGTCACCACCGCTTGGGCCGCAGCAACTTCGCTACCGAAGATTTTGCGTTGCCCCTTCGATCATTACTAATCCCCCGCCGAAAGTTGTGACGGCTGGTGGTGCGCCAAATCTCGAGGGGCCTGCGGAAACATTAACGCCGGTGATGGCTGCGCTGTGGAAAAATCACATACCTGCCACCCACTCCCTCATATTCTCTGACACCCCCCTGAAGTCGTCGATGAGCCGCCGCGTGCTGGTCGATGTCCACGTCGAGGGGATGCCGACGTTTGAGTTTCCGAGCAGCATGGGGATTCTTTTGTTTGAGATGAGATGGTTTGATCACTACACTTCTTTGGTAGTGGATTGGTTTGTGTTCTGAGTGTGGGTGAGTATGAGTGAGAGGTGATTTTATGTATGCTCTGATTGTGTGTGGGTGGGTGAGTGTGGGTGGGTGAGTGTGGGTGAGAGAGTGTGAGAGAGGCTTGGTCTGCGGGAGTGGGGGAGGAGATGGCTGGGTTTAGCAATTTTTTTAATATTTGCTTGTAGTGAGTACATTCACCTAGTACTCTGTAGTTTTATTAATCCCTAATTAATGAAACGGGTGGCCATATTCCACATTTTCCTACAAAAAAAAAATAATTTAATATTAATAATTGTTACAAGGTACAACTAAATAAACTACTAAATTACACGTACGATGCACATATTTATAAAGAAATATATTTTTGAAGTAAAAAAATTCTGACACTGCCTGACAATGAACCTAAGACTTTCTTTATATTAGTTATGCACGTGCATTGCACGTATTTGTTTGATCACAATGCACGTATTTGTTTGATTACACAACCCCAACTCTCCAATTAAAATTACTAGTAATATACACGCGCGATGCACGTCTTTATATATATATATATATATATATATATATATATATATATATAGAGAGAGAGAGAGAGAGAGAGAGAGAGAGAGAGAGAGAGAGAGAGAGAGAAATCTTCCGTTGCTCACCATTCTGGTGAGCACTCTCGTGAGCACTCGCTCAGAACCGTTCGATTTCAGATCGCATCATCGTGGTCATCTAAGGGTCAATACTCTCTCCGCTCAAACCAGTCATGAGAAGGACATTTTCAACAATACGCTCTCCAGTTCTCCTCACTGTCGAAATCCCCAATCTTCCTCATCTTCCTCACGCTAAGCTTCCCCCAAACCCTATCTTCCTCATCTTCCTCACGCTGAACTACTCAACCCAAATCCCCAATCTTCCTCAATGCCACGAACTCCCCAAGCCGAGGAGCGATTCTGCTCTTCCCCGTCCTCAAATCCCCAAGGCCTCTCATGATCCCCAAGCCGAAGTTCGATTTGGAATTAACACCTCGTCCTCAGCAGCGTTCGAGATCGAAACCCTACTCAAAATCCGAAAATTCAACAAATTGAAACCCTACTTGCTCACCTTTTCCCCTCTCCCTCTCTTTCTTTCATCGACGAAGCTCCTCTCCAAATCGAGGGAACCCGAAGAAACCCTAGCCCCGAATCCCCTACTTGATGATTTCCAGATCTGTACGGTGATGAAGAAGAAGTGGAGTGGTGGTGGTGGTGGTGATGTTGTTAGATGAAGAAGAAGTGGTGTTAATTTGTATTTTGTACTTTGTGAAATTAGAAAGAAGAAGAAGTGTTAATTTGTATTTTGTGAGCAGCAACAGATCTTAGTAGATCCGCAAGATATTCTCTAATCATGATCTGAAAGCTTCGGAGTGTATGAAGAAGTCTGAGGAAGATGAATCCAAAGAAGTCTTGGTCTCTGGTCATCTGCATACTTCATTTTCTGCATGTTGATTGTCTTTGTTTTTCGGGGTTCATTTGGGACTCTGATACCTTTGATTGAATGTCAATGAACATCTTGCTTGAAATTATCAGTTTGCATACCTGCAGGAACTTGCTTGTAATTTTTTCCCTTGTTACCAAAATTGTGCTGAATAAATGCTAGCTGCATGTTGATTGTCTTTGTTTTTCAGTGTTCACTATTTCCCTTTCTGACAATTGATTCAAGATTTTTTGTACATGGAAATCTGCTGTCAGTTCTCTTAAATGTTAAAAAAGAATTCTATTTTTTGTACATGGTAATTTGCTAATAGTCTGTTTACCTCAAAATATTTTTTGTGAAAAAAATCAAAATCAGTGTTGGATGTGAGATGCATTTCAAGTATCATTAGTGCCACCATTCATGCCCACAGTGACAATAAATAATAGCATTTGTCACCATCATGAATATAAGCAAACCTAATCAAGACTATTTTGTTAGTAGTCATAGTATTCTTGCCTTTTTCTATTTCTGAAGATAATGGTGTTGGAAGAAAACATGCATCTGTTCTGTCCCACTTCCTGCTTTCATGCAAAGATTTGTGGAACAAATTGATAAACACAAGGGGAAGAAAGGGTACAACTTTTTTATGGTGAAGACTTCAACAGAAAGAGTTCTGTCTGCTAAAAGGATTAATTAACAGAATTCTCTTCTAGGTTGAAGCACAGAATAAAGTATCTGTAATCTTGTAGTAATGGACTTAAGTTGGGTAAGCAGCCGAACCTGCAGCATTCATGTGTGTATGAGTTCAGTAACAAAATGTCAATTACAATCTCCGTAACACAATCATATGATAGCCAGTTTTGCACAAGAACCTATCAAACACAAACAGAAGAATTCCATCATAAGGAAAAAGAATAGATACTACTCCAAATGCAAAAGAAGAAACAAAGCCTTCAATACAAACACAAACACCAAGTCCACAGTTTTCAATTGACTAATTCATCACACCTGCATACCAAATATGAAATATTGGACAACATACATGCAAGTAAATAATATTTGGAATACAAATGGACATTTAGGTTCTTGACTTCCAATTGATTTATTCTCTGTAATTATGCATCAACAGAACATACCAAGATTTCCTAGGAGTCAACTTCCTCCAAAATAAATAATGGCAACAGATTATTTGCACCACTGCAAAAACTTTATAACTAAAATAAAAACACAAAACAGTTAATTAAATATCATTTCAAAACAATAATTTTTAAACTAAGTTTCCATGAATATCATAAATAAATGTATTGTGGATTTGTAGTATCAGACTTTTCAGATGTATACTGTGTGATGTGTGCTTCTTGAAAACATGTGCTGTGAGATACCGTCAACATGAGATGCAGATCAACATATGTGTATCAACTTTTAAAAGAAAGTGTACTGCTACTTCTGCATCAAGTATAGTCCTTATGTTAGATACAGATATGTATATTTTAGCAAATGCTGAAGCACCATTTTCATTTATTGATGTATCCAAACTAATAGTCCCCATAGAATTCTATCAGCTGGATGGATAGGAAATTATCTTGTGAATAGATACTTGATAATTGCAAATTTATCTATAGAGAGATTTGTGAAGTCTCAAGTTCATGATGATAAGCAACTGAAGCACACATTCGATATGGTTTTTCTAGCAACCAACTGAAGCACACAACTGAAGTCACACTGTACTCTTGTGAATCACAAACAAGGTTACATTTGATTGAAAAAGAAGAAGTAATTATTTGGTTTTGCTAGCAACTTTACAACAAAACTGAAACTAACATGACCACGTAAAATCCAACTTATTGTGACCCAGCAGTTTAGAAAATAATTTTGAGTAGTCACTGAAAGCATGCTACATTCCAGAAATACTTACAAAGTATGCTCCACTTCTGGACCTCATTCAAGTGTCTAGTACAGACTAGAAAAAAGTATGCTAATTGAACACAACCGGCTCTTAATCGAACACAACCAACTCTTAAGTCCAGTACAGACTAGAAAAAAGATAAAACAATCACAACAAACACAGGTGAACTCAACAACGTAAGTAAGAAAAAGCAAACAACAGACAACCCTAGAACCCTAGAACCCCATTCAAGCCTGCTGTTATCATCCTTGTGAACGATGACCTCAATGAAGCACAAGCAATCAGCCTTGGGACCAGTCGCAGTAGCAATGGCCTCTACCAGATTTGCCCTCGCAGAACACTTTGGCAGTCCAGCATTTGCCCTCGCCGTTGTGGATTGCATCAAATTAGATGGAGAAAAAAAATTGTTGAAGTATTGCTGACTCAAGTTACTTGTTTGATCTGGAGTTAGATTCATCACTTGTTGAAGTAGAGCTGACTCAAGTTAGGTGGTGCACAAGTGTTAACTCCAGGTATTGGACAAGTCGATTGCAGCTGACTTCCGGAGCTGCTACTGTTGCTTGGAGCTGCTGCCTGGAGCTGTTGCTTCATTCACCTCTTCTGTGTTGAAATAAGGAAAATAAAATCGCATTAGGGGGTTTAGCACAAAAAGAATTCATTCAAAAAATTTAAAGAAAAAAAAATAGTAGGCTCAGAACTGTTGTTTCTAACTAGGGCTGCATTGACGTGCCATGCCAACTAGTTGAAATAAGTGAATAATAAAATCATTAGTTCAAATCCAACTGTGCGCAACGGAAGTGAAGCAGTGGGTGGGTTTAATCCTTAGGGTAGGGAAATGACAAAAAAAGTAACCCATTAGTAACTCAGATGAGCGGAGATCTTACTCATATCGATTCAAATGAAATAACTCAGCAATTAAAAGTGAGAATAATACCCCAAAATGCATTCTCAGCAAAATAAACTCAGCAATTAACAATGAGAATAATACCCCAAAATGCATACTCAGCAATTTAGTCAGTGAGAATAAGCCCAAGTGTACTCTCAGTGAACCAACAAAGTAACTGACCAAAGTTACTAAGCAAAATAAGCCCAAGTGTACTCTCAGTGAACCAACAAAGTAACTGACCAAAGTTACCAAGTGTCCTTCTCATTACTGGTTTGAGCGGAGAGAGTAATCACCATTAGATTAGCATGATGATGCGATCTGAAATCGAACGGTTATGAGCAAGTGCTCACCAGAACAGTGAGCAACGGGAGGTTTCTCAAACCAGTAATGAAAAAAAAATCATCAATTAACAGTGAGAATAATACCCCAAAATGCATACTCAGCAAGTTGGGCACAACAATTAACAGTGAGAATAATACCCCAAAAGCAATTAAGTCACTGACCAAAGTTACTGACCAAAGTGAACCAACAAAGTTTCAGATCAAACATCAAACAGCAACCTCAAGAATTTTCAGATTACCAGTTTCATTCATCACTGCCTACCACCAAAACAAAAGAAAGATAGAAAGACCAATACCCCAAAATGCATAAATCAGAAACGAATACTTCCCTAACCAACCTTATCATATCCCCCACTAGTATTTTCAAAAAAAATCATTTGTTTGCATGTAGGGATATTAGCACCCGAAAGTTGTTCCATTAATAGTTTATCTGAACTTGACACAACCCTATTTTTCGGCAACAAATGTCGTCTACTAGGTGAGGTGAAAGCATGATTGTGTACTTCATGAAAAGAATAAAATGACCATGAATTTGCTACTTTGTTTAATCTGACACGAACCAAAGCATTGCAAGCAGTTCTAGATGTAGTTCCCATCCTAACTTCATTATTCTTAGGGTGCGTTTGTTTTGATATTTTGAATAGAGTATTCTGAATTGAGTATTCTGAATAGAGTATTCTGAATAGAGTTATTCTGAATATGAGTTTAAAAGCTGTTTGTTTATGTTGTATTCTGAATATTGATATTCTGAAAGCTGTTTATCTGAAAAAGAGAGTTTAGAAGCTGTTCGGTTATATTTCTAGCTGAAAACTGTATTCTGAAAGTTGTTTTTCTGAAAATGAGTGTTTAAAAGCTGTTCGGTTATATTTCTAGCTGAAAACAGTTATCTGAAAGCTGTTTTTCTGAAAAAGAGAGTTTAAAAGCTGTTCGGTTATATTTCTCGCTGAAAACTGTTATCTGAAAGCTGTTTTTTCTGAAAAAAGAGTGTTTAAAAGCTGTTCGGTTATATGTCTAGCTGAAAACAGTTATCTGAAAGCTGTTTTTCTGAAAAAGAGAGTTTAAAAGCTGTTCGGTTATATTTCTAGCTGAAAACTGTTATCTGAAAGCTGTTTTTCTGAAAAAGAGTGTTTAAAAGCTGTTCGGTTATATTTTTAGCTAAAAACTATTATCTGAAAGCTGTTTTTCTGAAAAAGAGTGTTTAAAAGCTGTTCGGTTATATTTGTAGCTGAAAACTGTATTCTGAAAGCTGTTTTTCTGAAAAAGAGTGTTTAAAAGCTGTTCGGTTATATTTGTAGCTGAAAACTGTATTCTGAAAGCTGTTTTTCTGAAAAAGAGTGTTTAAAAGCTGTTCGGTTATATTTTTAGCTGAAAACTATTATCTGAAAACTGTTTTTCTGAAAAAGAGTGTTTAAAAGCTGTTCGGTTATATTTGTAGCTGAAAACTGTATTCTGAAAGCTGTTTTTTTGAAAAAGAGTGTTTAAAAGCTGTTCGGTTATATTTTTAGCTGAAAACTGTATTCTGAAAGCTGTTTTTCTGAAAAAGAGTGTTTAAAAGCTGTTCGGTTATATTTCTGACAATTTTGAATATCAATTTGAAATAATAATAATAATAATAATAATATATATATAATAATAATAATAATAATAATATATATAATAATAATAATAATATATATAATAATAATAATAATAATATATATAATAATAATAATAATAATAATAATAATAATAATAATAATAAAAAGAGTAAAGGAGGTGTTTTGGAAAGGAGGTGTTTTGGAAAATAGGGGGTATGAGTATTCTGAATATCAATTCTGAATAGAGCTTAAAACAAACGCCTATTCTGAATAGAGTATTCTGAATACTCTATTCTGAATATCAAAACAAACGGACCCTATACTTTTCGACAACCCCGCTTTATTACAAAGAAACGTCTTGTCTACTACCTCACCATCCTTGAGTTTCTGACTTCCCTTACGCATTTGAAAGCCACCACATTTCGCATAACTATTATAAAATTGTTCTGCTTGTTCAAGGGTATCAAATGTCATACCTAGCTTTGGTATTAGATGATCATCAACTATGGGTGTAAAATCACCTTCTTGTACCGACAGAAAATTGTCACCAAGTTGTGAGCAGCCTTCCCCACTCTCCATGCCTATCAAGTCAATACCAGCAACAGATCAAATGGCAATACAACCTCCAGAATATCCTACACATAAAGTAGCAATATAAGCAACCTGGTCAACATAAATACCTCTTCCACAATAACACACAAACACTTCCATAACCAAACACAAACACAAATTCTAATAAGGAACTCAAAATTAAATTTAAAATGTTCACTTAATTAATTTGTGCCAATTACCTTTAGCAGTCTGATTTGATGTCGGAGCTAGGAGGTCTCGTTGATGTCGGAGGTGATATCTGCAGGAAGAGGTGAAGAGGATTTGGGGATTTGGAGTAAGGAAGAGGGGCGTCGACTGAAAGATGGTGTGGGGATTTCGAGTATGGTCTCGAATTGGGGGAATAGAGAGGGAAGAGGAGAAGATGAGAAGGAAACGAACGGTTTTGGGGGTTTGGCAGATTTGAGGGAACGGAAGAGGAGAATCGAACGAATTGAAGAGGAGAAGGAGATATGAGAGCGGGAGAATGAGGAAGTGAAGGAGTGGTTTCGGTTTGGAGAAGAGGGACTTTCGACTAGCTTTGGGCGCTAGGGTTTTGAGGACGGGGAAGAGTACGATGAGATGGGTTCTCGAACGCTGCTGAGGACGTGGTGTTAATTCCAAATCGAACTTCGGCTTGGGGATCACGAGAGGCCTTGGGGATTTGAGGACGGGGAAGAGCAGAATCGCTCCTCGGCTTGGGGAGTTCGTGGCATTGAGGAAGATTGGGGATTTGGGTTGAGTAGTTCAGCGTGAGGAAGATGAGGAAGATAGGGTTTGGGGAAGCTTAGCGTGAGGAAGATGAGGAAGATTGGGGATTTCGACAGTGAGAAGAACTGGAGAGCGTATTGTCGAAAATGTCCTTCTCATGACTGGTTTGAGCGGAGAGAGTATTGACCCTTAGATGAGCATGATGATGCAATCTGAAATCGAACGGTTCTGAGCGAGTGCTCACGAGAGTGCTCACCAGAATGGTGAGCAATGGAAGATTTATATATGGGAAAAGGGGGTATTGCAACTTGCTCATTTAGTAAATCAGCAATTGATGATGTGGCATGCATGTGATTGAAAAATTCTTAAATGGGTTTGTTGTCCAATGTATCACATGCATGCCACATAATCAATTGCTCATTTACTAAATGAGCAAGTTGCTCATATTCCTTTTACCCTATATATATATATATATATATATATATATATATATATAAAATTTAAAAGATCCAACGACTGGCAACGAACCTAAGACCTCCTTTATATTAATTATTTAGTTATGCATGTGCATTGCACGTGTTTGTTGTTTGTTGGGTTACATTGCACTTATTTGTTTGGTTACAAATGGAGTTTGTTTGGTGACAAACTGTCCCATTAAAATAGTATATATATATATACATATATAACGTCAAATTTTTTAAAATATACATATATTTATTTATAAATACGTGCATCGCACGTGTAAATTTACTTGTACTATTTTAATACTATTTTAATGGGAGAGTTTGTCACCAAACAAACTCCATTTGTAACTAAACAAACACGTGTGTGTGTATATATATCACCATATCCCATTAAAATATTATTAGTATTACTAATAATTTACAGGTGCGATGCACGTCTTTATAAATAAATATATATTTAAAAAAAAATCGACGTTGTGTGACATCGAATCTAAGACCTCTTTTATATTAGTTATGCATGTGCACTGGACGTATTTGTTTGGTTACAAATGAAGTTTTTTTGGTGACAAACTCTCCCATTAAAATTGTGGTGTATATATATATATATATATATATATATATATATATATATATACACACACTCACACACACACGTGCGATGTACGTCTTTATAAATAAATATTTTTTATAAAAAAAATTGACGTTGTGTAGCATCAAATCTAAGACCTCCTTTATATTTGTTATGCATGTGTATTACTAGTAAATTTACACGTGCGATGCACGTATATATATATACACACGTGTGATGCACGTATTTATAAATAAATAAATAAATAAATAAAAAATACACACACACACACACACACACACACACAATTTTATTGGGACAGTTGTCACCAAACAAATTCTATTTGTAACCAAACAAACACGTGTGTGTGTATATATATATCACTCACGGCCGGCCCCATCTTGAGGCCGGTGAGGCAGCCGCCTCAGGCCCCCATATTTTTTTCAATTTTAGGGGCCCCCAAATTTGTATTCCCCTTGTAAATATAGACACGTACTTTACACGTAAAAAAATTATATTGTTATTAGGGGCCCCCAAAAAAATTATTTGGGCCTTTTGCCTCGGGCCCCCGGGAACTCAGGGCCGGCCCTGATATCACCAAACTATCCCATTAAAATATTATTAGTATTACTAGTAATTTACAGGTGCGATGTACGTCTTTATAAATAAATTTATATTAAAAAAAAAATCCGACGTTGTCTGGCATCGAATCTAAGACCTCTTTTATATTAGTTATATGCATGTGCACTGCACGTATTTGTTTGGTTACAAATGAAGTTTGTTTGGTGACAAACTCTCCCATTAAAATTGTGTGTGTATATATATATATATATATATATATATATATATATATATATATATATATATATATATATACGCGTGCGATGTACGACTTTATAAATAAGTATTTTTTATAAAAAAATTGACGTTGTGTAGCATCAAATCTAAGACATCCTTTATATTTGTTATGCATGTGTATTACACGTATTTGTTTGGTTCCAAATAGAGTTTGTTTGGTGATAAACTGTCTCATTGAAATAGTACAGATGTTTACACTATAACCATTTTATTTCTATCAATATCTATCACTCCTTCAGACGAGGGCAACATAACAATTGCATATACTATTACCTTAATTATTTTTTATAGATAGTAACAAAATAAAGCATACAAGTCTTAATTCAATTGATATCGAAGATTGTATACCATATATGTGTTAACATTAGCTATAGAAAATTAACTACTGCGACCTTCATATATCTTTCCTATGTTGAAGAACTTACCACAACTTGTAGTACTAATAGCGGAAGGACACCACAAGCAATAGAAACTACCAAGACTTAGATGAACCAAGAACAAACTACTACGATATATGCAAGATCTCACAAGAACACAATCAATTTACAGAAATAATCAATACTTCTTATATCCCAAGAAATACAAAGATTACAAAAGAGATTAAAACTCTCAATCTCTCTCCCTCACCTTTGAAACACTCGGCACAATTCCTTCTTGAAGTTGAATAATGATAATGGCTCACATCTTGATATCAAAGATATCTAAGCCCTAGAGTCTACAGCCATATATATAGCCCCCAAGTAAACCCAAAAAGATAAACACAAATCCAACTTATTAGGCCTTAAACTCGTCAGCCCAAATAACACACAGCACCGCTGTCGGTCGACCGTACCCCCAGGCCAGTCGACTACAACGTGTAAATCCCACACCCGAGACATGACCGGTCGACTGCACGGTCGACCGCCCCCTTCTCTGTTGAACCCCGTACACTTGAAGAACCTCCTACAGTCAAGGTCGGTCGACCGCACCCCCGGTCGGTCGACTGCAACTCTCCAGACTGCACATCTTCTACTTGCCGCGGTTGTCTCTTACAGTCTTCGTCTTCTCCTTTTCTTCTCCAACTTCAAGTACTCAGTGCCTACATGTATTTGATGCCACAATCCTAACAATCTCCTACTTGGACCAAATGCACAACGCATCAAAGTTATTGTAATCTTTACCTCGCATTATCTCTGGCAATCTCCCACTTTCATGGAAGACTCAAGTACTTCCTACTCTCATGAAGAGCACATCCGCCACTCCATAACGTGGAGTGCACCAACCACTCCTCATTACCTCATGAAGGATGTGCTCCAACAATCTCATAGAGCATGAATACTGGAGAAACAACCTACCGTGTCGAATTCCCTGTTACAAGACTTCCCAACTTACAGAATCTTCATCATCACCAGACATGGTCGAAAAACTCTCAATGCACCCTCTGTACTAGAAGTCTCCGTGGATGACATCTTTACAAGATCCGTAGTCTGTTCAACACCTACAGTCCCATTTCGGTTACTCTTATTGACATCACCCCGCATATCGATACCAGTGCTCTCTACCTCACAAGAGTCACTTGAAGCTTCGACTGCCATATCGCAAAATACTCTCACCGCAGCAACGTCTTACCCTCTAGGATAACTTTCATGACCAACAACTCCCACTAAATTAGTAACCTCTCCTGCACAATTGAAAGAACTTGGTTGCATCCCACACAACCTACTACTCGGTTTCAGCTGAGAGTCAACTACAAGAGAAACACCCCTCACGTCTCTAAGAAAATACAGCGTTCCCTCACGCTTCCCTTTTGCAACCACCATTGAATCTGCAGCTATACGCCACTTGTAACACCCTGAATTCCAAATAAGAATGAATTCGAGATTCCACAGGATCTTTACTTCACTTCGTACAATTTTACAAAGAAATTAAAACTTTTTAATAATACATCAGAGTTCATTATATTTTGTTTACACAGCGGAAGAATAAAAGAAACACAACAATGAAATACAACTTATACAACAATGTAAATCATCAAATGCATTATGACATCTTTACTTCTTCATGGAAAAGTCTATTACCTGCATGTTAAGCTGGGGTACGTCAGTCACTTACAACTGACGAAAATGTTATACTCGGCCATCCTCTCTATGCCGTACATATAACGATCTCATTACTTTAACAAATCATAAAAGTTGAATGAACAATAAAGTGTTAAATCGTGACTACGCTAAAACATGTAAGTGTATGCGATGTCTTAATGTCTAATATACACATTTTATACTAGGATGGCACTAATGCACACTTATTCGAATTCTATGCATCCCATACTACATAGGTCCGAGGGCAAGTGCCTACGTACTCTACAATAAAGGGTTCGATCCCTCTCCATGACAACTACCCAATAGTAAGACAAGGTTTAGAACATTCCACGAATTTGAATCCCAGTCTCGGAGTCCACCGCTGACTGTTATAACAGATCCCACATCATGCGAATCATCCTCCCCACTTACGTTTGCCCAGGTTTACTACATCTTCACTTATGTGCCTAGTTATTTAGTTCAAGACATGAATAATTTTTCAAACCTAGAATTAGTCTTACCTCCTACCGAACTTAATCAACAAATTACGAGATAGCTCTATGGCCATATCTCAAAAATATAACTCAACTCTTTTCAATTCAATAGTAACGGTACCCGAGGTCTCACTAACTCTACATCACAACTTTTTCATGTACAAGAAACCATGGGTACACCTACCCTTCAATAAACATGTCTTAAACCTAGATATTTTCATCTTCAACTTATTCACAAATGATTAATGTCTTGTATTAGCACTTATCCACAAAGTAATCAAATTTTGTCCCTATTCATGATCTATTTATTCATTCATAATTCTCATAGCACTACAAAAGAAACTGGCTTTCCCGGCGCTTTTTGACGTCTTTACCAGCGTTTATTTACGCCGGTGAAACTTTCACCGGCGTTTCTAATAGCGCCGGTCCAAATGCCGCCGAAGCAGGCGTCGCGGAAACGAAGGGGTCTACACCGGCGGTTTTCATGGACGCCGGTAAATGTGAAAACTACATCGGCGGCCAGAAAATGCCGGTGTATGTCGGTCTCCGAGTGCCGTTCTTTTGCACCCTATATACATTCACCGGCGGTCGTAAACCGCCGGTATTTATTCATTCACCGGCGTTTATGAAAATGCCGGTGTAGAACGAAAGTATACCGGCGGTCACGGAGCGCCGGTGTATGTGCGTTTCTGAGTGCCTGGTTTTCCCTACTTACAAGCACCGGCGCGACCAAAAAATGCCGGTGTAGTTATATACGTCAGCGTTTATAAAATGCCGGTATACGCCTGTGCCGTTTCAGCTGACAAGATTCACCGGCGTTCGTGAGAACGCCGGTGTATCTCACACTCCAACAATTAGATTAGATAGACCGGCATTTTTTAAAACGCCGGTCTGGCTATGCCCGTTTATTTTCGATACTCCGCTTTTCCGTTCGATTTCAATTCACAGTTTCATTTACAAAACCTGTAAACTAATTCTCACAACTGATTCAATCAATTTCGTTGCATATTACTGCGCAAATCACAACCAAACACAAGAATAATTAAAGATAATCAAGTTTCACACGTGTCATATCAACGTCCAAATTCATTGATTAATTAACAGTGTCATAATTAACAAATTAATATAGGGACTAACATCCCAAATATCCAAACAAACCAGTCTGACAAATATCCAAAATATCCCAAATTAAAAGTCTGACATAACTCTCATAAAAAAAAACCAGTCTGACATAACAACAGCAAGGAGGAGGACATAAGAACAACAACCATACAGCAAGGAGGACATAAGAACAGCAAGGAGGACCGCAGATTCATACCCCTCGAGTAGCTTCAGCTCTGATCATCAGAATTTCCTTCATCTGGACGACCGCTCTGTGAAAAAAAAACAATAGTTTAATTGAACAGTAGACCACAATACAGAATATACATATTTTTTGAACTTGCAAAAAGAACTACCTGTATCTTAAATTATAAGATCAAAGTGCCAACTGCAAATGGAATTATTAATGATATATACAGAGGTAAAATAATTACATTGCAATGCTAAAAATCTAGTACTTAATTTTGTTTTTAAATATATCTAAAATAACAAAACAAATGAAAATTCAGTATCTAACTTGAAACCTTTATATTCTCCTCTGATTGGGAATATACACTATCTAAAACAGTAAAACAAATGAAAATTCAGTATCTAAGCATGTCCTTCATGGATTGTTCAGACAATCCATGAAACTGTCATCGTGGACGGAAACCAAATATAAGAAAAATAAGAAAAATAAGATAGGGCTCATATCAAGTGTATTTTTAGGGAACTGTCATCGTAAGGAAACCAAATATAGAAGCCAGAAATGGAAACAGAAAGAAGAAAGGTAGAGACTTTGGATACACCAGGCTAACATAGCGGCATTTTCCTCATCTTTCTCTCATCCCTTGTTTCCCTTCAGCACACGAACACAAAGAGACATCAGCAACAACAGCAAGAGCGACAAGAACAACAATAATAATAAATTATTATGAACAAGATGTCTCTATATGGGTTTCCAGATCTCCACTCGAGCCCACTCTTTCTAATCACAGCCCAATTAAGAACATAGACAACATCCACTAAACAATCCAATCATAGCCCAATCAAAATTTGCCATCCTGGATCTTAATGAAATAAGTTTCATTAACAGTGAAAGAAAATGAGGATGCTAGCAGCATACTTAGTTTGCAAGTGAACCCATTTTTTGTTAAAAAATCATGCCAAAGATGGCAATCAGCTTCATTAAAAGTATTTGAAAATGAACATTTCCATTATCTGAGCTTATATGTTGCTCTACTAATTCACTGTGCCCAACTAAATCTAAAACCCAATTGTTGTGCGTATCCGGAGGATTTTGGCATACGTACCTATAGCATCCTCAGTTCACAGTGAACCCGTTTTGGTCAAAAAAACATGCCAAAATGACAATCAGATGCATGAAAATAAGCTTCACTAACAACAAAAGAAGAAACTGGGGATGCTAGCAGCATACTTAGTTTGGAAGTGTACCCATTTTTTGGGGAAAAAAACCATGCCAAAGATTGCAATCAGGTTACTTTAACAGTATCTGAAAATGAAAAATTTTCCATTATCTGAGCTTATATGTTGCTCTACTACTTCTTTAGCCCAACTATATCTAAAACCCAATTGTTGTGCGTATCCGGCCGGAGGATTTTGGCATACGTACGTATACCATCCTCAGTTCACAGTGAACCCATTATGGGTAAAAATACAAACATGCCAAGAAGACAATCAGGTGCATGAAATCAGCTTCACCAACAGTGAAAGAAAATGGGACCCAAAAAACATTCCAAGAAGACCATCGATCAGGTGAATGAAATCAGCTTCACTAACAGTGAAAGAAAAATGGGGATGCTAGCAGCATACTTAGTTTGGAAGTGTACCCATTTTTTGGGGGAAAAAACCATGCCAAAGATTGCAATTAGGTTACTTTAACAGTATCTGAAAATGAAAAATTTTCCATTATCTGAGCTTATATGTTGCTCTACTACTTCTTTAGCCCAACTATATCTAAAACCCAATTGTTGTGCGTATCCGGCCGGAGGATTTTGGCATACGTACGTATACCATCCTCAGTTCACAGTGAACCCATTTTGGGTAAAAATACAAACATGCCAAGAAGACAATCAGGTGCATGAAATCAACTTCACCAACAGTGAAAGAAAATGGGACCCAAAAAACATGCCAAGAAGACCATCGATCAGGTGAATGAAATCAGCTTCACTAACAGTGAAAGAAAAATGGGGATGCTAGCAGCATACTTAGTTTGGAAGTGAACCCATTTTGTGTTAAAAAACCATGCCAAAGATTGCAATCAGGTTACTTTAACAGTATCTGAAAATGAAAAATTTTCCATTATCTGAGCTTATATGTTGCTCTACTACTTCTTTAGCCCAACTATATCTAAAACCCAATTGTTGTGCGTATCCGGCCGGAGGATTTTGGCATACGTACGTATACCATCCTCAGTTCACAGTGAACCCATTTTGGGTAAAAATACAAACATGCCAAGAAGACAATCAGGTGCATGAAATCAGCTTCACCAACAGTGAAAGAAAATGGGACCCAAAAAACATGTCACGAAGACCATCAGAATGGGTGAATGAAATCAGTTTCACTAACAGTGAAAGAAAAATAGGGATGCTAGCAGTATACTTAGTTTGGAAGTGTACCCATTTTGTGTTAAAAAACCATGCCAAAGATTGCAACCAGGTTACTTTAACAGTATCTGAAAATGAAAAATTTTTCATTATCTGAGCTTATATGTTGCTCTACTACTTCTTTAGCCCAACTATATCTAAAACCCAATTGTTGTGCGTATCCGGCCGGAGGATTTTGGCATACGTACGTATACCATCCTCAGTTCACAGTGAACCCATTTTGGGTAAAAATACAAACATGCCAAGAAGACAATCAGGTGCATGAAATCAGCTTCACCAACAGTGAAAGAAAATGGGACCCAAAAAACATTCCAAGAAGACCATCGATCAGGTGAATGAAATCAGCTTCACTAACAGTGAAAGAAAAATGGGGATGCTAGCAGCATACTTAGTTTGGAAGTGAACCCATTTTGTGTTAAAAAACCATGCCGAAGATTGCAACCAGGTTACTTTAACAGTATCTGAAAATGAAAAATTTTCCATTATCTGAGCTTATATGTTGCTCTACTACTTCTTTAGCCCAACTATATCTAAAACCCAATTGTTGTGCGTATCCGGCCGGAGGATTTTGGCATACGTACCTATTGCATACTCAGTTCACAGTGAACCCATTTTGGGTAAAAATACAAACATGCCAAGAAGACAATCAGGTGCATGAAATCAGCTTCACCAACAGTGAAAGAAAATGGGACCCAAAAAACATTCCAAGAAGACCATCAGAATGGGTGAATGAAATCAACTTCACTAACAGTGAAAGAAAAATGGGGATGCTAGCAGCATACTTAGTTTGGAAGTGTACCCATTTTTCGGGGGAAAAAACCATGCCAAAGATTGCAACCAGGTTACTTTAACAGTATCTGAAAATGAAAAATTTTCCATTATCTGAGCTTATATGTTGCTCTACTACTTCACTGTGCCCAACTAAATCTAAAATCCAACTGTTGTGCATATCCGGCCGGAGGATTTTGGCATACGTACCTATATAGCATCCGCAGTTCACAGTGAACCTATATAGCATCCGCAGTTCACATTTTGGTCAAAAAAACCAACATGCCAAGATGACAATCACATGCATGAAAATAAGCTTCACTAACAATAAAAGAAGATGAGACATCAGCAACAACAACAACAACAGCAAGAGGGAACCTCATATAGAACAATTGGGTTTTGAATGGAGATTGTAGTCATAGATCAATTCTTCATTGAAGAAAAATACGAATAGGGCTCATAGCAAGTGTAGTTTTAAGGAATTGTCATCGTGGAAGGAAACCAAATATAGAAGCCAGAAAGAGGAATGGTAGAGAATGAGGGTACACCAGGCTAACGTAGCGGCATTTTCCTCATCTCTCTCTCATCCCTTCTTTCCCTTCAGCACACGAACACATAGAGACATCAGCAACAACAGCAAGAGCGACAAGAACAAAAATAATAATAAATTATTATGAACAAGATATCTCTATATGGGTTTCCAGATCTCCACTCCAACTCGTTTCTTTCTAATCACAGCCCAATTAAGAACAATTGTTCACAGTCACTGTTAAAGAAACATATATGCTCAGATTATGGAAATTTTCATTTTCAGATACTGTTAAAGAAGCTGATTTCATGCATCTGATTGCTATCTTTGGCATGATTTTTTAGCCAAAATGGGTTCACTTCCAAACTACGTATGCTGCTAGCATACCAAAATCCTCCAAATCAGTACAACAACATGGCTGAACAAACCTTGTTTGTAGGTCATACAATGTCATCTATACCATGTTATGTGCCAAAGTGGGGTTGGTCATACAATGCAAGGCCGACACGTATTAGTTGTTTGTGAGTATGCAATAGGGTGCAGCTATATCAAGTGTAGTATTACGGACTGTCATCGTGGAAGGAAACCAATTTAATATAGAAGCCATATATGGAGCCAGAAAGAGGGATGGTAGAGAATGAGGATACACCAGGCTAACATAGCGGCATTTTCCTCAACTCTCTCTCATCCCTTCATTCTCTTCAACACACGCACACAAAGAGACATCAGCAACAACAGCAAGAGGGGGGTTGGTCCAACAATAAGTGTAGATTATAATAAACGAGATGTCTCTATTTGGGTTTCCAGATCTCCACTCCAGCCCTTTCTTTCTAATCACAACCCACTTAAGAAACAGAGACGAAATGCTTATAGACGACAGCCACAATGCAGACTCACAAACACTAGTACGTGTCTTTCATGCATTCAAGACCATAATCTCTTTAAAAATACCAATTTAAAGACTTACCGATGTTTTTTGACAGTGGGCGGCCTGCTACCCTCACTCTCATATGTTTGACTGCCACTATTATTTAGTGGCTGCTCAACCCCATGGTTCTCGTTGCCATCATTTATATTTACCCTCTTTCCACGCCTCGGCATGTTGTATCTGTCAAGGATTCGATAACTTCATTAGAGATGCAAATTTAATTAATAACATGTTTATAATAACTATCATAAAATTTGTACTTTAGTTGGATTAACAAACCAACATAATTGTAAAAAATTTTTAAAAATGAGATTTGTAACAGATTAAATTACAACGATAGTTTGGTTCAAATGACACTAAGCATAGTTTAATGTAAATAATACCAAGCAGTAGAAAATAGAAAGATAATAAAACCAGTGTATTAAATTCACAATGAACATATTCGAAATTACAGATATAATATTACAACAAGGTTTAAGACATAAAAGTACAGACATATAATAAACCCAATTGAAAATCATGTAAACTACAATACGACATCTTCCAGTACATCGCCTTCTTCTCCATCTTTGCGGAGCCAAGTCCCGCAAATTCCAACATCGGTTGTGTTTACATCAAACGCAGGAAACTCAGAAGCAATGTAACTGTTCATGTCTTCACCGTCTTCATCGTCTGAAGTATCGCCCAGTTGGAATACATCTCTTGGTTGCATAGGGAGAGCCACATACGATTTTGGCAGGGTTGGATCTTCAATGTAGAACACCTGTTGCACTTGGGATGGAAACACAAATGGCTCATGGCTAATGTGTGTACCGATGTGAATCAATTTTGAGAAGTTTACAACTGTGAAACCAAGCTTGTCCTTGTTGTTAGCAAAATTCCTATCAAACTCAGCCCAATCCCCACGAAATAAGACAACATGGAAATGGCCAAAATAATTCAACTCAATGATATCTGTGAGCACTCCATAGTAGTCGAGATCTCCATCTACAGGCCTCGTGTCCGATTTGGAAGCATAACTTCTAGTCTTAGACGTCACTACCATTCCACTATTTTGAGACTTCAAATTACATTCACGATCCTTAGTACGAAATCTAAAATCATTGAATATATATCCTCTGTATCTTTTGACCATCTGATAGGGACCTTTGGCAAGTACTTGTATTTCAGATGACGCACCTTCAGGACCCAAAGAATGTACCTATTAATTTTGCGCAAATCGTATCATGCACCATAGAAAATGTAGATATAATAAAGATTAACTTGTATAACTGTAATTCACCTACATGAGATTCAAACCACTTATGAAATTTTTCATTCATCAACTTGTTTTGTTCATGTGGTGGTAGTCTTCTTGGTCTAGCATTTCGTTTGATGTCCCTGACAAATTCGCTAAAAAACAAGCAATTGAAATTAGGAATAACAAAAGTATCAAAAATATCGAACTCCACGGTTTTCACTGTATTCGATTTAAATTCAAAAGCAACTTACTTTCGAAATGGTTCCACTGATGCATGATGGTCTAGCACATATCGATGTGCCTGTTCCCACGCTAAGCTATCGAGCTCAAATGCATCAACTTTACCAAAAGTAGTGCCAGCGGTATCAAAAAGATATTGAGCACCATCAAGGTTGGAAATGTCTGGATTTCTACGTGGTCTACTGGAAGATGTCTCCACACCAGGCAAATACCTGGAAAAAAAATGTGAGCACTCCTCTGATAGATATCCCTGGGCTATTGACCCTTCAGGATATGCTCTATTTTTCACATAACCCTTTAGCCGGTATAGGTACCTGAACATGTACAATTAATAAATTAGAGCGGATTAGGGGATTAAAAGAAATGGGCTTTTGAAAATTCAATTTCGTAAGATGAATGAATTATTTTACCTCTCAATGGGGTACATCCACCGATAGTGAACAAGACCGCCGATTCTGGCTTCATCAGCAAGGTGGATTATCAAGTGAATCATTATAGTGAAGAACGATGGAGGAAATATCATCTCCATTTTACTAAGTGTCAATGCCGCCTGCTGCTCCAATTGGTCCTGATCTTCAACACGAAGCATTCTTGAGCAAATACCTTTATATATGCTACAAAGATCTTTCAGGACAGTAGTGACTTGCTCACACATTGAAGACCTTAGGGCCACAGGAAGGAGATCCTGCATTAGGATGTGGTAGTCGTGTGACTTTAGACCCTGAAGCCTCTTCTCTTTAAAGTTGACACATCTTGTCATGTTAGAAGAATAGCCATCAGGGACTTTAAGTTCAAGTAGTACTTTGCAAAACAATTCCAACTCCGATTTTGACATTGAATAGATTGCAGGAGGTAGGAGTACTTTCCCGTTCGGCAATTCTTCTGGGTGCAACTCATGTCGGATGCCCATTGACTTCAAATCAAGTCGGCTCTTGAGATTGTCCTTTGTCTTCCGATCATCTCCCATAACTGTTCCTATATAATTCTCACCAATATTTTTTCCGATATGCATCACATCTAAATTATGTCGCAGTAAGTTGAATTCCCAATACGGCAACTTGAAGAAAATACTCTTCTTCTTCCATGCACCTAAACTCGTCATGTTTTGATCCTCATCTTCGCCATATAGATCGGTCTCCTCACCTTGCTCCGGCCTTGCCCTTTTCTTGCCCTTCGTCCTGACTTCTGGTTCTTTTCCATATTTGAATTGATGACCATCTACCCGCCTCAAAATATCTGAACCAGAAGAAGACCCAGGAGCATGTTCCCACTCGTCGGTACCATCAAATATCGCTGCCTCTGCTCGAAATATATGTGTGTCAGACAACCATCTCCTATGACCCATATAGCAAAACTTTTTGCCATTGTACAACCACCTTGAACTAGTTTGGTCAGCACAACATGGACATGCATAACGTCCTTTAGTACTATATCCAGATAAATTTGCATATGCTGGAAAATCATTGATTGTCCAAGACAACACGGCACGAAGAGAAAATGTTTCTTTAGCCACAGCATCATAGGTTGGAACACCCACCCACAACTTCTGAAGTTGATCTATTAACGGTTGTAGGTACACATCTATATCATTTCCAGGACCTTTCGGTCCAGGAACTATCATGGACAAAATAAATGAGGACTGCTTCATGCATTTCCAAGGCGGTAAATTGTATGGTATTAACACAACAGGCCATATGCTGTATGTACTACTCATTTGCCTAAAAGGGTTGAAACCATA
The DNA here is from genome assembly GCA_017893485.1 of Hemerocallis citrina. Lineage (NCBI taxonomy): Eukaryota > Viridiplantae > Streptophyta > Magnoliopsida > Asparagales > Asphodelaceae > Hemerocallis > Hemerocallis citrina. Next base: position 285,651,889 of record CM030364.1, on the reverse strand, counting down.
ACTAGCTAGTCCAAGTCTCACATTCCGAGGATCTTCTGCAAAATTGGGATATCTTTCATCAAATTTTTTCCAAGATTGAGAATCAGCAGGATGTCTAAGAATCCCATCATTAGTGCGATCTTCAGCATGCCATTTCATATCAGAAGAAATTTTCGTAGACATAAACAACCTTTGTAGCCTAGGAATCAGAGGAAAGTAACGCAGTATTTTGGCAGGCTTCTTTTTCCTACTTCGCTTAGTAGATCCACTGGCTCCCTCGTCTTGGTTTGGTCTTTCTTTCCATTTCGAAGAACCACACACTTCGCAATTCTCCAGACTTTCCTTACCACTCGTGAAAAGCATACAGTCATTTGGACATGCTGCTATCTTCTCATATCCTAGGTCGAAAGAACTTAGGATTTTTTGATTTTATAGGCTGAGTTTGAAATACAGATTTCAGGAAATGCTTCATTCAACAATTCAAGTAGCATAGTGAAGGACTTAGCAGACCACTCATTTAAACATTTAATCTGAAATAGTCTGACAATGAATGAGAACTTAGAAAATTTGGTGCAATCGCGGTACAACGGAATACTAGCATCTTCAAGTAACTTAGCGAAGGATTCTTGCTGCTTATTATTTTCAGGGGTGGGGCCAGGCATTTCCTCGTCCACCCCACCACCAATCTGGTTTGTTTCTGTTGACTCATTGTGAACTTCGGTTGTTGGGTTATTGGTGTGGAAAGGAACATTATGAATCCCCATGACATCTTGTAACAAAGCATGCATCTCATCGGAAACGCTTAAGTCTTCGTTCACTAAGGTCTCAGCTTCATTTTCTAATACAACCGGACGAACAGGAGCTGACGTATGATCATCTCCATGACAAAACCACCTTGTGTACCCTTGAAGGAAACCGTTGACAGCCAAGTGTGTATATACTACGTCACATGGCCTCAGCATACAATTTGTACACCAGAGGCATGGACAAAGGATTAGGTTGGGATCACGGGAATGTCGTTTGGCAAAGATAATAAAATCTTTAATACCATCACGGTACTCCTTGGATAATCGTGGTTTACTAATCCAACTTCTATCTATTATATCAATAGCACACAATCTGAAATTAAAATTTGATATATTAAATAGTAATAACAGTAAAAGGTATTTTGTATATTAAATTTCACCTATTTTAAAACTATCCCTAGCTGCAAATAAATAAACGATATAATCTTTAACTGTAAAATAAAGAAATTGTGGTTCCAAAAAATGTACAAAAAAAACTACATCTTAACACAATCTACTATATTCACATAACCCTAAACTACCTTTTGTGGAAATTATCACAACCACCTTAGTGGTATTTTATCGCACACCCTGTGTTCGAGCTTAAAAAAAATCGACTATAGTCTCCCCTGTATTTGGCTTTCCGTTCAAGGAGATGATGATGGCAAAGGGTATTTTGCTGATGAAGAGGAATCGGCCGAATAATGAGCGCGTCATGCTGTAACTACGGTAACAAGAAGATCTGATGACTCATGAACTATTCTGTTCATGACTACTAATAATCACTTATCTCATAATAATAATAATAATAATAATAATAATAATAATAATAATAATAATAATAATAATAATAATAATAATAATAATAATAATAATAATAAACAAAAGAAACTAATATGGCTACTAATAAGTTTTTCTAAAATAATTCTTCATCCCAACTAAATCATTGATGCTTGTAGCGCCAAAAGAAAGCTGCACGAGGTTTGTTCAGCCCAAATCTTGTACAGATTTGGAGGATTTTGGTAAAAAACATGCCAAGATGCCAATCAGATGCATGAAATCAACTTCATTAACAGTAAAAGAAAAATGATAATGTCCAGTATGTAAGCATATATTTTTCAGAGTGAACCAATTGTTGTACATATCCGGAGGATTTTGGCATACAGCTATAGCATCCTCAGTTCACAGTGAACCAATTTTGGTCAAAAAAACATGCCAAAATGACAATCAGATGCATGGGATAAGCTTCATTAACAGTAAAAGAAAATGAGGATGCTAGCAGCATACTTAGTTTGGAAGTGAACCCATTTTGTTAAAAAATCATGCCTAAGATGGCAATCAGCTTCTCTAATAGTATCTGAAAATGAAAATTTCCATTATCTGAGCATATATGTTGCTCTACTACTTCTTTAGCCCAACTAAATCTAAAACCCAATTGTTGTGCGTATCCGGAGGATTTTGGCATACGTACCTATAGCATCCTCAGTTCACAGTGAACCCGTTTTGGTCAAAAAAACATGCCAAGATCACAATCAGATGCATGAAAATAAGCTTCACTAACAACAAAAAAAGAAACTGGGGATGCTAGCAGCATACTTAGTTTGGAAGTGTACCCATTTTTGGGGGAAAAAACATGCCTAAGATGGCAATCAGATTACTTTAACAGTATCTGAAAATGAAAATTTCCATTATCTGAGCTTATATGTTGCTCTACTACTTCTTTAGCCCAACTAAACCTAAAACCCAATTGTTGTGCATACCCGGAGGATTTTGGCATACGTACCTATAGCATCCTCAGTTCATAGCGAACCCATTTTGGTTAAAAAAACATGCCAAGATGACAATCAGATGCATGAAAATAAGCTTCACTAACAGGAAAAGAAACTGGGGAGGCTAGCAGCATACTTAGTTTGGAAGTGTACCCATTTTTGGGGGAAAAAACATGCGTAAGATGGCAATCAGGTTACTTTAACAGTATCTGAAAATGAAAATTTCCATTACCTGAGGTTATATGTTGCTCTACTACTTCTTTAGCCCAACTAAATCTAAAATCCAATTGTTGTGCATATCCGGCCGGAGGATTTTGGCATACGTACCTATTGCATACTCAGTTCACAGTGAACCCATTTTGGGTAAAAAAACATGCATGCCAAGAAGACAATCAGATGCATGAAATCAGCTTCATTAACAGTGAAAGAAAATGGACATGCTAGCAGCATACTAAGTTTGGAAGTGAACCCATTTTGTGTTAAAAAACCATGCCAAAGATTGCAATCAGGTTACTTTAACAGTATCTGAAAATGAAAAATTTTCCATTATCTGAGCTTATATGTTGCTCTACTATATCTAAAACCCAATTGTTGTGCATATCTGGCCGGAGGATTTTGGCATACGTACCTATACCATCCTCAGTTCACAGTGAACCCATTTTGGGTAAAAAAACAAACATGCCAAGAAGACAATCAGATGCATGAAATCAGCTTCATTAACAGTGAAAGAAAATGGGTAAGCTAGCAGCATACTTAGTTTGGAAGTGAACCCATTTTTTGTTAAAAAATCATGCCAACGAGGGCAAACAGGTAACTTTAACAGTATCTGAAAATGAAAATTTCCATTATCTGAGCTTATATGTTGCTCTACTAATTCACTGTGCCCAACTAAATCTAAAATCCAATTGTTGTGCATATCCGGCCGGAGGGTTTTGGGCATACGTACCTAGAGCATCCTCAGTTCACAGTGAACCCATTTTGGGTAAAAAAACAAACATGCCATGAAGACAATCAGATGCATGAAATCAGCTTCATTAACAGTAAAAGAAGATGAAAATTACCAGTATCTAAGCATATATTATTCTATTAATTCTTCATCTCAACTAAACCATTCATGTTAAGGAAATCAAGATGAATAATCTGAAAAAAGCTGCTTTTTTTGAAAAATAAGGGAAATCAAGAGATCATACCGAAGAGAAAGAGAGAGCGGGGCGACGAGGGCGAGGGCGTAGGAGAGAGAGAGAGAGAGCGGGGCGATCGCCGATTCACCTCCAAATAGAGAGAGGGAAGAGGGAAATCGAAAATGACGAAGGGAAGAAGGGACGATTTCGAAAGGTCGAAGGCCGTCGAAGAGGACGAAGCGGTGGAGGCAAACGCGCGGGAAGTAGAGCGAGGATGGAGGGAAACGAAGCGCCCTTTCTTTTTTTTGGGGGGGGGGGGGGGGTTGGGAAAATGGCGAGCGAAAGATTAGGGTTCGCGGGTTTTATCGCAGTTATTCACCGGCGTTTCAATTAGACACGCCGGTGAATGTGTCCGTATATTCGCCGGCGTTTATAATAAAAACGCCGGTGAATAATACACTTCACCGGCGTTTTACTTAAAAACGCCGGTGAATACGAACATATACCGGCGTTTTAAATCGACCGCCGGTGTATAACCATCCCATCTGGCGCCCAATTCCTATTCGCTCTCTACCCCGGCGCTACTAGTAAAACGCCGGGGAAATTTCGCTGGTAAAACCAGTATCTTTTGTAGTGTAGTAAAATAATTCCTTTCATGTACACAATTTCATCACATGAAATTTTATGATTAAATTCAAGCTCATACAATGTATCTCAACCATAACAAATAAATTTTTAAAACCAAATAAGAGTACAATCTTTTTCAAAGAATTCACTTCACACAAACACATTTTTCTCTTCTTAAAAATATAAGTTTCATACTCTTTACTAATTAAAACTTAAGTCAAAAATTTCCACTTTCAATCACAATCTTTCCTTTTTACTTCTCAAATTTACTTGAAAAAAAATTCTACAATTCTTTTTAATAAAATCCATTTCATTTTATATGAATTCTAGTATTTTTCTCCAAATTTTATTCTTATTAAAACCCATTGAAGGTAAAGAAAAACTCAAAAAAAAAAAAATGCAGCCAAGGGGTTTCGAACCCAGGACCGCACACAAGCTACAGTGCTGCCCAAGCCCAGACCCGCTAGCCAGAAAGTCCAATGGACTCTGGTGTCAAACTCTTTTGCCGAAAGACTCATAAATCAAGTCTCGAGTTTCGGAATTAATTCAAAAGAAAAAAAATAGATGTGACTATCAAGTTTTGAACCCAAGATCTCTCACAATAGTGCTCTGTATTGCACTGGCTAACTAGTAAGTCTAAGTGTATTTTCTAATATCAAAATATACTATTATGCTTTTGTTCAACTTTTTTATCATTTTATTATTTTCATAAAAACTCTTTTTTTTTTACAATCTAATCGTTCATTAGATTATAATTAGTTCATCTAAACTAAATTTTCTTTTAACATTAACCCATGAATAAAAAAAATTCAATATTCTGATAATATATCTAAATTTCAAATCCATCTCTTCTCTTTTATGAATAAGCAATTTATCTCTTCATTTTAATCAACTAGCAATTTCCAACAACCAAGTGAAATTATGATCCCCAAAATACAATTTTTACAAAAATTCATTTGCTTATCAAAAAGGAAAACTAACAATCATTCACATAATCAAAAATCTCTATATTCAAGTATACTAGTTTATGACAACTAATCAATTATTTCTTTTCTCATTTGCAAACAACATGGTGATAATTTGTGTATTAATTATAGCAAAATTCTCTACATTTCTTGACACAAATAAAAGCATGTACTACTCATTTATTAATACTAGCATGCATAGTTCTAAAATTAGAAAGCATGAGTACACCCACCTCTAGTGAAGGTTGAACAAAAGTGGAGGCAAAACTCCTAGCTCCTAGCAATTCCTTCATCTCCTCGCAAGAACTCCCTCAGCAAAATTTCTTCAAGCACAAGAACACTCTACTCTCTTTCTTTTTTCTTCTCTTATTTGATTTACTTTTTGGTGTGTGAAATGAGAAGGAGGAGGGTGCTATTTATAGGATAATGTTAGGGTTTAAAGTGCAAAATTATCCACCTAATAAATTACTCCACTTAATTTCCAACTCTTCATAATCCTAACTCCTATAACTCCTAACTCTTAATGTTTCCACCTCTTCAAAAACCTAACCCCTACCTCTTCATGACAAAACAAGCCAACTCCCACCCCTTCATCTTACACGTGCACGTGTTGTGCACTAGTGCACACACATACACAAAATAAATACAACTCCTATAGTTCCAAAATGTATATTAAAAGTTGTTACATGTCATGTGTGATTCCATGCACAACTTAAAATAAGATTTTTTTAATGGGCTTGTCCCATAGGCTTTCTTTTTAATCAATTTAATTAATTATTCTAGTGGGCTCTCCTTTTAATTTATCTAATGGGCTAGAATCTAACTTTAGGTCCATGGGTTAAATAAAAGGATAAATAAGATTATGCATGCTAAAATTAGTAAATGAGAGTAAGAGAAGAGATGGATAAATTAACACGTGCATCATACGTGCAAAATTTAAAAAATGCATTTTAATCAACATAGGAGAAAATGAATTTATGTTTATAAAATAGATTTGAATACCTAAAATAAATAATTTAAACACATAGAAAGTAATGCACGTAGCGGTGGAAAACACATAATCGATACGTGCATCAAAAATATGTAAAAAGCACGTAAAAATGCAGAGATTGAAATATTATATTTTAGTTGACTCAAATAGGATAAAATCAATACTGGGAATGCATAAACAGACGGAAATCCAAATACGTAGTGAAAATACGTTACAAAATATACGTGCGTAACACACGAGGAAAAAATTGTCATTTCCAATTTTGCGGGGTGTTTCACCACTCTCCACTACCAATTGTAGTAAACAACCCATCTTTGTCTAGCCTTCCAATCGAGATAAGATTTTTGTTCAAGTCTGGAACATGCCTTGTCTCCCGCAAGAAAACATTTTGATCATCATTGGCTTTCACGTGAACAGTACCAACCCCACGTACAGGACACCGGTGACCATTTCCTACGATCACATATCCAAAAGAACCCTCATCGTAGTCATCAAACACCTCTCTCCTCGGAGTGCAATGAAAAGAAGCTCCCGAATCAATACACCGATTTTGAGTGCCCAACTCCTCCCGAGCTGATGAGCATAACTCTTCAACAAGCCCCACTTGAACTTCGTTTGGGATATCTCTCTTTAGTTTTTCCTGCTTCTTCTTCATATAAGTCTTGCAACTGCGCATCATGTGACATCTCTTGTGACAATACCAACACTCAGGCCCATGTTTCCCATCACTGTCATCAGACCCATTCTTAGAAGATCTATATGTCTCCTCTCAACAGACATTGCAGAATCTCTAGAAGATGATGATGGATATCCACCATTTTTCATCCTTCTCACCTCCTCGTTAAGAATGCTACTCACCACATTCTGTAAAGTCGTCGAATCTTTCATAGTGCCTGGAATAGTCTGTTCCACCGTACCATAACTATCGGGTAAAGTAGATAGAAGTAACAATGACTGTCCCCTCTCTGAAAACTTCAAACCTGCAGCTTCCATCTTGTTATAAACCATATAGTAATTGTTCATATACTCTGCTAATGAACCCCCTTTCTTCAACTTCATATTAACCAATTTCTTCAGATAAAGAATTTGATTAGATGTCGATGGTTTCTCATATATATATCTGTGAGAATCTCCATAGCCTCCTTTGTGGTCTTTACCTTCGAGATATGAAATAACGTCTTCCTACTCAGCCCCAACTGAATCTGCCATAGCGCATTTTGATCCAAAGGATTCCAATCTGCCAAGACCTTCACATCATTGTCTCCACCTTCCGGCTTCTCATCAAATAACAGACCATCAAGATCTTTCTGACGAAGATACGCTATCATCTGAATCTTTCACATCGCGAAGTCACTCCCATCGAACCTCTCGATCTTCGACTTGCTATCAGCCATCTCGAATCTAGTGCTCTGATACCACTTGTTGAAGAATCTACTGTAACGCCCCAAGCCGGCTCAGCTGCGCACACGGCTACACGTGTGCGCATGCTAAAGACCGGACACAAAACTCTAGTCATGCCCACCACAGGCACCATCAAAAGTTGGGTTAACCCTATAGTTACCTTTATCACCTGGTAATCCTAATATAAACTCACACTCTTTCCTCCACACCCACGATGAGGGACCATAACTCACGCCCCTAAGTGCACAACACTCTTTCTTCATGCATTCTTTCATTTAATGCAACATTTCCTAAGCCTTATAGAAATCATCTATATGCCTCTTAATTAATCCATTAATCCATGGCCTATAGAAATCCTATTGGCCAACCACCTTTTTCTCTCTCTCTCTCACACACACACACACACACACACACATATATTATTATTATTATTATTATTATTATTATTATTATTATATATTTCTATATAATATTATATATATATCCGCTTAAGTACGGGGTGTTAGATCTACCACAACTCGTAGTGCTAATAGCGGCAGTACACCACAAGAAATAGAAACTAGCAAGACTTAAATGAACCAAGAAAAATCACCACAATATATGCAAGATCTCACAAGAACAAAATCAATATGCAGAGATAACCAATACTTCTTATTCCCCAAAAAATACAAAGATTACAAAAGAGATTATAACTCTCAATCTCTCTCCCACACATCTAAAACACTCGGCACAATGCTCTCTTGAAGTTGAACAATGATAACGGCTCACCTTTTGATCTCAAAGATATCTAAACCCTAGAGTCTATAACCATATATATAGCTCCCAAGTAAACCCTAAAATATAAACACATATCCAGCTTATTGGAACTTAAACTCGTCAACCCAACACTACAACACACAAGCTATTCGCCAGCGTTTTTTTACGTATTCACCGGTAGTTTTTTATGCCGGTGAAACATTCACCGGCGTTTTAGAAACCGCCGATGCAAATGCCGCCGAAGCGGGCGTCGCGGAAAGATAGGGGTATACACTGGCATTTCTACCGGACGTCGGTAGATCTTGAAAAACACCGGCGGTCATAGAACGCCGGTATATGGGTGTTTCTGAGCGCCGTCCTTTTCCACAATATACATTCACCGGCGGTCACTTAATGCCGGTATATATCTTTTCACCGGCGTGTCTACAAACGCCAGTGTATGTTCAATATATACCGGCGGTTGAAAAACACCGGTGTATGCTTATTTCAAGGTTCCCTATTTTCCCTCCTTACAAGCACAGGCGTGTTGTAAACACGCCGCTATAGTGAGATTCACCGGCGTTTTCTAAAATGCCAGTGTTTCTGAGTGCTGTTGCAGCTTATGGGTACACCGGCGTGTGTGGAAACTCCTCTCTATCGAACTTTCCAACTAATTAATTGGATACACCGGCGTTTTATGAAACGCCGGTGTATGATCGTTTGTTTTTCCTGCTCCAGTTTTTCATTCGGTTTAAATTCACAATTTCATTTAAAAAAACTGTAAACTAATTCACAACTGATTCAACCAATTTCAGGCATATTAATGCGCAAATCACAACCAAACACAAGAACTAAAGATAATAAAGTTTCACACATAGTCCTCCATTAATCGTCCAAATTCACCGCAAAATTAACACAGTGTCATAATTAACAAATACAGTAATGAACATCCCAAATATCTCTACAATTACTTAAAACAACAATCCAGGACATAACAACAACAAGGACAACATAACAACAACAACTACAGTAGGCCGACCACAGATTCATACCCCTCGAGTCGCTTCGGTTCTGATCATCAGAATTTCCTTGATCTGGGAGACTCATATTTGATTGATTGATCGGACCGCTCTGTGGAAAAAAAACAATAAATTAGTTCAACACTAGACCACAATACAGAATATACATATTTTTTTAACTTGCAAAAAGATCTACCAAATTCATAAATTCTAAGATCAAAGTGCCAATTGCAAATGGAATTGTTAATGATATATAGAGAGGTAAAATAATTATATTGCAGTGCTAAAAAGCTAGTACCTATTTTTATTTTTGAACATATCTAAAACAGTAAAACAAATAAAAATCAAGTATCTAACTTGAAACCTTTATATTCTCCTCTGATTGAGAATATCCAGTATCTAAAACAGTAAAACAAATGAAAATCCAGTATCTAAGCATGTCTTTCATGGATTGTTCAGACAATCCATGAAACTGTCATCGTCAAAGGAAACCAAATATAAGAAAAATAAGAAAAATATATAAGAAGGGGCTCATATCAAGTGTAGTTTTAAGGAACTGTCATCGTGGAAGGAAACCAAATATAGAAGCCAGAAATGGAAACAGAAAGAGGAATGGTAGACAATGAGGATACACCAGGCTAACATAGCGGCATTTTCCTCATCTCTCTCTCATCCCTTCTTTCTCTTCCACACACGCACACAAAGAGACATCAGCAACAACGGCAAGAGCAACAACTAAAACAATAATAATAAATTATAATAAACAAGATGTCCCTATATGGGTTTCCAGATCTCCGCTCGAGCGCTCTCTTTCTAATCATAGCCCAATTAAGAACATAGACGACATCCACTAAACAACTAAATAGTAACCCATTTTGGTAAAAAAATGGGTACACAGTGTAGCATACACCATATCAAGACTCTCAGGTACACAGTGTAGCATTGAATCCAAAAACATTCAGGTCGCAATTGTAGATGAAATGGAGGTCTTCTAGATCTCTTATAAAAAACCGCAACTGTATCCCTCGCCATTTCTCCATGCAATTTTGAGGTAAGTGTATGAAATTGGGGTCTTGATTATTGAAACAATACTATCTAGTTGGGCTTCGAAAATAATTAAGTTAGAGATATATGAAACAATGTTTAGATGATTTTCATTGACCCAAATCATCTATGCAGTCATCCTGAAATCATATCATACGATGAGTCAAACCAAATTAACCCTCTAGGTGAATTGGAGGAACACTTTGATGTGTACATTCCTCCAACTCAAATACATGGAAAAGCAAACTAGCGTTATGCGATAGATATAGTCAAAATTATCGACAATTTTTCATCCTCATCACTGGGGAAGGTTAGTTCCACCAGTGACATATCACTGGGGAAAGTGAAATCATCTGTTGGATTTTTGACTATATATCCTCATCACTGGGGAAGGTTAATATCTTCTTGTTGGTACTTGCCTTTCCCTCTTTACAAAGTGTTGCTAATCTTTTTTAGGTTGCAAGACTAGTGATTTTGACAAGGATAGAACTGATCTTATTATATAAATAGTCATAAGGTAAGGAAACTTTAAACAAATATTTTATGTAGGTGTTTGTTGTTTGCTTGAGCACTACATGTGTTGTGGATGAACTCAATATGTAACGTGGAGGCCATGTGACAGGCTACGTATTCTAGCATCTCAAAATAATCTCATACTGAGATTTCATTGAAACTTAAACTTCCTCGGACATTCAAAAGACATGATTTTTTTAAGTAAGAACATAAAATATATTAACTAAACAAGACAGGTAAAAGCAAGCTATAATGGGCTTAAAACAATATATCCAGAATGCCAATGCAGAAAGTAAAGGGCTTAAAACAAAATTAAAGAATGCAAATTTGTTAGGATACAAGATATACTAGTAGTTTCGAAGTGAAAATTCAAAGGTACATAGAGGCTTCACACGATTCAAGTTACATACGAAGATATTTAATAATTGTCAACATTCAATAGATTGTATACTTTAAATTACTGATTATAGCATGCCTGTGGTAGGGTAAAAATGGCCTGGAGGCCCTACCAGGGCCCAATACAACTCTCACTCAAGAAAGGTAAAAATAGCAATCTAGTTCGGCCTCGAACCACCGCAGGGTCGGCGCCGAACCTCACGTTCACCCCCGCAGAACTAGCCTCCTCGTATCCGACGGGCTTCAGCGGTCCTCGGCCTCCGATCCGTGACAGCCCCACTGGCCGTCCCCCCTCTCTGGCGAAGCAGGGGGATGACCTGGCACAGCCTAGGCCCTCCGATTCTCCCAGAAGCACAGAAGACCCACGATCAGCCATGTCAGCTCCAAATACCACCCAGGGTTTTGCCACGTCAGCCCTATACCGCTCCTGGCATGGCCACGTCTGCCCTAAACCCCCTGGGCCCTCTGCCACGTCAGGCCCATGGGCTTTCGGGTCCAGACCCGGCCCCCAAGCGGATCCAAACCCGGTTGGGATTCCCTATAAATACTAGACCCTCACCCACCTTTTCAGGTAATCAATCTTTTTCCACTTAAATTCACCTAGTTATTGCTACTCTCTCACAGAGACTGACTAGATCGTCGGAGGGTCCGCCACCGGGACAAACCCCGGTGTTTCAGGACCGTCTGCAGGTACACAAGACCTCGGATCCGAATCCTCTGATCCGAGCCCAGATCTCCGAATCACCCCGAGGTCGCCACAGGTTCCGCTCGGTCAGCCAAGGGTCGTCAGACGAGCAGCATTCTCCTTCAAATACAAATTGAGTCCGAACTCACACCTGGTGCATCCACACGTCTCCCAGAAATAAACCGCATCAGGTTGGCGCCGTCTGTGGGAAAACTGCTTCAGAAGCCGACCCGAGCCCGACCATCGAGCGACCTCGACAGCCGAACTTTCATGGCCTCCAAGGGCAAGGGGGCCGCCTCCTCCGTCAACCGACGGGGCACACCCCCACCAAACACCAATGCCGGGCCACGCGCATCAAGGCACGGAGATTCCCATCATGGATCCCGGCAGAGCGCCACCCGTACAGTCCAGCCCGACCTACGGGGAGTAATCGTCAACCGACAGATTAGCCGCAGCAGGCGAAGGGCCGCTTCCAACCCGGCCCCGAACCATCCAAGACCGCCGCCCGAGGGACGGAGATCGGCACTCAGCAGCATCGGAAGGCAGCCTCCAGACCAACCCCACCGGATCGAGGGAGCCCCCGTCACTCACAAGGAGTTCCAAGACTTCCGGAGAGAAATTCTCGGGGCCCTCCGACGGACCCCCGGGGAGGAAACCCTCCGCTCCCAGACAGGGTCGGATGTCGAGACCAGCGCATCGCGCCCTTCAACACACCAGCCAGAAGACGATGGCATACTCCTAAGACGCCTCCAAGAAATGGAGGATCGCCTTGATCATATGGGAGACGGCGACCGACGGGCGGCTCAGGGGTACAGACCTGTCCGACCTCCCTTCTCCGCCCCCATCCTCCAAGCGGAAATACCAAGGAATTTCCGACCACCTCAGTTCGAGACCTACGACGGCGAGGGAGATCCTGCTGATCACATGGAAGGTTTTAAAACCCTCATGATGATTCACAGCGCCTCGGATCCCCTGCTATGCCGAGCCTTCCCCGCCACGCTTCGGGGTCCGGCTCGTGAATGGTACTCGAAACTCACCCCCGGCTCCATTTACTCCTTCAACCAACTAGAAGGCAATTTCCTCGCCCACTTCGTCACCAGCCGGAAGGCGGAAAGGACTAGCGCTTCTTTACTTGGGCTCAAGCAGATAGAGGGAGAATCCCTCAGAGTGTTCGTCCGGAGATTTACCACGGAGGCGAGGTCGGTCTCCTCTCTTGATCCAGGCGTCGCCTCTGCGGCTTTTCGGCACAACGTTCGTCATGGACAGCTAAAAGCCTCTCTGGTAAAAAGACCCCCCATCGACTTTCCCGATCTCCTCAACCGGGTCGAGAAATACATTAGGGCAGAAGAGGCCCTTAACCCCGAAGATACCAGGGAGGCCATCGGGAAGGGAAAGCGGAAGGTCAAAGCTGTCGAACCACCAAAGAAAGCTCCGAGGGACGCGGGGGCCGTGAAGAAGGTCCCGCCGGTCCCCCGCTTCGAAAGGTACACTCCCTTGACGCATGACGTATCCGCCATCCTCTTAGAAATCGAAGACAAAGGCATTGTCCGACTACCCCCCCGATCTAATAACAAGAATCGAGATCAACGCTACTACTGCCGCTTCCACAGAGATCACGGGCACGAAACCGACCAGTGCCGGGCCCTGAAAGACGAAATTGAGGAACTCATCTCCAGGGGGTACCTCCGAGAATTCACCCAAGAAGTCCCGCGGGATCGACGAGATACTAGGAACCGGAGGTCCTCACCTCCGAACCCTACCCCTAACCGCATCCGGGGTCGGGATCCCGACTCCGAGGGAGCCACAAATACGCCCTTCATCTTGCACTGTGTCCACGGAGGGCCGATGGGAGGAAATTCAAACACTTCCCGAAAAGCCTTCATCCGGGAGGTGAATGCTGTCCACGACAGTCCCTCGCCCAAGCTACAACCGATGCCGGTCTCCTTCTCAGGAGAGGATCTCGAAGGCGTTCGCCTGCCCCACTGCGATGCCCTCGTCATTAATCTCCACATGGCTAATTGTGAAGTTCGCCGAATCCTCGTCGACAACGGCAGCTCGGTTAACATTCTTTTCCTCGAAGCCTTCGAGAATCTCAAGCTACCTAAAGGCAAACTCAAGCCGGCCGGATACACCTTGCATGGGTTCTCCGGCGTCCCTGTCATGATAGAAGGGATTGTCACCCTCGACGTTACCGCAGGATCGGCTCCGGTCAAAAGGACCGAGTCCATGGACTTCATGGTGGTCAACGTCAAGGCGGCTTACAACGCCATACTCGGCCGACCCGGACTATGCTCCCTCCAAGCGGTGCCTTCGGCTTACCATCTGAAACTCAAATTTCCCACCCCGCAAGGAGTCGGCACCGTCCGAGGTAGCCAAGAAGCAGCGCGGTCGTGCTACATGACCACCGTCGGGGGAGGTGTGTTCTCCCTCGACGCCGTCGAGTCCCAACCTGAGAGGGACGGCCCTGCTTCCAAACTGACGCCGAGCGGGAGGAGACCGCAGTCGAAGCCAAGTACCTAATGACACTCCTCGAGGGACAGACATAAGCTCTAGCCTGGCTAAATATAGACCTGTTTTTGTGTAAACACTTTTATGTACAGGACCATCTTAGCGGCCCTCATTATCTTATGCAAAAGAGGTCTCTTTTTGTTAAAATCCTAACGCCAGATAATAAGATCGGCGCCTGAGTCCTCACTCCGGTATCGTCCCCCACACCTCGGTAGGCTCCAACCGGATCCAAGCTGAGGACTCTCCCTAAGGCCCCACTTCGATCCCTCGCGGATCGGTGGACTCTCCCTAAAAAACCACCATCGTTCACTACACTACTAGCCGAAGCAAAGAAGGAACAGTATTCTTTATTCGTACCCTTCTATTTTCGTCCCAAGAAAACAAACGAAGACCGTTACAGGACCACTCCACTCATCTCAGACTGAAGGAAGTCGCCATCTTAGAGCCCCTCGGGTCCGCTGGAGGGCGGGATTACTTCGAACGAACGGCTAAAAATTTCCCCTGCTCGTTAGGATGGTCCTGGAACTCAGCCATGGTCGACTCCCCAGCCACGAAGCTCTGGGCGTCACCTGGTCGCGTACGCTGCAACAACAGCAGCGCAGAGGGAACACCCTCCGCTTGCCGACCCAGCGAGGAAGACGCTGAGGCACCCAACATAGTATTGAAACGATATATCTCCATTTCTTTCTCCGCAGAGACATCCCGAAGTAACCTTTCAGAAGTAGGCCTCGGCGCCGAGGCACCCAACACCTCCTGCCCAAGGCTCGCACCGCCGAGTCCCCGATCCAGCGTCGCCCTCCTCAGCCGGCTCGCCTCCTCGCTTAAGGCTTCAGACTTATACCGATAAAAATTCAAAGCCGCGTCAGTGTCACGGGCCCCCCTTCGGTGGCAGACCACGCGGCCTCCAGGACCTCAACCTTGCTCTGGAGCCATGCCACATCGGAACATCGGGGGTCCACCTCGGGAAGGGGAGCCACAACCTACAGGAAGACCAGCCAACCCAATACACACATGCGAAAAGGTTCAGAAAAATCCGAGTTCAAAACACTTGGCCGGTCAAAAAACTTTTTTTCCCCTATAAATTTAAGTACTCCTATAAAGGGGGGCGGTGGCCAGTCCGCGGGAGGCAAATACAGTCAAGAGGAGGAGAAAAGAAAGACAGAATAATACAGCTTATCATCCCACCTCGGTGTCGACTGACGGATCCACAGATGGATTGGCCGGCGGGTCGAGAGCAGGCCCTTCTTCGCCAGGAGTCTTTGACGTCCCCTTAATCTCCATGTCGTACTCAAAATTGGACAGGTCGATGGTCGGATAGAAGTGCCTCACATGGCTGAGGGCCTTTGCATAACATGTGTCCTGGGCCTTGATCACCATCATCTGGCCCGTAATCGTCACTTCTTCCTTCTCCTTGGCGAACTTCTTCTTCAAGGAGGCCACCTTCTTCCCCCACTCCGCATCCTTGGCCTCGAGCTCGAGCTTCATCTGCTGCTCCCTCTTGTGCGAACCCTCGAGCTCGATCTGCAGTTCCTTCATCTCCCGCTCGCTCTTCTCCGCCCGAGCTCGCTCTTGTGCCAGGGACGCCTCGTAGAGGTTCTTCATATTAGCACCCTGCATGCAAGCCTGCGACCAACGAGCGCAGATAAGAAAAAGATTTCCGCAGAAAAAATGGACAAGGAGAAAGGGTCGACGGAATTACCTGCACGAGGGCCTGCGCCAGACGCGTGAACGTCACTTCCACGGGCTCACCCTCCATCACCTTGCGGTCACGAGGGGTCGCCAACTTCTCCACCACCTCGACGGCCTGGGCCTCGTCGGTCAGACGGTCCCCCGTCCGAACAGACCAGTCCGGAGCCCACCGCTGTCGCAGCAACTCCGCCACCGGATCCTCTTTCTCAACCTCGACCAAGGGACCTTTCCCCTTATCAAGAACGGAGGCCCTCGCTAGGCTCTGGCCCTTCGAAGCAGCCGCCCCCTTGCTCGTCTCCGAGCGGATCCTCTTGGTCTCCGATTCGGGCTGGACCTCAGAAATGACTAGGGGCGACCCCCTTAGCCTCTTCGCCGCCTCCCCCTTCTTCTCGGCATTCTCCTTCCTCATGGCGAGCCTCTTTCCTTGATCGATGCTTCGTCCATATCTGCAGAAAAAGCCATTAAGAGCAATGAGCAAGAAAGTACGAAGGGACCGAAAGAAAAGAAACAACTACATACACATGACGGCCGGGCTCAGTCCAACGCTCGCCAAGTGGGCCTCCGTCACCTTCGTCCAATCGATACTGGGTGACGAACGGAGGCGCTCGACAAACCCCCACTCCTCGGCCGACAAATCCCTCGGCCTCGGCGCTTGATAGTTCGGTTTGGAGTGATTCCATCGAGTGGGAATGTCCCAGGGCTCTTCACTCCGGATCACCAGATATTTTTTCTTCCATTCCTTGATGGAGTCCGGGTGACTGTGAACGACCTTCCCCTTACTCCGAGGAGAGATGTAGTAAACACCCTCGGCCGCCGAGCTGATCATCAACATCGCACGGAACACATTCAGCCTCAGGGGTACCTTCTGTTCCTCGCACATCAACACAAAGCAGATAATCTGCTTCCAAGAGTTCGGCCCGTACTGCATGGGGGCCAAGGAGGCCCAGTTCAGCACATCCCGAACAAACGGGTGAACCGGCAACCTCAGCCCGGAGATGAAAGCGTCCACTGGGAAGACGCAGTACCAAGCAGAAAGGGGATCGGTGGGGCGCAGAGTAGAGCTCGGCAGCAACAATTCGTAGCCAGGCCCTATATGATACGCCAGCTGCAGAACCTCCAAGTCCCCGCCCTCCAAGACAGTCGGGATCGCATCCATCATCACCCTCCTCCGACTCGGCGAAGAGGGCTGCACACCGAAGAG
This sequence comes from Hemerocallis citrina, assembly GCA_017893485.1. NCBI lineage: Eukaryota > Viridiplantae > Streptophyta > Magnoliopsida > Asparagales > Asphodelaceae > Hemerocallis > Hemerocallis citrina. Next base: position 285,634,461 of record CM030364.1, on the reverse strand, counting down.
CTCCTTGTCAGAAAGATCGTCGGGATACTGACGGAAAGGCTTCGGTTGTACGGGCGAACCTGTCATCAAGTTGCGGAAAACAGGCGCCTGGCTCGAACCCCCAGTCCTCGACCCCGCCTTCCTCGAGGCCCTCTTCCTCTTCTTGGCTCGCTCCGACGAGGGAGTAGGTAAGGGCCCCAGGCCCGTCGGCGTGAAACTCGAGCCCGCACCCTAAACGGTGGATCTCCTCATCATGTCGCCCTCGCCCTCCTCCTCCTCGGAAGACAACTCCAGTACCTGGATGTCGTCCGAACTATCACTAGTTTTCTCCGACTCGCTACTCTCCACCACGAAGGGACGTCGGGAGCGTGACGACCTCATTTTGTGTACCACCTCCCCCTCACCTACTGGTTCCTCCCACGAAACTGAATCGGAAGGCTCCGCAGCGTACACCGACTCCTCCTCAAGCACGGGCTCCTCCCACGACGTCGATGTGGAGGCGCGCTTCACTTCCCCCCTGGACGTCGACGCTGACGAGCCAGACTGAGCCCTATCCATCTGTGCCTAAACCAAAAGAACTTACCGACTAACCGGGTGACGTTTCGGGAGGACGAGCCTAGTACAGCTAACTGCAAGAACGAGCGCTGAATGATTGGAAGATTTTTCAAGAAAGAAAGCAGCAAGAAAGAAGTGGGCGAGAAAAGGGGAGGGGGGAATACTTATAGAGGATAAGAACGGCTCCTCGACTTCCGCAATCACTATTCACCGATTGACGTATAACTGCCGCCTGGAAAACCGCGCCACATCCTCGAAGCGTGCGCTGCTGACGTCATCGGGTGCCAGACTGGCGGCCAGGCTCAGAGGTCGGTTCGGATGGAGTATGCGACGGAGAAAATGATTTACTTAAGGTTTAAGGCGCCGCCCTTCGACAGACGCCCCGGGCTCCAGCATTCGATCGGTTCCCCTCTCATCCCCGAGCAGCTCGGGGCTTACAGCCTCGGGTTGATGACCGAAAACCCCGAACTGATCGAGGGTGGGACAGAAACCACCATCGCCTGGAGCCCTATCGGAAGACGGAGTGGCCAACCCCTGGTCGGAGGCGACCCCTCTATCTGAGACTCTTCAGCCCCAAGACCGGAATACGGTTGGTGCCCCTCCCGTCTGGTTCTCTCTCGGGCCAAACAACAGTGTCAGGGTCGTCTGACCCGAAAAAGGATCCAGACGGCACAGCCACCACCAATCCGAGGCTCCTTTTCTACCAGTACGGATTTCGGCCGTTACCCCTCTCGCCCTGATCTCCCCTGGATCTGGCTACCGTATCAAGAGCCATCAGATCCAAGAGAAGATCCGGGCGGCAGAGTAACCACCTCTCCGACACCGCCAGGGTTGAAAATTTTTTGCAAGAGACAGGCGCCCGCCGAAGTAGACACCTCTGATGGCCAATAGACCACCCCTGCTGTAATCAAACCCACTGTGGGGGGAGAGGCATTTATAGCCTCCCCCATAGACCAACCATTATGACACGGGGAAAGCCAATCGGCGGAAGCCCATGCGCTATCTGCATTTATCAGACGGCGCCATCAATGCCCCTAGGAAATTGGACCATCACACAGATTCCGAAGAGCCTTCAATGCTCCACAGGAACGGCGGGCTACCCCCGCTCAAAACGCTCTAGGGCACAACAGTTCGACATCACCCTTGCCGACCCATAATTCCTCGCCAGCTCGAGGGCAGGTCTAGCACCAGGGTAGTCTTCCCAGGAAAGCTCCACGGCTCGCCATCGCCCTTGCCGACCCGTAATCCCTCGCCAAGCTCGAGGTCAGGTCTGGCACCCGGGTGGTCTTCTCAGGAAGGCCAACGGCTCGCCATCACCCTTGTTGGCCCGTAATCCCTCGCCAGCTCGAGGTCAAGTCTAGCACCAGGATAGTCTTCTCAGGAAGGCTTCACGGCTCGCCATCGCCCTTGCCAACCCGTAATCCCTCGCCAAGCTCGAGGTCAGGTCTGGCACCAGGGTGGTCTTCTCAGGAAGGCCAACGGCTCGCCATCACCCTTGTTGGCCCGTAATCCCTCGCCAGCTCGAGATCAGGTCTAGCACCAGGGTAGTCTTCTCAGGAAGGCTTCACGGCTCGCCATCGCCCTTGCCGACCCGTAATCCCTCGCCAAGCTCGAGGTCAGGTCTGGCACCAGGGTGGTCTTCTCAGGAAGGCCAACGGCTCGCCATCACCCTTGTTGGCCCGTAATCCCTCGCCAGCTCGAGGTCGGGTCTAGCACCAGGGTAGTCTTCTCAGGAAGGCTTCACGGCTCGCCATCACCCTTGCCGACCCGTAATCCCTCGCCAAGCTCGGGGTCAGGTCTGGCACCAGGGTGGTCTTCTCAGGAAGGCCAACGGCTCGCCACAACCCTTGTTGGCCCGTAATCCCTCGCCAGCTCGAGGTCAGGTCTAGCACCAGGGTAGTCTTCTCAGGAAGGCTTCACGGCTCGCCATCGCCCTTGCCGACCCGTAATCCCTCGCCAAGCTCGAGGTCAGGTCTGGCACCAGGGTGGTCTTCTCAGGAAGACCAACGGCTCGCCATCACCCTTACCGACCCATAATCCCTCCTCATCTCGAGGTTCGGTCTGGCACCAGGGTACTCTTCTCAGGAAGAAACAACGGCTCGCATCGCCCTTGTCGACACGTAATCCCTCGTCATCTCGAGGTTGGGTCGAGCACCAGGGTACTCTCCTCCGAAAGATTCAACGATTTGCCATCCCATTTCCACGACCATGAACACTCCTCCCCGGCTAGCTCCCGCACCCCCGCAGGAGTGGGGGGCTTGTGTGGTAGGGTAAAAATGGCCTGGAGGCCCAACCAGGGCCCAATACAACTCTCACTCAAGAAAGGTAAAAATAGCAATCTAGTTCGGCCTCGAACCACCGCAGGGTCGGCGCCGAACCTCACGTTCACCCCCGCAGAACTAGCCTCCTCGTATCCGACGGGCTTCAGCGGTCCTCGGCCTCCGATCCGTGACAGCCCCACTGGCCGTCCCCCCTTTCTGGCGAAGCAGGGGGATGACCTGGCACAGCCTAGGCCCTCCGATTCTCCCAGAAGCACAGAAGACCCACGATCAGCCATGTCAGCTCCAAATACCACCCAGGGTTTTGCCACGTCAGCCCTATACCGCTCCTGGCATGGCCACGTCTGCCCTAAACCCCCTGGGCCCTCTGCCACGTCAGGCCCATGGGCTTTCGGGTCCAGACCCGGCCCCCAAGCGGATCCAAACCCGGTTGGGATTCCCTATAAATACTAGATCCTCACCCACCTTTTCAGGTAATCAATCTTTTTCCACTTAAATTCACCTAGTTATTGCTACTCTCTCACAGAGACTGACTAGATCGTCGGAGGGTCCGCCACCGGGACAAACCCCGGTGTTTCAGGACCGTCTGCAGGTACACAAGACCTCGGATCCGAATCCTCTGATCCGAGCCCAGATCTCCGAATCACCCCGAGGTCGCCACAGGTTCCGCCCGGTCAGCCAAGGGTCGTCAGACGAGCAGCATTCTCCTTCAAATACAAATTGAGTCCGAACTCACACCTGGTGCATCCACACGTCTCCCAGAAATAAACCGCATCAATGCCTTTTTCACTTAAAAAGTGAGAAAGAAACAAGAAACTACAGGAAATATAAGCTAAACACACACCTGTGCACACAGATGCAGTTCAATGATATCAAAGACTACTGAGATGTACATATATACTTTAGTTCAACAATTGGCTTAGCATTTAAATATTGAAGTATAGATCATTGTACCAAACGATAACATTTTTAGACTTTAGATGCAGAAGATATTAAACGATTTTTTTTAAAACAAAAACAAAAAAAAGGTAAACTATGACTCCAAATAATCCCTGGATTAGTACAAATAAACCATCGTATGTGCAGCACCCAATTGGGATTAAATTGCAGTTTACTAGAGTATGTAATTATTTTGATAGTTACAGCCTTACAGGACTCTTTAGTAAACTGCAGCTCAGGGGAAGGCAAAGAGGAAAGAACAGAGCCAGCCACATGAATCAAAGGTAAGGGGTCCCTAGTTCACCTTTTGAAAAGCCATTTGCCAAAATCTATACCCTTAAAACTAGGCTAACTAGCCAAAAATAGGATCCTGACAACCTAAAACAAGCTACAACCTGAGGACTACATAGCTAAAGGAAACAGAGATAAAAATTTCAATTATTTGTATTAACTTTTATGGGCAGTTTCCTGTTTCCTACACAATATAATTGATTTATGAAAATAGATGAACAATGCTGTTTCGGAGTTTTGGATTACAAACAAAATCAGAAACCCGTTCTTAAATCAACTATATGGATATGATCTTCTGTTGCAATAATCAAAATGATGGTCCTGATTTCTGAATGCTGAAAGAGCAGCATACTGGTGCATCTATATAACTCGGAGAAATTGGCAATGGTTCAATAATAGTAAGAGGCTAAGAGAAAAAGGATGAGCAAGTTAGACTGCAGACAGAACATAACCCACCAAAGAAACCAACTTCTGAAAGTAAGGGAGCCAACATAGTACCTATTTTCCGGAAAGGAGGTTGATTGGAACCCCTACTTAACTATTAAAAGATCTACCGCCAGACACTACTTATCTATTATAAACATATGTCTACTGACCAAGCCCATAAAGATCTGAGAATCATGGCAGTAAGCTATTTAGGGATCCAAAGTGTTGCTAATCTTTTTGACTATGCGATAGATATAGTCAAAAAGATTAGCAACAGATGATTTCACTTTCCAACTGGTATCATCCAAAAATCCAACTCGCATGTTCAAGATATATTATTTTTCCTTTTTAGGATATATTCTTAATATTTTTTGTAGTTAATGATCCCCTGTTTTGAAAGTACTAGGTTACAAAAATGGATGCTGAGTATTTTCCACCAAGGGAAAGAAGTAATTCTACAGAATGAAGCACCTACAGATCTTTATATTTTGGTATCAGGAGCAGTGGTTAGTAGTAGTATAACTTCTAATAGATTTATAACTAAATCAATTATATATTTATATCCACAACTAATTTATATTTTTTGATGACACAGGAATTAAGAGCACATGTAGATGGTGATGAACAAGTAAGAATAACTTCCCTTTATATATACTTGACATCCATTTGTTCAAATATCAAAGGTTGATATTATAAAACCCTGAAGCCTCTTCAACTCAGCCCAATCCCCACAAAATTAGACAACACAAAAATGACCAAAATAATTCAACTCAATGATATCCGTGAGCACTCCATAGTAGTCGAGATCTCCATCTACAGGCCTCGTGTCTGACTTGGAAGCATAACTTCTAGTCTTAGAAGTCACCACCATTCATATATATTGAGATTTCAAATTACATTTACGATCCTTAGTACGAAATCTAAAGCCATTGAATATGTATCCTCCGTATCTTTTGACCATCTTTTAGGGACCTTTGGCAAGTACTTGTATTTCAGATGACACACCTTCAGGACCCAAAGAATGTACCTATTAATTTTGCGCAAATCGTATCAGCACCGTGGATAATGTAGATATAATGAAGATTAACTTGTATTTTCTTAATTCACCTACATGAGATTCAAACCACTTATGAAAATTTTCATTCATCAACTTGTTTTGTTCACGCGGTGGCAGTCTTCTTGGTCTAGCCCTTCGTTTGATGTCCCTGACAAATTTGCTAAAATACAAGCAACTGAAATAAGGAATAACAAATGTAAGTTAATATCGAACTCTGCGGTTTTCACTATATTCGATTTAAATTCAAAAGCAACTTACTTTCGAAATGGCTCCACTGATGCATGGTGGTCTAGCACATATCGATGTGCCTGTTCCCACATTAAGTTATCTAGCTCAAATGCATCAACTTTACCAATAGTAGTGCCAGCGGTATTGAAAAGATATTTAGCACCATCAAGATTGGAAATGTCTGGATTTCTCCTTAGTCTAGTCAAAGATGTCTCTACACCCTGTAGATACCTAGAACAAAAATGTGAACACTCCTCTGATAGATATTCCTGAGCTATTGACCCTTCAGGATATGCTCTATTTTTAACATAACCCTTGAACCGGTATAGGTACCTAAACATGTACAATTAATAAATTAGAGCGGAGCAGGGGATTAAAAGAAATAAGCTTTTGAGAATTCAGTTTTGTAAGATGCATGAATTCTTTTACCTCTCAATGGGGTACATCCACCGATAGTGAACAGGACCGCCGATTCTGGCTTCACCAGCAAGGTGGATTATCAAGTAAATTATTATAGTGAAGAACGATGGAGGAATTATCATCTCCATTTTACTAAGTGTCAATGCCGCTGCTGCTCCAATTGGTCAATATCTTCAACACGAAGCATTCTTGAGCAAATACCTTTATATATGCTACAAAGATCTTTCAGGACAGTAGTGATTTGCTCACACATTGAAGACCTTAGGGCCATAGGAAGGAGATCATGCATTAGGATGTGGTAGTCGTGAGACTTTAAACCCTAAGCCTCTTCTCTTTAAAGTTGACACATCTTGCTATGTTAGAAGAATAGCCATCAGGAACTTTAAGTTCCAGTAGAACTTTGCAAAACAATTCCAACTCCGATTTTGACATTGAATAGATTGTAGGAGGTAGAAGTACTTTCCCGTTCGGTAATTCCTCTGGGTGCAACTCGTGTCGGATGCCCATTGACTTCAAATCAAGTCGGCTCTTGAGATTGTCCTTTGTCTTCCGGTCATCTCCCATAACTGTTCCTATACAATTTTCACCAATATTTTTTCCGATATGCATCACATCTAAATTATGTCGCAATAAGTTGAATTTCCAATACGGCAACTTGAAGAAAATACTCTTCTTCTTCCATGCACCTAAACTCGTCATGTTCTGATACTTATCTTCGCCACATAGATCGGTCTCCTCATCTTGCTCTGGCCTTGCCCTTTTCTTGTCCTTTTTGCTGACTTGTGGTTCTTTTCCATATTTGAACTGATGACCATCTAACTGCCTCAAAATATCTGACCCAAAAGAAGCTCCAGAAGCATGTTCCCACTTGTCGGTACCATCAAATGTCACTGTCTCTGCCCGAAATATATGTGTGTCAGGTAACCATCTCCTATGACCCATATAGCAAAACTTTCTGCCATTGTATAACCACCTTGAACTAGTTTGGTCAGCACAACAAGGACATGCATAACGTCCTTTAGTACTATATACAGATAAATTTGCATATGCTAGAAAATCATTGATTGTCCAAGACAACACGACCAGAAGAGAAAATGTTTCTTTAGCCATTGCATTATAGGTTGGAATACCCACCCACAATTTCTGAAGTTCATCTATTAACGGCTGTAGGTACACATCTATATCATTTCCAGGACCTTTCGGTTCAGGAACTATCATGGACAAAATAAATGAGGACTGCTTCATGCATTTCCAAGGCGGTAAATTGTATGGTATTAACACAACAGGCCATATGCTGTATGTACTACTCATTTGCCTAAAAGGGTTGAAACCATAACTAGCTAGTCCAAGTCTCACATTCCGAGGATCTTCTGCAAAATTGGGATATCTTTCATCAAATTTTTTCCAAGATTAAGAATCAGCAGGATGTCTAAGAATCCCATCATTAATGCGACCTTCAGCATGCCATTTCATATCAGAAGAATTTTTTGAAGACATAAACAACCTTTGTAGCCTAGGAATCAGAGGAAAGTAACGCAATATTTTGGCCGGCTTCTTTCTCCTACTTTGCTTAGTAGATCCACTGGCTTGATCGTCTTGATTTGGTGTTTCTGACCATTTCGAAGAACCACAAACTTCGCAATTCTCCAGACTTTCCTTACCTCTCGTGAAAAGCATACAGTCATTTGGACATGCTGCTATCTTCTCATACCCTAGATCGAAAGAACTTAGGAATTTTTTAATTTTATAGGCTGAGTTTGGAATACAGAATTCTAAAAATGCTTCATTCAACAGTTTAAGTAGCATACTGAAGGACTTAGCAGACCACCCGTTTAAACATTTAATCTGAAATAGTCTGACAATGAATGAGAATTTAGAGAATTTGGTGCAATCGCGGTACAGCGGAGTACTAGCATCTTCAAGCAACTTAGCGAAGGATTCTTGCTGTTTATTATTTTCAGGGGAGGGGTCAGGCATTTCCTCGTCCACCCCACCACCAATGTGTGATGTTTCTGTTGACTCATTATAAACTTGGGTTGTTGGATTATTGGTGTGGAAAGAAACATTATGAATCCCCAAGGCGTCTTGCAACAAAGCATGCATCTCATCGGGAACACTTAAGTCTTCGTTAACTAAGGGTTCATCTTCATTTTCTAATACAACCGGACGAACAGGAGCTGATGTATGATCCTCTCCATGACAAAACCACCGTGTGTACCCTTGAAGAAAACCATTGACAACCAAATGTGTATGTACTACGTCACATGTCCTCAAATTACAATTTGTACACTGGAGGCATGGACAAAGGATTAGGTTGGGATCACGGGAATGTCGTTTGGCAAAGATAATAAAATCTTTAATACCATCCCGGTACTCCTTGGATAATCGTGGTTTACTAATCCAACTTCTATCCATTATAACAATAGCACACAATCTGAAATTAAAATTTGATATATTAAATAGTATTAGATTTAAAAGGCATTCTTTATATTTAATTTCACCTTTTTTAAAACCATCCATAGCTGCAAATAAATAAACAATATAACAATTAACTGTAAAATAAAGAAATCTCGGTTCCAAAAATATATAAAAAAACAATTAAATCTTAATACAATTTACTCTATTCACATAACCCTACACTACCTTTGTGAAAATTATCTCAACCACCTTAGTGGCATTTTATCGCACACCTTGTGTTCGAGTGTAATATTGATTCGACTATAGTCTCCCATGTATTTGGCTTTCCGTTTAAGGAGATGATGATGGTAAAGGGTATTTGCTGAGGAAGAGGAATATGACGAATAACGAGGGTGTCGTGCTGTAAATACGATAACAAGAAGATCTGATGACTCATGAACTATTCTGTTCATGGCTACTAATAATCAGTTACTTATCCCAAAATAATAATAATAATAATAATAATAATAATAATAATAATAATAATAATAATAATAATAAACCCTAACATGTATGCTAGCTTATAGTAGCAGTGAAAGTGTTGATAATTAGATAGACGATACAAAGATAGCAAACCTACACTGACTTTACAACGCCGATAAAAGTGGAACAAATAGCCACTAGCAAACAATTCTCATATTCTCAAATTAACAAATTCCCAAATTCTATACTTCACAAATTAACACATTCTCAAAATTTCAAATTCTCAAATTCTCAAATTCTCTACTTTCCAAATTCTCAAATTCTCAAATGAACACACACACCTCTTCCTACACATATAAAGTTATTAATTAACGATATTCAAACATTTCCTAACATGTACGATCTGAGAATATAGAGAGAGGGAAGACAATGAATCAATATCCTCCATTTTTCTAGATAAACTTGTAGAAGAACGTAGCTAATATTCTACCTGTGAGCCAAATTGAATCTTGATTTATGAGTAAAATAGGAATTAGGAAGAACATGCAGGAGAGAAATTTCCGAAGATAGGAATTAGGAATTAGTAAAATATTCTACATTAGGAATTAGTAAATTTCCGAACATGCTGGAGCCAAATTGAACATGCTGGAAAGAAAGTAAAATATTCTACATGTTGAAGAACATGCTGGAGTAAAATAGAAATTAGTAAAATAGGCACCACAAAATCAAGAGAAATTTCAGAAGATACCGTGAAAAGGAGGAGGGAGACGGCTCGGCGACTTGAGAGGTTGAGGAGGTGTTGTCACGAAGCTTGAGACGACGGGGTCAATGACGGTGGACAACCGCGAGCGGGCGACGGGATAGGGTTAGGTTTCAGGTTAGCGGTGAGGGAGGGGGAGCTTCATGTGGTGGCGTAGGAGAGAGAGAGAGGGGGGCGACGAGCATCGCTGTTGGAGGCGTGGGACGGCGTAGGGTTTTCGATCGCAAAGCGCACAAAATAGAGAGAGGGAGGAGGGAAAACGAAGGCGGGTGAAATGGATTTGGGAAATTAGCGAGCAAAATCTTAGGGTTCGCGGGGATTTATCCAAGTTAATTCACCGGCGTTTGAAATTACAAATGCCGGTGAATGTATTTGTATATTCGCCGGCGTGTTTTATTAAAACGCCGGTGAATAATACCCTTCACCGGCATTTTTAAAGAAAACGCCAGTGAATATCATGATTCCCCGGCATTTTATAGAGGCCGCCGGTATATAACCATCCAATCAGATGCCCCATTCCTAGTCACTCCCTACCCCGGCGCGAATGGTAAAATGCCGGAGAATATACGCCGGTAAATCGTACATGTGTTGTAGTGCAAATAACACACAGCGCCGCCACAACGTGTAAAGCCCACACCGAAGACATGACCGGTCGAATGCAAGGTCAACTGTTCCCTTCTCTGTTGAACCATGTACACTCGAAGAACCTCCTACAGTCAAGGTCGGTTGACCGCACCCCAGTCGGTCGACCGCAACTCTCCAGATTGCACGTCTTCTACTTGCAGCTATTGTCTCTTGCTGTTTTCATCTTCTTATCTTCTCCTCCAAATTCAACTACTCAGTGCCTACGTATATTTGAGGTCACAATCCTAACATCCTAGTCTCATTGTTTCTCTCACCTTTTAACCTGTATGCATTCTCACTCAACAGTACCTCTGTTACAATCTAACTCACGTACATAAGTTGGAATTGCATATATAAACAAAAACTACAAATTATCAAGTATACGCCTTCTTTTTTAAGCTCTCACTTTTCATAAATTATTTATGAAAATTTTTATAAATAATGATATCGTAAATAAATTACCTCTACAACATCGACACTTATTTATGACACTTTTTATAAATAATGATATCGTAAATAAATTTGAAGTTTGAGGATATTATGATAATTGACTAATTAATTAGAAATTGATGGTTGATTAAAAGTCACTTAAAAGTTTGTAATTGAGATTAGATTAATTAAGTTATTTTGTCTGTTAGAATTAGGAATAGGAAAATATTCTTTATTATTGATTGAATTAAACTGAGTACAATAAGACTCATACATATAGGAGACAATAGTAGACTAAACTGATACATAACCAATATAGGACTAAACTAATATATCATCTAACACCCCATCTCAAACTCAAGTAATTGGATCTCAGTTGAAGTATGATTAATTAATAAGCATAAGATTGAAGTATGATTAATTAAACTAACCCAAACATAATTAAAATAGTCAAAAATATTATTAGGCTCAGAACACACTATTCACACTAGGGTTGCACTGTGGTGCCATGCTTGATTATTTATGCTTGATTATTTATCTAAAAGGCAGAGAAGAAAATAGATTGATGGAAATTCATTAAAAACTTGATGGACAAAATGTTAATCATAACTCAAATGAAAAACTCCATAAAATCATACTGAACAGGGTTACATGAAGGGGAACATATTTCATTCTAATCAGTTTATCTTTTGTTATTAGCACAACAATTACACAAGCCATTTGTCTAGAAAAAATATGTGCACACAATTTCCAAGTAAAAACACATTTTGATACAAGACTGCTCAGGTTAAACAGCTTGAGCTTCTTTTGAGTGCCTATAAAGGACATTTATAGTGACAACCCACCAACAAATCTTCAGAGAAAGTGAGAAACCCCTAATTTATCTTCGTCGCAATCCTAACTCGATGCTAATGTCTTATTAGATTTTTCTTTTTCTCTCCAAAACCCCAAAGTCCCCCATCTAGTATACACTTCATAGCAACAAAGCCTACCTTCTCCAGTTCATACTAAACTACTAAAACTCAAAAGTATGCTAGATTGTTCATACTTAACCCAGTTGATAAATCTCTGTCATTAGCCGATCTCTTCTCGAGAAATCATACCCAAACCAAGTCAAGACTTCTAATCAACTTTTAAACATCTCCATGTTTTCAACTACCTCTCCTTTCTCTATACACCTTCTTCTGGGTTTCCATTAAACATATCCAAACAATCTCAATCAGTTTCTTTCTTGTTATCTATTACATACTTATAGCAACAAACCCATACAAACAATAACACCTTCTCCTAGTCACACTAAATTTCTGATATAAAAATGAGTAATTTAACAATAAACATGAACGATTATAAAAGGAAATAAGATTAGAAATTGAGATTACCTGAGAGGTGGAGCTTGGAAGATTGGGGGCTACGGTTTCGTCGTCCGATCGCTCGAAAAGGAGGTAGGGTTCATTTGAAGCAAACCCTAACGGCGAGAGAGAGGACGGGAGATAGGTAAAATCGAAGGCCTATCGGCTTCGACGAAAAGACGACGAGAACCGATACTCAGAGTAGGATGGTTTCTCGTCGAAGAGAGAGAGAGAGATCGAGATTCGAAGTAGGGTTTCGATCGATGAAGAAAAAGAGAGCGGGAGAGATTCTTAGAATATGGGGGTTTCTCGTGGAAGAGAGAGAGAGAGATCGATGTGCTATTCGAAGTAGGGTTTCGATCGACGAGAGAGGGAGAGGATGAGAGCTGAGAGCTTGTTGGGAAAGAAAGGGAGATGGAAATGTCATTTTTACCCTCAACAAAAAGAACTGAACATCGCGCTCAAATCTGAGGCGTTTGATCGATCTCAACCGCGATCGGACGGCTAAGATCTCCCGCTCACGATAAAGAGCCCATCTCACCATCTCATAATAGACTAACTCTCTCTCTCTCTCTCTCTCTCTCTCTCTATATATATATATATATATATATATATATATATATAGAGAGAGAGAGAGAGAGAGAGAGAGAGAGAGAGAGAGAGTCATGCTATTATGAGATGGTGAGATGGGTGAGATGAAAATGTTTTTGAAGAGATAAGCGATTTGAGTCATCTAAATCTCGATCACACCGTTCACATCACTCTACATATCATCAAGATGATGTGTGCCAAATTTCAAGCAATTCAGAGACGTGTAGCCTATGCATCAAGACGTTCAAATAAATGCATATATATGTATTTCGTACCATCTTCATGACGTGTTGAACATTTTGATGCATAGACCAGAGATCTCCAAATCGTTTGAAATTTTATACACACCAGCTAGATGGCATGTATAGTGATGTGAACGGTGTGATCGAGATTCAGATGACTTAAATCACCCCTCTCTCAAAAAAATATTTTCATCTCACCCGTCTCACCCTCTCATATTATCATTATTCTATATATATATATATATATATATATATATATATGTGTGTGTGTGTGTGTGTGCTATTTTAATAGGACCGTTGGTCACCAAACAGACTCCATTTGTAACCAAACAAACACGTGTGTGTATGTGTGTATATATATCACCAAACAATCCCATTAAAATATTATTAGTATTATTAGTAATTTACAGGTGCGATGCACGTCTTCATAAATAAATATATATTTAAAAAAAATCCGACGTTGTCTGGCATCGAATCTAAGACCTCCTTTATATTAATTATGCATGTGCACTGCACGTATTTGTTTGGTTACAAATGAAGTTTATCTGGTGACAATCTCTCCCATTAAAATTGTGTGTGTGTGTGTGTGTGTGTGTGTACACACACACGTGCGATGTACGTATTTATAAATAAATATTTTTTATAAAAAGAATAGACGTTGTGTAGCATCAAATCTAAGACCTCCTTTACATTTGTTATGCATGTGTATTACACGTATTTGTTTGGTTTCAAATAAAGTTTGTTTGGTGATAAACTATCTCATTGAAATAGTAGAGATGTCTACACTATAACCATTTTATTTCTATCAATATCTGTCACTCCTCCAGACGAGGGCAACATAACATTTGCATATACTATTACCTTAATTTTTTTTATAGATGGTAACAAAATAATGCATACAAGTCTTAATTCAATTGATATCGAAGACTGTATACCATATATGTGTTAACATTAGCTATAGAAAATTAACTATTGTGACCTTCATATATCTTTCATATGTTGAAGAATTTACCACAACTCGTAGTACTAATAGCGGAACTACACCACAAGCAATAGAAACTATCAAGACTTAGATAAACCAGGAACAAACTACTACGGTATATGCAAGATCTCACAAGAACACAATCAATATGCAAAAATAACCAATATTTCTTATATACCAAGAAATACAAAGATTACAAAAGAGATTAAAACTCTCAATCTCTCTCCCTCACCTTTGAAACACTCGGCACAATCCCTTCTTGAAGTTGAATAATAATAATGGCTCACATATTGATCTCAAAGATATCTAAACCCTAGAGTCTACAGTCATATATATAGCCTCCAAGTAAACCCTAAAAAATAAACACAAATCCAACTTATTGGGCCTTAAACTCGTCGACCCAAGTAACACACAGCGCCGCTGTCAGTCGACTGCACCCCGAGGTCGGTCAACCGCAACATGTAAAGCCCACACCCGAGAAATGACCGGTTGACTTCACGGTCGACCGCCCCCTTCTCTGTTGAACCCTGTACACTCGAAGAACCTTCTACAGTCAAGGTCGGTCGACCGCAACTCTCCAGACTGCACATCTTCTACTTGTTGCTGCTGTCTCTTGCTGTTTTCGTCTTCTCCTCTTCTTCTCCAACTTCAAGTACCCAATGCCTAAGTGTATTTGAGGCCACAATTCTAACAATCTCCCACTTGGACCAAATGTAAAATGCCTCAAAGTTATTTTAATCTTTACCCCACATTATCTCTACCAATCTGCCACTTTCATGGAAGACCCAAGTTCTTCCCACTCTCATGAAGAGCACATCTACAACTCCACAACGTCGAGTGCACCAACCACCCCTCATTGCCTCATGAAGGATGTGCTCCACATATTGCATAAATATGAATATCGGAGAAACAACCTCCCATGTCGAATTTCGTGTTACAAGACTCCCCGACTCGCAGAATCTTCATCATCACCGGACATGGTTGAAAACCTCTCAATGCACCATCTGCACTAGAATTCTCCGTGGACGATACCTCTACAAGTTCCGTAGTCTATTCAACCCCTACAGTCCCATTTCGGTTACTTTCATCGATATCAGCCCGCATATCGATACCAGTGCTCTCTACCTCACAAGAGTGACTTGAAGCTTTGACTGCCATATTGCAAAGTACCATCACCGCAGCAACGTCTTACTCTCTAGGTTCACTTTCATGACTAGCAGCTCCCACTAAATTAGTAACCTCCCCTGCACAGCTGAAAGAACTCGGTTGCACCCCACACAACCTACTACTCGATTTTAGCTGAGAGTCAACTACAAGAGAAACGCCCCTCACGTCTCTAAGAAAATACAGTGTTCCCCCTGCTTCCCTTTTGCAACCACCCTTGAATCTGCAGCTATACGCCACTCCCCACTACCAACTGTAGTAAACAACCCCTATTTGTCTAGCCTTCCAATCGAGATAAGATTTTTGTTCAAGTCTGGAACATGCCTTGTCTTTCGCACGAAAACACTTTGATCATCAATGGCTTCCATGCGAAAAGTACCAACCCCTCGTACAGGACACCGGTGACCATTCCCCGCGATCACATATCCAAAAGAACCCACATCGTAGTCATCAAACACCTCTCTCCTCGGAGTGCAATGAAAAGAAGCTCCCGAATCAAAACACCAATTTTGAGTGCCTAACTCCTCCCGAGCTGATGAGCATAACTCTTCAACAAGCCCCACTTGAGCTTCCTTTGGGATATCTCTCTTCAGTTTCTCCTACTTCTTCTTCATATAATCCTAGCAACTGCGCATCATGTGACATCTCTTGTACAATACCAATACTCAGGCCCATGTTCCATATCACTGTCATCAGACCCACTCTTAAAAGAACTACTCTGATCCTTTCTTCATCGACTGCTCTTAGATCTCTCCTGTCTCCTCTCAACAGACATTGCGGAATCTCTAGAAAATAATGATGGATATCCACCGTTTCTCAACATTCTCACCTCCACTTTCAGAATGCTACTCACCACATCCTGTAGAGTCATCGAATCTGTTATAGTGCATGGAATAGTCGGTTCTACCATACCATAACTATCGGGTAAAGTAGATAGAAGTAACAATGACTGTCCCCTCTCTGAAAACTTCAAACCTACAACGTCTATCTAGTTATAAACCATACAGTAATTGTTCACATGCTCTGCTACTGAACCCCCTTCCTTCAACATCATATTAACCAATTTCTTAAGATAAAGAATTTGATTAGATGCCGATGGTTTCTCACATATATCTGTAAGAATCTCCATAGCCTCCTTTGTGGTCTTTGCCTTCGATATAGGAAATAACGACTTTCTACTCAGTCCCAACTGAATCTGCCATAGCTCCTTCTGATCCAAATGATTCCAATCCGCCAAGACCTTCACATCCTTGTCCCTACCTTCCGGCTTCTCATCAAAGATACGCTATCATCTGCATCTTCCACATCGCGAATTCACTCCCATTGAACCTCTCGATCTTCGACTTGCTATCGGCCATCTCGAACCTAGTGCTCTGATACCACTTGTTGAAGAATCTACTGTAACGCTCCGAGCCCGACTCAGCTGTGCACGCGGCTACACATGCGCACACGCGAAAGAACGGACACAAAACTCTAACCACGGCCACCACAGGCACCATCAAAAGGTGAGTTAACCCTATAGGTACCTTTATCACCTGGTATTCCTAATTTAAACTCACTCTTTCCTCCACACCCACGATGTGGGACTATAACTCACACCCCCAAGTGCACAGCACTCTTTCTTCATGCATTCTTTCATTTAATGCAACATTTCCTAAGCCCTATAGAAATCATCTATATGCCTCCTTTTAATTAATCCATTAATCCATGGCCTATAGTAATCCTATAGGCCAACCACCTTTTTCTCACTATATATATATATATATATATATATATATATATATATATATATATATATATATATATATATATATATTATTATTATTATTATTATTATTATTATTATTATTATATATTTCTATATAATATTATATATATATCCGCTTAAGTATGAGGTGTTACATCTACCACAACTCGTAGTGCTAATAACGGTAATATACCACAAGCAATAGAAACTACCAAGACTTAGATGAACTAAGAACAAACCAGCACAATATATGTAAGATCTCACAAGAACACAATCAATATGCAGAGATAACCAATACTTCTTATTCCCCAAGAAATACAAAAATTACAAAAGAGATTACAACTCTCAATCTCTCTCCCACACCTTTGAAACACTCAGCACAATGCCCTCTTGAAGTTCAGCAATGATAACGGCTCACCTCTTGATCTCAAAGATATCTAAACCCTAGAGTCTACAACCATATATATAGCCCCCAAGTAAATCCTAAAAGATAAACACATATCCAGCTTATTGAAACTTAAACTCGTCAGTCCAAATAACACACAACGCTGCCACAATGTGTAAAGCCCACACCCGAGACATGACCGGTCGACTGCACGGTCGACTGTCCCCTTCTTTGTTGAACCCTGTACACTCGAAGAACCTCTTACAGTCAAGGTCGGTTGACTGCACCCCAATCGGTCGACCGCAGCTCTCCAAATTGCACATCTTCTAGTTGCTGCTGTTGTCTCTTGTTGTCTTCGTCTTCTTATCTTCTTCTCCAAATTCAACTACTCAGTGCCCACGTATATTTGAGGCCACAATCCTAACATCCTAGTCTCATTCTTTCTCTCACATTTTAACCCATATGCATTCTCACCCAAGAGTACCTCTCTTACAATCTAACTCACGTACAGCTGGAATTGCATATATAAACAACAACTGCAAATTATCAAGTATACGCCTTCTTTTTAAAGCTAGCTCCCACTCTTCACGAATTATTTACAACAATTTTTTTAAATAATGATATCGTAAATAAATTACCTCTACGACATCAACACTTATTTACGACACTTTTTATAAATAATGATATCGCAAATAAATTTGAAGTTTGAGGATATTATAATAATTGACTAATTAATTAGAAATAGATAGTTAATAAACCGTCACTTAAAAATTTGTGATTGAGATTAGATTAATTAGTTTATTTTGTCCACACACACAAGCTCTATAGTCTTGTGAGTTATAATAGTAGAGTCAGTTTTACGAAAGTGATTTTTGGCATAAAGAAGAGTGAGATGAGTCAGTCTGACTCAGTCAGAAACAGTGGTGGAGGGAGGAAGAGAGTAGGGGGGACATTTGGGACCCCAAAATTTTTGTAAAACCCTCTAATATAGACCAAAATTTTTGTTTGGCCCTCCAGTTAAAAAAAATTTGGGACCCCAAATCTAATCCACTTATCAAATGCTCAAAATAGTGGTATGAGCATTGGGCAAAAAATTAACAGTGATACTTATTATTTGATCTGTATAATCATTGGATAAAATTTTGAATAAGATACTAATGTGTACACAAGTTACAAGTATATTTATTCATTTGAGTCGTATCTCTTAGCCTCTAGTATTATAACAGTATAAATATTGTAGTATGATTATTGATTAGTATTACTCTTACCAAATTTAGAGTACAACTGTACAAGTGCGAAAAATACATAATACTAAAAATATAAATTCGAATATTTACTTTGATTATAATTTTATTTTGATCCAATTACTTTAATTTTTCAAAACAAAAGTAAAATAAGAGATTTTCGGTAACAATTATGTCGATGTCGGGAGAGAAAAAAAATTAGAACCCCTATTTTGATTTGTCTGGCTCCGTCACTGGTCAGAAACAAATGAGGCTGGATACATGAAATTCCTATATTTAGAAAAGTAATTAATAAGATTTTGAAGTTTGTAGTTTGAATATAGGCTTATAGCCTACTTTCCTCACTTCGCTCTCCTCCATCTATTTCAAATTGCAGAAAGCAGAGAGGTCCCACCTAAATAAATGTTAGTTTACATAGTAATCATTGTCTTTCAATTGACATCTGTCTCAGACTCCTATAGACAAGAACATTTGCTGACACTACTCCCTTAAAACAATATGAATAAAAAAAATAATATATATATCTAATCTCTAATTCTCTGATATTAGAGCATCCACAGTCGTTTGCTATATACCCAAAATATGGAAAATATAGAAAAAATCTGGCTGCAGTCGTTGTCTAAATACCCAAATTTTGGGTATACGATGAACAGTTGCGTGCCAAATATAGCAGGCGGAATGGCCGAATGCAAAATATAGCTCACGGCACATAATACTCCGTCCGATCTAATTGACGATAGATAATATGCCGTCTCGTACAAAAGTACTGAACCAAATGATTAGTCTGGCTTTTGAGAAAGAAAAAAAAAAAAAAAAACTAAAAATGAGAGACGGTGTATTATATACCGTGCGGCAAAAAGATGGGAAAATAATGATTTAAAAGGACGGTAGTTTACCTACCGTCCGTTGTAAAAATTTTTGTTTTATTTACCTTTTAACAATGACCAAAGTACCTTACCTATTGAATCTGATGTCTTTCTGAGCATCCACAGTCCCGTTTTTCGGTTTTTATTAAAAAAAATAATAATAAAATTAAAAGCCAGTCAACAGACGGCAGAAAATATACCGTGGCTATACATTAACGGCACATAATGTCCCGTTTTTCGGTTTTTATTAAAAAAAAAAAAAAAAAAATTAAAAGCCAGTCAACCGACGGCAACTAATCTACCGTGCCTTCAAATTAACGGCACATTATGTACCGTGCTTGGTTTTTTTTTTTTAAAAAAAATAAAATAATAAAAATTGGTCAGCGACGGCACAATTCCTACCGTGCTATGAAATTAACGGCACATAATGCACCGTTGTTGGGTGTTTTTAAAAAAAAAAAAAAAATTTAAATTCCAGTCAAGCGACGGTATATTTTCTACCGTTTCATGAGATTAACGGCACATCATTAACCGTTGTTGGGTTTTTTAAATAAACAACTTCTCAAACATAAAACCCGGTCAACGAACGGTATATTATCGACCGTCGTAGGAGATTGACGGTAGATAATCTTCCGTCGTTTAAACAAAAACAACCGACCGATCGAAAATAGCTTTGAACGACTGCAGCAACATTCTTTTTTTCCTATTTCTCAAATGCTATTTACCCAAAATTTGGCTTCAACGACTGTGGATGCTCTTATAATGGGAGAATTGGAATTGTAATGATGTCAACATACAAACTCGTGCATTGCACGTGCAACTCTAACTCTCCTATTAATTACAACAAAAATAAACAAATAAACAATTCTTTAACTCTTATCAAAACTTGTGCCGCACGTGAAAAATACTAGTATATATATATTTAAAGATACTAAGAGCATCCACAATCGTGATTGTTAGAAAATGCATAAATGCATATTTTACATATAGCATTTTGACAGTTTGGCGCAGTCGTCGAATAGTATTTTATATAAATTTAATAAAAAAAAAATTTAAAAAAATTCAGACGGAACTTAACTTTGCGTCCCACGATTTTAAAGAACTTTTTATGAATTTTTATTAATTAAAAACATTTTTTAAGTTTAAATAAATAAAAAAAAGGTGGGCCCCTCCTTGGACGCAACTCCTCTTTGCGTCCAAGAAGTGGCCAGCTTGCTACATGTTTTTAAATTCCATTTTTTTAAACAAAATACGTTGGACGAAACTTCACTTTCCGTCTGTTTTTTTAATTCGTTAGACGGAAATTGAAGTTGAGTCTCTTATATTATGCATTTTGCTATATCTTGTGCCATTTTTAACAATGTACTGTTGCTTTTTATGCAAAAAAAAATCATAAATAACAAACGACTGTAGCTCGTCGTTTGCTATAAAATGTATTTTTTTTTGCATAAATAGCACAAGACTGTGGTTGCTCTAACAAAATAAAGACCAGACGACTTTATTCAATTAATATCAAGGACCGTATACCATATATGTGTTAACATTAGCTACATACAATTAACTATTGCGACCTTCATATATCTCTGTATCTTATTATTTTTCTCTCATTTTAACCCACATGCATTCTCACCCAATGGTACCTCTCCTGTGATTTGGCTCACGTACGTAAGTTGGAATGGCAGATATAAACTGCAGCTGCAAATTATCAAGTATACAAAATGTGGAACTGAACTTTCTCTAAGATATTTATATTATATAAGTTAGCTACGAAACTTTACTTGCATTCACTCGTAGGCAGTATTACTCGCTTAGCTTAATTATAATGTACTTTGAACTTCCGGGACAAACCCCGAGTACTCCCCTTTGTGGCACTACAATTAACAATGTGTTCGCTAATTTCATCCTCTGAACCCGGACCTTCGAGCTTCCGGAAAGGAGCTTGGAGCAAAGAGGAAGATGATCGACTTAGGAAGTGTATTGAGATGTATGGCGAAGGGAAATGGAGCTCAGTTCCCAAAAGAGCCGGTAAGCTGAGACTATTGAGTGAGTCTACTCGACAACTCAAGTTGCTTACGTGTATATATGTATAGTGTTTAATTTCTTGATCATGATTTCATGCACGACTGTGAGTGCATATATATATATATATATATATGTGATGCTGTTGTTTTGGTATGAAAGCAACAGATAGTGAGTTTTTGTTATTTGAAAGAAACGGGATAGATCGCAACCGCAGATCTGATCTGGATGTGAGGTTGTATGAGTGGTAGGAGAGGTGGACATGTGGTATTTGGCGGCAGTCGGAAATCTGCCAAAATGCCTAGAAACACCTAGAAACGCCTAGAAACGTCGGGTTGGCGGGCAGGCGGGCAGGTTGTACTGTTATCGCATTTAATCAACCTACATGCATTGAATCAACCCACACTACAAAACATGTGCGATTTACCGGCGTATATTCTCCGGCGTTTTACCATTCGCGCCGGGGTAGGGAGTGACCAGGAATGAGGCGACAGATTGGATGGTTATACACTGGCGGCCTCTATAAAACGCCGGGAAATCATGATATTCACCGGCATTTTATTTATAAACGCCGGTGAATGGTATTATTCACCGGCGTTTTAATAACAAACGCGGGGAATATATAGATACATTCACCGGCGTTCGTAACTTCAAACGCCGGTGAATTAACTGAGATAAATTCCCGCGAACCCTAACATTTCGCTCGCTAATTCCCAAACCTAATTTTCGCCGCCTTCGTTTTCCCTCCTCCCTCTCTCTATTTCCCGCGCTTCGCCTCCGACCCTTCGTCATCTTCGACAGCCCAATTCGATTTCCCTCCTCCCTCTCTCTATTTCGCGGTGAATTTGCGATCGAAAACCACCGTTCGTCGCCCCGCTCTCTCTCTCTCTATCTCCTACGCCACCGCTCGTCGCCCCGCTGGTCGGCCCCCTCTCTCTCTTCGGTAATTACTCTTGATTTCTCTCCTTTTCACTGTCAAAGATGCTGAATTCATGCATCTGATTGGCATCTTAGCATGATTTTTTTTACCAAAATGGGTTCACTGTCAACTAAGTATGTTGTATGTATACCAAAATCCTCCAAATCTGTACACGAATTGGGCGGAACAAACCTTGTGCAGGTTTATTTTGGAGCCACAAACATCATGATTTAGTTGGGATGAAGAATTAATAGAGAAACATATATGCTTAGATACTGAAAATTTTCATTTCCTTTTACTGTTAAAGAAACTGAATTCATGCATCTGATTGTCATCTTAGCATGATTTTTTTACCAAAATGTGTTGACTGTCAAAGATGGATGCTGTATGTATACCAAAATCCTCCAAATCTGTACAAGAATTGGGCTGAATAAACCTTGTGCAGGTTTCTTTTGGAGCCACAAACATCAATGGTTTAGTTGGGATGAAGAATTAATAGAGAAACATATATGCTTAGATACTGGAAATTTTCATTTTCTTTTACTGTTAAAGAATCTGAGTTCATGCATCTGATTGCCTTCTTAGCATGTTTTTTTACCAAAATAGGTTAACTGTCAACTAAGGATGCTGGCTGTATACCAAAATCCTCCAAATCTGTACAAGAATTGGGCTGAACAAACCTTGTGCAGGTTTATTTTGGAGCCACAAACATCAATGGTTTAGTTGGGATGAAGAATTAAAGGAGAAACATATATGCTTAGATACTGAAAATTTTCATTTCCTTTTACTATTAAAGAAACTGAATTCATGCCATCTGATTGCCATCTTAGTATTGTAGTTTACTTGATTTTCATAGCTCAATATTATATGTCCTGTAATTTTCGTGTCTTAAATCTTGTTGTAATATTATATCTTGTAATTCCGAACATGTTGTATGTGAATTTAATAATTGGTTTAATTATCTTTCTATTTTCTACTGCTTGGTGTCATTTACATTAAACAATGCTTAGTGTCATTTGCATCAAACTACCATTGTAGTTGAATTTGTTACAAATCTCACTTTTTTAATTTTTTGTAATTATGTTGGTTTGTTAATCCTAGATAATAGTGGCAGTCAAACAGAGGAGGGAGAGGGTAGCACGCCACCCACTGTCAAAAAACATCGAGGGCGAACTAAGATGACAGGCATATGGAAACTTAAGAATGACGAAAGGATTATGGTGGAGGAAAACGGTGTCGGGCAACCGGTTGGTGATAATGCAAGCAAATTCGCATCATTTATTGTGGTAATAGCAAGGAACCCACGGATAATTCCACCGGCAAGTCTTTAAATTGGTAATTTTGAAGATATTATAATTTTGAATGCATGAAAGACACGTATTAGTGTTTGTGAGTCTGCATTGTGGCTGTCATCTATGTTTCTTAATTGGGCTGTGATTAGAAAGAAAGTGCTCGAGTGGAGATCTGGAAACCCATATAGAAACATCTCGTTTATTATAATCTATTATTATTATTGGACCAACCCCCTCTTGCTGTGTGCGTGTGTTGAAGAGAAAGAAGGGATGAGAAAGAGTTGAGGAAAATGCCGCTATGTTAGCCTGGTGTATCCTCATTCTCTACCATTCCTCTTTCTGGCTCCATTTATGGCTTCTATATTAAATTGGTTTCCTTCCACGATGACAGTTCCGTAAAACTACACTTGATATGAGCCATGTTCTTATTGTTCTTCAAACACTAATACGTGTCGTTCATGCATTCTATGACCAACCCCACTTTGGCATATAGCATGCTTAGATGACATTCTATGACCTGCACAAGGTTTGTTCAGCCCAATTCTTGTACAGAATTGGAGGATTTTAGTATACAGCTAGCATCCTTAGTTGACAGTGAACCCATTTTGGTAAAAAATCATGCCAAGATGACAATCAGATGCATGAATTCAGCTTCTTTAACAGTAAAAGAAAATGAAAATTTGCAGTATCTAAGCATATATGTTTCTAGATCCAGGATCACAAATTTTGATTGGGCTGTGATTGGATTTTTTAGTGACTATCAACAAGTATTCTTAATTGGGCTGTGATTAGAAAGAGATGGCTCGAGTGGAGATCTGGAAACCCATATAGAGACATCTCGTTCATAATAATTTATTATTATTGTTGTTCTTGTCACTCTTGCTGTTGTTGCTGATGTCTCTTTATGTGCGTTTGCTGAAGAGAAAGCAGGGATGAGAGAGAGATGAGGAAAATGCCGCTATGTTAGCCTGGTGTATCCTCATTCTCTACCATTCCTCTTTCTGGCTTCTATATTTGGTTTCCTTCCACGATGACAGGTCCTTAAAACTACACTTGATATGAGCCTTATTCTTATTTTTCTTCAATAAAAATGGGAGTTTTGGTTATCCAACAAACATGTACCCGCATACTTCCAAATGGCATTTCCTTTAGAAAGTCAGACTCCGAAGAATCGATCTATGACTAGAATCTCCATTCAAAGCCCAATCAAAATTTGTCATCCTGAATCTAAAATCTTCTTTGAGCCACAAACATCAATGGTTTAGTTGGGATGAAGAATTAATAGAGAAACATATATGCCTAGATACTGGAAATTTTCATTTTCTTTTACTGCTAAAGAATCTGAGTTCATGCATCTGATTGCCTTCTTAGTTAGTTTTTTTACCAAAATGGGTTCACTGTCAACTAAGGATGCTGTATGTATACCAAAATCCTCCAAATCTGTACAGAATTGGGTGAGAACAAACCTTGTGCAATTTTCTTTTGTAGCCACAAACATCATGATTTAGTTGGGATGAAGAATTAATAGAGAAACATATATGCTTATATACTGGAAATTTTCATTTTCTTTCACTATCAAAGATGCTGAATTCATGCATCTGATTGTCATCTTAGCATGATTTTTTTACCAAAATGGGTTGACTGTCAACTAAGGATGCTGGCTGTATACCAAAATCCTCCAAATCTGTACAAGAATTGGGTGAGAACAAACCTTGTGCAGGTTTCTTTTGTAGCCACAAACATCATGATTTAGTTGGGATGAAGAATTAATAGAGAAACATATATGCTTATATGCTGGAAATTTTCATTTTCTTTTACTGTCAAAGATGATGAATTTATGCATCTGATTGTCATCTTAGCATGATTTTTTTACCAAAATGGGTTCACTGTCAACTAAGGATGTTGTATGTATACCAAAATCCTCCAAATCTGTACAAGAATTGGGTGAGAACAAACCTTGTGCAGGTTTCTTTTGTAGCCACAAACATCATGATTTAGTTGGGATGAAGAATTAATAGAGAAACATATATGCTTATATACTGGAAATTTTCATTTTCTTTTACTGTGAAAGAAGCTGAATTCATGCATCTGATTGCCTTCTTAGCATGATTTTTTTACCAAAATGTGTTAACTGTCAACTAGAGGATGCTGTATGTATACCAAAATCCTCCAAATCTGTACAAGAATTAGGCTGAACAAATCTGGTGCAGGTTTCTTTTGGAGCCACAAACATCTTGATTTAGTTGGGATGAAGAATTAATGGAGAAACATATATGCTTAGATACTGAAAATTTTCATTTCCTTTTACTGTTAAAGAAACTGATCGCATGCATCTGATTGTCATCTTAGCATGATTTTTTTACCAAAATGTGTTAACTGTCAACTAAGGATGCTGGCTATATACCAAAATCCTCCAAATCTGTACAAGAATTGGGCTGAACAAATCTTGTGCAGGATTCTTTTGGAGCCACAAACATCATGATTTAGTTGGGATGATGAATTAATGGAGAAACATATATGCTTAGATACTGAAAATTTTCATTTTCTTTTACTGTCAAAGATGCTGAATTCATGCATCTGATTGTCATCTTAGCATGATTTTTACCAAAATGGGTTCACTGTCAACTAAGGATACTGTATGTATACCAAAATCCTCCAAATCTGTACACGAATTGGGTGAGAACAAACCTTGTGCAGGTTTCTTTTGTAGCCACAAACATCATGATTTAGTTGGGATGAAGAATTAATAGAGAAACATATATGCTTATATACTGGAAATTTTCATTTTCTTTTACTGTGAAAGAAGCTGAATTCATGCATCTGATTGCCTTTTTAGCATGATTTTTTTACCAAAATGTGTTAACTGTCAACTAGAGGATGCTGTATGTATACCAAAATCCTCCAAATCTGTACAAGAATTGGGCTGAACAAACCTTGTGCAGGTTTCTTTTGAGCCACAAACATCATGATTTAGTTGGGATGAAGAATTAATGGAGAAACATATATGCTTAGATACTGAAAATTTTTGCTTCCTTTTACTGTTAAAGAAACTGATCGCATGCATCTGATTGTCATCTTAGCATGATTTTTTTACCAAAATGTGTTAACTGTCAACTAAGGATGCTGGCTGTATACCAAAATCCTCCAAATCTGTACAAGAATTGGGCTGAACAAACCTTGTGCAGGTTTCTTTTGGAGCCACAAACATCATGATTTATTTAGGATGATGAATTAATGGAGAAACATATATGCTTAGATACTGGAAATTTTCATTTTCTTTTACTGTCAAGGAAACTGAATTCATGCATCTGATTGTCATCTTAGCATGATTTTTTACCAAAATGGTTTCACTGTCAACTAGAGGATGCTGGCTGTATACCAAAATCCTCCAAATCTGTACAAGATTGGGCTGAACAAACCTTGTGCATGTTTATTTTGGAGCCACAAACATCATGATTTAGTTGGGATGAAGAATTAATGGAGAAACATATATGCTTAGATACTGGAAATTTTCATTTCCTTTTACTGTTAAAGAAACTGATCGCATGCATCTGATTGTCATCTTAGCATGAATTTTTTACCAAAATGTGTTAACTGTCAACTAGAGGATACTGTATGTATACAAAAATCTTCCAAATCTGTACAAGAATTGGGCTGAACAAACCTTGTGCAGGTTTCTTTTGGAGCCACAAACATTATGATTTAGTTGGGATGATGAATTAATGGAGAAACATATATGCTTAGATACTGGAAATTTTCATTTTCTTTTACTGTCAAAGAAACTGAATTCATGCATCTGATTGTCATCTTAGCATGATTTTGATTGTCATTTTCATTTTCTTTTACTGTTAAAGAAGCTGAATTCATGTATCTGAAGATTTAAGATCCAGGATGGCAAATTTTGATTGGGCTGCGATTGGATTGTTTAGTGGCTGTCGTCTATGTTCTTAATTGGGCTGTGATTAGAAAGAGAGGGCTCGAGTGGAGATCTGGAAACCCATATAGAGACATCTCATTTATAATAATTTATTATTATTGTTGTTCTTGTCGCTCTTGCTGTTGTTGCTGATGTCTCTTTATGTGCGTTTGCTGAAGAGAAAGCAGGGATGAGAGAGAGATGAGGAAAATGCCGTTATGTGAGCCTGGTGTATCCTCATTCTCTACCATTGGATGAGAGAGAGATGAGGAAAATGCCGCTATGTTAGCCTGGTGTATCCTCATTCTCTACCATTCTCTGTTTCCATTTTTGGCTTCTATATTTGGTTTCCTTCCACGATGACAGTTCCTAAAACTACACTTGATATGAGCTCCTTCTTATTTTACTTATTTTTCTTATATTTGGTTTACTGTTGAACTAAATTATTGTTTTTTTTTCATAGAGCGGTCACCCAGATCAAGGAAATTCTGATGATCAGCACTGAAGCTACTCGAGGGGTATGGATCTGTGGTCGGCGGCCTCTAGTTGTTGTTGTTATGTTGTTCTTGTTGTTGTTATGTTCTGTATTGTTGTTTTAAGTAGTTGTTGAGATATTTGGGATGTTAATTACTGTATTTGTTAATTATGATGTTAATTAAGCGGTGAATTTGGACGATTAATGGACTATGTGTGAAATTTTATTATCTTAATTAATTCTTGTGTTTGGTTGTGATTTGCGTATTAATATGCCTGAAATTGATTGATTCAGTTGTGAATTAGTTTACAGGTTTTTAAAATGAAATTGTGAATTGAAATCGAATGAAAAATTGGAGCAGGAAAAACCAACAAGCATACACCGGCGTTTCATAGAACGCCGGTGTGTCTAATTGTTTAGTTGAAAATTTCGTTAGAGAGGCGTTTCCACACAGGTGGGTGTACCCGTAAGTTGCAGCACTCCTAAGATACACCGGCGTTTATGAAACGCCGGTGAATATCTATATGGCGGTGTTTTACGACACGCCGGTGTTTGTAAGTAGGGAAAGAAGGGCGCTTAGAAACAAGCATACACCGGCGCTCTATGACCGCCGGTACATATTACACATTCCCCGGCGTTTGTACAATCGCCGGTGAAAAGATATATACCGACGATATGTGACCGCCAGTGAATGTATATTGGGGAAAGAACGGCACCCAGAAATTGCCATATACCGGCGTTTGTCTGGCCGCCGGTGTATTTTAAAGATATACCGGCGTCTAGTTAAAACGCCGGTGAATGCGCCTATCTTTCAGCGATGCTCGATTCGGCAGCATTTGCACCGGCGTTTTTATAAACGCCGGTGAATGTTTCACCGGCGTAAAAAACTGCCGGTGAAGGTCTAAAAAAACGCCAGCGAATAGATTCTGTGTTGTAGTGCCAAATGTTGTACTGTTATCACATTTAATTAGCAGAGACTTTTATTGCAGTTAGCACAACAAAAGCTCAGCTACTATATGAGTGAGAGAGACTTGGTGGTATTAAAAGCATCCACAGTCGTCTGCTATATATGGATAATATGTATATATGAGCTTTTTGAGCGCTGTAGTCATGTGCTATATATATGCATATTATCCCCTTTTCGCTACAGTAGAATGCTATGTTTGATAGCAGATATAGCAATATACATATTATATAGGACGAAACATTATGTTTCGTCTAATGTTTCGTCCCAAATATCTTATAATATTTTTTTGGGATCAGACGAAACATAAAATTAGCTTTTTAAAAATTAAATACCCTGAAAAAGGAACATACGAAACATCGTGTTTCGTCCAATGATTTTTTCCCCAATTTTTTTGACTTTTTTTGGATTCTATGAGTTTGATTTTATATAATTTCTGTGAATTACTGAATACGACCGTTGGATTTTCTATGAATTATTCATTGACTCATATGAATTTTTATAGGTTTATCTAAAAAAAATTAAAATTTAATTTGGAAAAAACAACATATTTAGTCTGTTTAAATTTTATCTAACTTTATTATATTTTACCATTTTCCTACTGCAGCAAAATAATGATATATTATTTTTATTTACACGGCTGTGGATGCTGAAAACCAAGCTAGTCGCAGTTTGTCGATCGATTTATTGACAATGGTGATGTGATGCAGTACAGTATATGGAGCACACAAACCAGATCATCAATCATAGCTGATCAATCAGTTAAGGCTACAGGGATGCAGCTTTGTCCGACATAATAATCTTATCGTCAATCATTACAAGGCTCCATGCATGCATGTAGGACATGTATTGTTTCGCTATTTTAGCGCATGCTTAGAGCATCCACAGTCGTTTTTCTCATTTGCTATAATATGGCAGCTACAGTAATAGCAAATACGATCGTTCACTGCAGTCGTCGTTTGCTATATTTTTTCTATTTTTTAGAGAGACGGAGTATTATACCCCGTCCGATCGTTTCAAATAAATTAAAAAAAGTTAATTACTTATTAACTATTAAACTATATTAATTAACTAAATTAAATAATATAAAACTAACTAAACCTAATTAATATACTAACTAAACCTATTAATATACTAACTAATCCTAAAAGTACCCTGCACAGCATTAAATTTATCCTCTTTTTTTACTGGACGGGGTATCATACCCCGGACGGGGTATGTGTCCCCGTCCCACCCCCCTTTTTTTTTCCTATCGCTCAATCCTGAGCGTTCGTTTTATTAAAAAAAAAAAAAAAAACAAATAAAAAAAAAGGGAGAGACGGGGTTTGATACCCCGTCCGACCTTTTAAAAAAAAAAAATTAAGAAAATAGGAGAGACAGTATATGATCGTCCGTCTGATACGATTAAAAAATTATTATATCGAAGAGACGGGGTATCATACCCCGTCCTTTATAATTTGAGAAAGCTCAGTTCGTTTCTCATATTTGAGAAATGGAAATAGAAAGTTTGCCATATTTTGGGAATATGAGAAACGACTGCAGCGCTCCTTTTCTATTCGTTTGCTAAAATTTGAGAATATGGGAAATATAGAAAACGACTGTGGATGCTCTTAGGAAATGTACTTCTGAACCCCTCTCAATTGACCATGAATGCATGATTTTCTATTAACTCAATTATAGAAAGCATAAACTCCATCCGTTCCAAAAAGATGTTTTAAAATATAACTTATTCTAGTTTTTTTTTTCTCTTTCAAAATATAAGTTATTTTAGTTTTTTTGCAATGGCTAAATTTGAAAAAATCCTTTTGAACTATTTTTTTTATACAGAAAATCTTACTGAATTTTTTTTAACGCAGAAAACCACACTCAAGTATAGTTGTAAAAAATTCACTCCGACGGTTTGAAATTTTTTACTAAAGTTGAGTGAGGTTTTTTGATAATTATAAGAATGATGCATGATATTTCCTGAATCAACCTGTAAAGATGAATGAAGTTATCTAATACAAGCAGAAAAATTAGAAATGGTTTTTTGAAAATATACTTTAGTAGGATTCTTTGCAACCATCCTTGAGTGTGATTTTCTACGTTAAAAAAAAGTTTAATGAGATTTTCTGTATAAAAGGAATAGTTTGAGGTTTTTTTTGTCCCTTCAAATTTAGCATTTTTCAATATAGATATCTTGTCATTCTTAAATGTCCATCAATTAATTTTATGAGATTTCCAATTTTACTCTTATCTTTTCATTTACTCATACTCCATATTTCTATAGAGGATGACAAATATGTCATTTTACAATTGATAGCTTATTTATAAACTTCAAAAATTAAGAATGTCTAGTACCTTTTTTTAATATCAATCTTTGGTTTTTTTTTTTTCTTAATAGTCGTGTAGAAACTGATGATGGTAAAAATCACAATAAATTAGGGCCATACGATTCCAACACAGATCTCTAAACTTATACATAAAAATTAATCATAAAGGGCATCTTGAACAGGTTTGTGCCTCTTCCAGGCTTCCTTACAAGACATGGTGCTCTTTCAAGCTCATAAAAAGTGACAGATTAGACTAACTAAGAGAGACCCAACCCATGAAGGCTATTTGTCAAATCTCTTATCCCCAAATAAGAGAGCTTATCTCTTGAGGGAGAGATTCGAATAGAAGATGAAGAATTCATAGTCGATCTAATGGATTCATATCAATCTCATGTATTGTTACTCATGCCTATAAATACCCTACTCCCTCTTCAATCAGAAGGTAATTGATAATTTCTCTCTCAAACTCTTTTTCTCTCTCTGATTGTAACTTGAGCGTCGGAAGATCTGTCGCTGGGGCCACCCCAGTGTTTTCGACTTTCTGCAAGTCCATCGGCTGCGTCAGCAACCGTCGGATTCAAATTACGGTGTTCAATCGACGATCAAGATTCACTCTCAGGAGCTCTAACCACTTTCTACGGTAATCATCAAAGTTCAGATTTTTCGTAGTTTTCATCAAATATTAACTTACTATCTGTTTGTTCCCACATCAAAATAAACAGCAAGCAACAGAAACTTAGAATGACTTATAGTTTAAAGGGCTTTTAACATATATGCCCCTAACAAATATGTGAATATCATGTATGCCCCTCACAAATATGTATTTTCATATTTGTCCCCAACAATATATACCACATCTCTTCATTACCCCTCTAGTTAAAAAAAATTGAAAACAATGAAAATTTTCAGTTTTTTTTAAAATGGACTTGATGAAAAATGACTGAAATATTTTCTTCTCTACCATTCAAACTACATATTCTTCATCCTTGTAAATCCGGGCAATTATTAATCTAACCAAGACTCATTAACTTTTCTCAAATTTTCTTCATTTTTTTCAAGAAATGGACAAACTAATAGTACATCTTTGAAAACTACATATTCTTCCTCACGTTACTTCTCCAAAATTGTCTTCAATCTTGTTTTTAATGATAGATTATAAGCTTTCTCATTTATTTTTCTTAAAACTCTTAAATTTTTTATCCTTTGATTGCCTAGTCTGATCTTTTAATTTGATTTCTATTTATCTCGTAAGAGTAGAATCATAGTTAATTTAGCGATATCTAACATAGGGATAAATATGAAATAAAGTCCAAATTGTTAGGGGTATATACGAAAATATATATTTGCGAGGTATATATGATATTATCATATTTATTAGGGGTATACATGTTAAAAACCCTAGTTTAAAATGGAGGGAGGGATTACAAAATATGTGTACATGCCATTATATCAGGATCGTCATATTTGATTGCGTACCAATAATAAAATATGTTTAAAAATACTGATACATGTCTCTGAATAAGGCAAGAGGCTAAATTAAAAAAAAAAAAAATCTTGAACTATCCCTTTTATGTAGAAAACCTTACTGAATTTTTTTTTTGCACAAAAAACCACACTTTAGTTGCAAAAAAACACCCATGAAGTATATTTTTAGAAAACTACATCTAACTTTTCTACTTATATTAGATAACATCATTCCTCTTTACAAGTTGGTTCAGAAAACATCATGCATCCTTTTCATTATTGTCTAAAAACCTCACTCAACTTTAGCAGAAAGCTCAGACTGTTGGAGTGAATTTTTTTTTAACTATACTTGAGTGTGGTTTTCTGCGCAAAAAAAAAGTTCAGTGAGATTTCTTGCATAAAGAAGATAGTTCAAGGGATTTTTTTTCCTTTCAAATTTAGACCATGGCAGACAACTCATATCACACGGTAAAGTTATGCTTCTCGTGCAAGGAAGGAAAAATATGAAGCAAAGAATACGAAGGCAAAATATATGCATGTTATTAGAGATTCTTAACGATACAAGACAGTCCATTTATACCAATATACCATTTGAAAATTATTGGAAAGCTAGCATAGGGAATCAGGAGCCTTGGACTAAGTAAAGCAAGGAACCTAATTAACTAAATTTATATATGATTACTAGTGTTACTCTGTCCAAACTATAGATTAAAATAATTTTGAGTAACTCATAAAATTGTATAGAACTCTAAAAAATTATTATGATTTGGAAGAAATTATATCGTTAAGGGTATAAGTTAGTGAAATTTAAGTAAAAAGTATGCATACATACCGGCCTTTGTGTACATCATGACTGCCAAGTGACACACCCTTTCCTCTCCCTCCCAAATCCACACCCTTTCCGCCGCCGCCCTCCACTCATCTCTTCTCTGCTGCGTCTTCGCCATTTTCGACAGCAACGATGTACCCCTCTTCAATACCCCCCTCCACCTCTTCGTCCACCTTACCCTGCCCTCCGCCACTTACTCATTTACCAAATTTCATTTTTGGATCCGACATCGCAATCATTTCCTTCTTCAACCTTTACACTTCCCCAAATTCAAATTTTAAGATTTCAAAAATACAAATTAGAATTTGAAAATGAAATCAGTCAATAAATTAGAGTTTCAGAAATTAATATATACACCACACATTGATATAATTGATCATTGACGTGGTTCAAATCAAATACTGAACAGGCAGGCTTCAACTTATTGTGGAGGTAAAGTCTTTCAAATTGGGCTAGCCATCCAAATGATAATGTTAAACAATGGACACCCAGACATTCTATTAATTCTGTGGAGCCAAATTGTAGTTGTTCAACCATCAAACACTATACACGACAAGGCAAATTCCAGGAATCCCGTCTCTTCTTGTTCTGTATAAGTCAACTTGTAAAAGTAGAATTTTGTGTTAATTAATTTTATGTTAATATTTGAGTGATTAGTCTTGAATAAGTTGTGACATCACAGTACAGTTTCTATCCTACTATGACAAAGCGGCATGTAGACATTGTTGGTAAAGGGAGGACTCGGATTTTAGACTAAACCAAGTAATAGCTTAAAAAATCGAAGGAATAAAAAAAACATCTCTAACTTCTAACTTAGTTTTTTTTCTTTTTAATTCTAATAGAAAATTTATGCCAATTGTTTACATGTCATTGCATCAATCAATACTGCATGGAGCACATGCTACTTATAAAAATCACAAGTAATCATATATAAGATTAGTTACTTATAGGTTCAAATTTCAGAAAACTGTAGTTCTTGCTGCTTATAAAAATCAACGAAAATTTCACACTTCATGAAATTTAATTTCATTTCTTAGACTCGTAAGAAAAATTAATAATTCTACTTCAAATTCTTAGTTTTGAGTTTCCTCAAAATACTGCATATATATAAAAGGTTAAAATGGTAAAAAATGGAAGCTATACAAATTTTAAGAGCTAAGAGAAACTGTCAACCAGTCTTAAGTTTGAATTTATTTAAAATATTAGACAATATCCAAATCTCATAAAATTTTAAAGAGATGTTATAGACATATATATGATATACATACGTATAAAAGTTTTAGCTCTAGATTCCGTCCAATTAAAGAGGAATCATTTTTGGATGTAAGCATAATATTTAGGACAGAATTATAGAATGTCATGTTTCAGTTTTTAATCAGGAATGAGTTCAGATTTATTTAAAATATCAAATGACATAAAAAAATTATGATATTTTTAAGAAATGTTATAGCCATATATGAGATATACATATAAAAGTTTCAGCTTTAGATTCCTTCTATTTAGTTCGAGAAAAATAATTTTTGGAAGTTCAAAATCCAGGACATAAACTGTAAAACGTTTCCAAGTTAATCTTACCATAATTTTACACTAATTAACAATTAACACATAATCTAAGCATGAAAACTCATCCAATACAACACATATATCTTCTCAGACATGCATACACCCTAATATAGTTGAAATTAAAGTAGTAAAGTTGTTACCCACCTATAGCCTTTGTATTCGATTACTTCTAAGCTCTTCGAAAAATTCCAACAGCAGAAAATTACATTATTACTATCATTTCTTATGTTATTAATCTATAACTCATGAAATAAAATAAAGTTTCTAAGTTTATCTTATGAAAATTTTCACTCCAAAGAGTTAGTTTCTCATCTAGGCTTACGTGGATATTTATAAGCCTAAATATGCACTATACCATCCAACTCATTAATTCACCTCACCTAACTCTAGATTCTAATTAATTCCACCTCTCTAAATCTCCCCTATGCCACTTACTAGCCAGAATCATGTATAATATAACAAGTTTGATAATTTCATTAATGCCCGTTTTGTGATAATCATTCCTAAAAGTCGCTAACACAATTGCTCTTAAGTCCTTATTCAAAAATAAAATATTAAATATGCATATGGTCATTCCCAAATATTTATATTTTACAAACTAACATCTGAAAATAATTAAGGTATTACATAAGAAATCTCTAATATTATAATGGGAGAAGGCCTTAGTGTCATTTGTCATTTTGTCATTCTACCAACATGTTCAATGCACGTACATAACTAAAATAAAAGAGGTTTCCACTTCAAATCCTTCCTACGTCAGAGTTTTTATTTTTATTTTTTGAAATTATTAAAACGTGCATCGCACGTGTAAATTACTAGTTATATATAATTGTATAAAATACTGGTGTATAACATATGTGGATGCAAAATTATTTTAGCTCAATTTTGCGAAGTGTTACAAAGACAATTGAAAGTTACAGTAAAGTTACTAGAGATCAATGATTCATCATCTCTTAATTATACATAGTAACAAGGTCTTGGAAAATAGGTAAACTACATAACATGTTTTTTCTGGATGAAAATTTCCTAAAATCAAACAATAGTTTGGATGTGCAAGTGCATGTTCTAGTGCCAAGGGTAGGACGTAATAAAGGGCGCAAAAATAGCAATTGATGATTAATTATTGTTACTAGGTACAGTAAATAAATGTCTTCAGTGTAATCATTTTTCTTTCAATCGTCATCTGTCTCAGACTCCTGCAGACGAGGTCAACATAACATTTGCAGTCACTATTTCCTGGAAAAAAAAACAAAAATTAAAGATACTAACAAACTAAAGCATACACGACTTAATTCAATTAATATCGTGGATTGTACAGCATATGTGTGTTAACATTAGCTATAGAAAATTAACTATTGCGACCTTCATCTATCTCTCTCAGTTGCATTCACTACAAACAGGAAGACGGGAACACGTTTCCGGCATTTTTTTAGCCCATTCCCGGTGTTTTTAAACGGCGATCTTGAGGCAGGCGACGGTTTCGAAAAGCGCCGCCGCAAGCGTCGGGGATATCCCCGCCGGAAATGCGAAAGATCTTTTCCGGCGTTTGCAAACGCCAAGGTAGATAATAAGCCTATTTCGGCGTTTCCAAACGCCGGGATAGAGTAATTTTAATTTTAAATTTTTTTTCCATTAAATAGCATATCCCAGATTGATTTCAATAATTATCCACAAATATAATTGATTCCAATTATTACTTACACTTTTAATATTAGCATACACTTTACATTCTCAATATCACTATTGTTCATAACGAACCTCCTTTCAAACAAGTTTCAAGTAAAACATCCTTCTTTTTCCCATTTACTCTTCCTATTTCACACAGTAGCTTCATCAAGGATCAGGGAGGTGTGCACATCATGTTGATCAAATTAATAAATGAAAAATAAAAAAAAGATGAGCAAAAAAGAAAGAAGAAGAAAAATAAAGGTTGAGCTATACCAACCTTTACAATGTGATGATCTGAAGTCCCTTTCGATGAAACAACTCCATTGATCCTGGGACGAATTTCTACTGCAAATTGGCTGATGCTAGAATGTAATCAACTCTTGTCCCATACTTGCATGTCCCATGTGCATCTGCAGTTGAAGCAACAGTATTAGAACACAACGGAGTTGAGGTGAAGTACAGACTACAGTGATGCTATCAGTTCTAAAGAAGGGTTAAGATTTGTGATTTCGTTTCATGATGATAAATGAAAGGCTAAATTTATACACGAAGAACATGACCAGTATATACCAGAATATACTGGTCATATTGAAGGTTGTTCCTGATCATTATAACTTCAAGATTTATATCTTCAAGATGGTTTTTAAGTTTTTTTCTAAATGCATGTGATTTGTGTTCTTGAACCTTAATAATGTGCCTAACCAAATGAAGTTTTTCATGATCATTAGGGTGTGCTTTGGACATATTATCACCTATTTCTGGTAATAATAACTCAATTTGTTATGGGATATTGACAGTGTTCTTTCCTTTAGAAATTTAATTTCATATGGTTCAAATAGAGAGAACAAAGGTCATCCTCTTATTTAACTCATCATATAATTGTGTTCTTTATCTTGTTCATCCTCAATCCGAATCAGAATCCCCCACAAAGCCACATTCTATCTTTCAATCTTCTTAACAAAGACCAGACAATAGTACAATACACTAAATCCATGATGATGTATTCATTGTCCTAATCAAGTATACCCCTTGTATGTATATATGTGTATCATCTATGTCTTCACCATTTGGTTTGAGAGACAAATGCCATGTGGTAGCCTTATAGTCATGAACATCAAAGCTTTGAGGTTATGACAAACTAGCTCCTCACCTATTGCTATGCTATGAGCCCCAATAGTGAAGGTAATGACTACCTGAGAGCATCTGTAGTCGTTGAGATCTAAAATTTCCATATTGGACATTTAGAAATAGGAAAAATGACTTCTCACTGCAGTCGCTGTTACTCATATTTTGAGAAAAAATGGACGGACGCAAGAACTAACTTCTTGCGTCCGATACAATTTTTAAATTTTTTTACACGGACACAAGATGATCTTGTGTTGGAAACATTTTTTATTTTAAATTTTTTTTCACGGATCCGATACATTTTAAAAAAAATGCACGGACGCTTAATCTTCTTGCGTGCGAGAATTTAAAAAAAAAAAAAAAAAACCCACGGACGCAAGACATTCCTGCGTCCAGCCAATTTACTGTTATGGACAAACTAGCTCCTCACCTATTGCTATGCTATGAGCCCCAATAGTGAAGGTAATGACTAACTGAGAGCATCTGTAGTCGTCGTTGAGATCTAAAATTTCCATATTTGACATTTAGAAATAGGAAAAATGACTTCTCACTGCAGTCGTTGTTACTCATATTTTGAGAAAAATGGAAGGACGCAAGAACTTACTTCTTGTGTCCGATACAATTTTTAAAATTTTTTTGCACGGACACAAGATGATCTTTGTGTTGGAAACATTTTTTATTTTAAATTTTTTTTCACGGATCCGATACATTTTTAAAAAAAAATGCACGGACGCTTAATCTTCTTGCGTGCGAGAATTTAAAAAAAAAAAAAAACCCCACGGACGCAAGACATTCTTGCGTCCAGCCAATTTACTGTTAATTTCCATCTGACCATGCATTAATCACTTTGACCATGCATTAATCAACAACTTAATCTGATCTAAAGGTTAATTAATAACTAATTTAACCTTAATTAATTCTTAAATTTTAACTAAATCTTATTTAAATGATAATCTTTATACACGGACGCTAGATGGTTTTGCGTCCCTCGATTTTTTTTTAATTTTTTAATGCACGGATGCAAGATGTTTATAGGTCCGTATTTTTTAGATTAAAAAAATATCGGACGCTTAATCATCTTGCGTCCGATCACCCAAATTAATTTTTTTTTCTTTTTTGGACGCGTGAGCATCTTGCGTCCAATCTCATTTTTAACGTCAGACGCAACATCATCTCCCGATTCTCATATGTGGAAAATTCCTATTTCTGCTCTCATATATAGAAGTTTACTGTTCCCCAATTTCCAAGGTACGACTATAGATCAATTTTTTTTATTTTTTCAAAAATTTTTAAATATAACCAACGACTAAAGATGCTCTAAGTCATGACCAATTCCTTCCATAATTGATCAAGGGTGGGCTCCATTGTGTTTGCGCATGTTATTTGCAGGAACTGGTATCTAATAATTGGGGTGTTGGGATACACATGCCCTAGTCTTCTTGAAGCTCAATGGAAGTTGGTTTGAGTAGGGTGAGCTATTCATCAAGATGTAAATCTTGATGCCACCTTATTTCCCCAGTATTAGCCTACCCCTAAACTAAAACTAAAAGGACATGTTGTTAGTATATTTTTGACCATGTAGTACTGGTATCTTCATTTGGGGAAACATCCCAAGACACATAGATATGCAGTAACAAAGCAGGATCAGGCTTATAAGGGCGAGTTCCTTACTCGATGCTGGACAAAACTGCATCTAAAAATATATAGTCTATTTAAATGGAAAAAAAAGGATTTGAAGTGGAGATAATCAATTAGCAAAAAGTATATTTTCATGAAATCGCAAATTTAAGTTCATCAGCATGATAATATAGTGGCGTTCCAAGCCAATGTTATTATTCAGGACTCAGGAAATTCTACCTCCCAAATATTCTTTCTTAATCGGATAGTCAAACGATTTAGATCAAATACAATGCAAAATATAGTTTAGTAAAAAGAATGCAGAAATTAATCGTCAAATCTTAACATAAGGCGAATGGTTTAGTTGCATATTATTGTTAAGACAACTAGACTCCAGAATGCTCACATCCAAAGTAACTGCCCATAAACTCCTTAATCACCCTAAATTGCTGTCAACGAACACATATGCTAAACTAACTGAACAAAGAGGAAAGAACTTCAACAACCTTCTCACAAACAGTATAGATAGCTTTGTAAGCAAACCTAGTATGCTAAGGATGTAATGTACATACATGGTTAAGAGTTTTCATGATGATAAACTACGAGTTTCAAGACTGATTAAGAAGGTATAAACAATCTAGCATACAAACAACAGTTTGGCGATAAACTCTTCCATTAAAATAGTAGAGATGTATTGTCACCCAACAGTACCTTCCTACGATCTTTCTCACGTTCGCAAGTTGGAATGGCATGTAGAAACAACAGTTGCAAATTATCAAGCATATTCCTTCCTTTTTGAGCTTCCACTCTTCACAAATTACCTCTATAGAATAAACACTTATTTTATAAATGAACGACGCTTTCGTAAATTTATGTTGTAAATAAATTTGAATTTAAGGATAATATGATAACTGAATAATTAATTAGAAATGAATGGTTAATTAACTATCACTTAAATATGTATGACTGAAATTAGATTAATTAAGTTGGTTTTGACACGCACTCAAATCTTGTGAGTTATACTAGAAGAGATTTTTTTCTCATTTTTTAACATTTCTTTTAAATCCAACCACTTCCTAACGGACCTATATTTAAATCCAACCACTTCCTAAAGGACCTATATTGTTTTCCTTTGAAATCATAAATGAATTTTCGCCTCAATGTATAAGAATGTCTTTTGGGACAAGGGTATAGTTGAGGAACAACTTTAAGGTAGGGAATAAATCAATAAAATCTTAATATTAAATAGAATATTTTTCTAAAAAAGTAATTATCTTTAAATGATTGACTTCTATAGTATTTATGTTTGTGATTGATCATTGATGTGCTCCTGATTATATCTATATATTATGCTAATAAGAGAGAGAATGTACTTCCTCTCTTATTCCTTCATTTTGAAATATCTTAACACGTGCACACACTCAGCCACTACCTCTGCTTAATTTCCGACCGTCCGATCGTCTAGATGCACGAAGACGTGCGTAATCGAGGCTCCCGATCGCGCCACGTCGCCACTCAATCATGCATGTCCAATTCACTCAGCGGGCGAGTCCATTACGTGATCAACGTCCCAAGTCGTTCCATATATCACCACATCATCCGGACACCTGATTCCACTAAGCGGGCGAGCACAGGCTCAATGCAATCCAGATCGCTCCAAAAATCGTCCCAGCTTGATAAATCAAAAAAATTTCACAAAAATGATTTAAAATTAGGAAATTAAATAAAAATTTTCAAAATTTATTATTAAATTAGAAATTTTGAAAAATGATCAAAATTTTGGAATTTATACAATATATTATGGCTAAACCACTTTTGTCTAGGATTTTCCTCATTTTTCCTTTTTAAAATAAAAAAAGTTGGGCAAATATAGGAGAAAAATCCTCACTCTTACTCCATCCAAATTGGAATTGGAATCTTCATTATTATATAGATGTTATTAGATGAATTTTACAATTTTTTTTATAATTATTTTCTTATTTAAAAAATAATTATGTGCATTATTGCACGGGTTATACTATATATTATATTATATTATATTATATTATATTATACTCAGTATAAGTTTGTGCAATATTGCTCAAAGATACACTAGTCTAATACCGAAGAGGTTGTCTTCTAATCTCTAGCATATTATCATGTCGGTGATATTTTTTGTTATATAAGAGCTCCAACACAGGATGCATCATTTGACAGAAGCCAAATGATGGCTTTAAGCCTTTAACCTTGTGCTGGGGGTAAAGTCATTCAAATTGGCCAATCATGCAAATGACAAAATTAAGCAATGTACACTCAGACATTCTATTAATTCTGTGGACCCAAATAGTGGTGGTGATTGTTGAAGAGATGAGAGAGAGAGATTTGTTTACTTACATCTATAAAATAATTAAAACTCAATTTAAATTAATTTGCTGAAATGGAAAGTTAACGGATCAATTATTACACAATGAATTTAACTGTGTTAGTCAAATAAAAGTTAGGTGTCAAAAAAAACTTAATTAGTAGGGTGAAGTACCAAAACATAAGTTTTGGAAACCACCACCAGAGATACCTCCACGGCTCCACCGCCTTCGCCGCCCCCTCCACCTCCGACAGAACAGTCCCTCCCATCTGACCGACCACAAGATTTTCTCAACTGGCCGTCATCGTTCTTCTCAACCCTAGATCGGTTACAGGACATAATCACAACCGGTTTTCGAACTACCTTTCCTTCAACTCAGTTAGCAACAAAAATCAATAATAATAATAATGATAATCAAACGGATCTCAGATGAAATTCCCAACCCACTGCAAACTCTTAAATCCCCCAAAAAAATCAAAAAAAATAGCAAACCTCTGAGATTCGATAAATTAGGCTTTGGAAACCAGCACCAGAGAGATTCGTTTTTCTAAACCCTAGATTGATTATAAAACATAATCACAACCGCTTTTCGAACTACTCTTCCTTCAACTCTTTGCTATCCTTAGCACTACTCTTCCTTCAACTCTTTGCTATCCTTAGCAAACAACAACAACAACAACAACAAACCGAACAGATCTCAGAAGAAATTCCCAACCCATTGCAAACCCTAGAATCAAAAAAAAAAAAAGCAAACCTCTGAGATTCGATGAATTAAGGTTTGGAACGCCCCAATCTCGCGGATGAGGAACATCGATCGATCATCCATGGCGAAGGCAATCTGAGGAGAGAGAGAGATAGATATGAGAGAGAAAGGGAAAGAAAGAAGAGGAAATAGAGAGGATTGAATTGGTTTTTATGACAGATAAACAAAGGAGAGACGAGGAGATTTGGGTGAGAGGGTTTGGGGTTTTGGTTTTGGTTTGTTTTGTTTTTATAAAAAATGTGTGGATTTCTTGTGTTAATGTATATGAGAATTCCTACTTTGCTCTACTTTTTCTATTTCAAAATGAAGGAAGGGGAGTGGTGATAGCCCTATTATTATTATATATAGATATAATTTCTATCTCAATGTATAAAATTGGCTTTTGAGACAAGGATGGTAGATGAAAAATTTTCAAATAGAGAATAAATCAATAAATCAATAAAATCTGAATGATTAATGGATAATCTTGTTAGGAATTGTGGCCAAAAAATACAC
The DNA here is from genome assembly GCA_017893485.1 of Hemerocallis citrina. NCBI lineage: Eukaryota > Viridiplantae > Streptophyta > Magnoliopsida > Asparagales > Asphodelaceae > Hemerocallis > Hemerocallis citrina. The sequence continues at coordinate 285,591,262 of CM030364.1, read as the reverse complement.
ATAGGCACTGAATACTTGAAGTTGAAAAAGAAGAGGAAGAGATAAAAAAGCAAGAGAAGACAAACAACGAGTAGAAGAATGCAATCTAGAGAGTTGCGGTTGACCGCGCGGTCTACCGACCGGGGGTGCGGTTGACTGACCCAATCTGCTGAGAGTTCTTCGAGTGTACATGTCCAGCATAGGGGGTGACGGTCAACCGTGCAGTCGTCCGGTCGTGTCTCGGGTTTGGCTTTACACGTTGCGGTCGACCGACCTTGGGCGTGCGGTCGACCGATTTCGGTGCTAATTATTTTTGGGCTTACGAGTTTAAGGCCCAATTGTTGGATTTGTATTTATCTTTTAGGGTTTACTTGGGGACTATATATATGGCTGTAGACTCTAGAGTTTAGATATCTGAAAAGATCCAAATAGAGATATTTGGTGAGCCGTTATCATTGTTCAACTTCAAGAGGGGATTGTGCCGAGTATTTCAAAGGTGAGAGAGAGAGATTGAGAGTTGTAATCTATTTTGTAATCTTTGTATTTCTTGGGCAATAAGTATTAGTTATCTCTGCATATTGTGTTCTTGTGAGATCTTGCATATATTGTGGTGGCTTGTTCTTGGCTCATCTAAGTCTTGGAAGTTTCTTTTTCTTGTGCTGTGTTTCCGCTATTAGCACTACGAGTTGTGGGGTAGATTCTTCAACAAGTGGTATCAGAGCAACTAGGTTCGAGATGGCCTATAACAAGTCGAAGATCGAGAGATTCGATGGGAGTGACTTCGCAATGTGGAAGATTCAGATGATAGCGTATCTTCGTCAGAAAGATCTTGATGGTATGTTGTTTGATGAGAAGCCGGCAGGTGCAGACAAGGATGCAAAGGAATTGATAGAGTGAAATCGTTTGGATCAGAAGGCACTGGGGCATATTTAATTGGGACTGAGTAGGAAGGCATTATTTCTTATCTCGAAGGCAAAAACCACAAAGGAGGCTATGGAGATTCTCACGGATATGTATGAGAAACCGTCGGCATCTAATCAAATTCTTCATCTGAAGAAATTGGTTAATATGAAGTTGAGAGAAGGAAGTTAAGTAGCAGAGCATGCGAACAATTACTGTATAGTTTATAACTAGATGGAAGCTGCAGGTTTAAAGTTTTTAGAGAGGGGACAGTCATTGTTACTTCTATCTACTTTATCCGATAGTTATGGTACGGTGGAACAGACTATTACAGGTACCATGACAGATTCGACGACTCTACAGGATGTGGTGAGTAGCATTCTGAAAGAGAAGGTGAGAAGGATGAGAAACGGGGGATATTCATCATCTTCTAGAGATTCCGCAATGTACGTTGAGAAGAGACGTGGGAGATCCAAGAGCAGTCGAAGAAGAAAGGATCAGAATAGTTCATCTGAAAGTGGGTCTGATGACAGCGATGGAGGACATGGGCCTGAGTGCTGGTATTGTCACAAGAAGGGTCACATGATGCACAGTTGTAAGGCTTATATGAAAAAGAAGCAGGAGAAACCGACGAGAGATACCCCAAAGGAAGCTTAAGTGGGGCTTATTGAGGATCTATGCTTATCAGCTCGGGAGGAGTTGGGAACTTGGTGTATTGATTCGGGAGCTTCTTTTCATTGCACTCCGAGAAGAGAGGTATTTGATGACTACAAAGATGGTTCTTTTGGAGATGTGATCGTGGGGATTGATCACTGGTGTTCTGTACATGGGGTTGGTAGTTTTCGCGTGAAAGCCAATGATGATCAAAATATTGTCTTGCGGGAGACAAGGCATGTCCCAGACTTGAAGAAAAATCTTATCTCGAATGGACGGCTAGACAAAGAGGGGTTGTCTATTACAGTTGGTAGTGGGGAGTGGTGTATAGCTGCAGGTTCAAAAAGTGATTGCAAAAGAAAAGCGTGAGGAAACGCTGTATTTGCTTAGAGACGTGAGGGGCGTTTCTCCTATAGTTGACTCTCAGCCGGAATCGAGTAGTAGGTTATGTGGGGTGCAACCGTCTTTCAGTTGTGGAGGGGAGGTTACTAATTTAGTGGAAGCTACTGTCCATGGAAGTGATCCTAGAGGGCAAGACGTTGCTGCGGTGAGGGTACTTTGCAATATGACAGTTGAAGGTTCAAGTCGCTCTTGTGTGATAGAGAGCAATGGTATTGATATGGGGGGTGATGTCGATGAGGGTAACCGAATTGGGACTGTAGGGATTGAACAGTTTGAGGATCTTGTGGAGGTGTCGTCCACGGAGACTTCTAATGTAGAGGGTGCATTGAGAGGTTTTGAACCATGTCCGGTGTTGGTGGAGATTTTGCGAGTTAGAGAGTCCCATAACACAGAATTCGACATGTGAGGTTATTTCTCCGGTATTCGTGCTCTATGCGATTGGTGCACATCCTTCATGAGGTGATGAGGAGTAATTGGTGCACTCCACGTGGAGTGGCGAAGGTGCTCTTCATGATAGTGGGGAGTACTTGAGTCTTCCATAAAAGTGGGAGATTGGAAGAGATAATGCGGGGTAAAGATTACAATAACTTTGAAGGGTTGTGTATTTGGCCAAACTGAGAGATTGTTAGGAATTGTGGCCTCAAATACACGTAGGCACTGTGTACTTGAAGTTAGAGAAGAAGATGACACAAAGAAGCAAGAGAAGACAAACAGCGAGTAGAAGATTGCAGTCTGAAGAGTTGCGGTCGACCGACCGGGGATGCGGTCGACCGACCCAATCTGCAGAGAGTTCTTCGAGTTTATAGGTCCAACAGAGGGGGTGACGGTCGACCGTGCAGTCAACCGGTCGTATCTCGAGTTTGGCTCTACACGTTACGGTCGACCGACTTTGGCGTTGATTGTTTTTGGGCTTACGAGTTTAAGGCCCAATTGCTGAATTTTTAGTGTTACCTGGGAGCTATATATATGGCTGTAGACTCTAGGATTTAGATATCTGAAAAGATCCAAATAGAGATTTAGTGAGCCGTTATCATTGTTCAACTTCAAGAGGGAACTGTGTCCAGTGTTTCAAAGGTGAGAGAGAGAGATTAAAAATTGTAATCTCTTTTGTAATCTTTGTATTTCTTGGAGAATAAGAAGTATTAGTTATCTCTGTATATTGATTGTGTTTTTGTGAGATCTTGCATATATTGTAGTGTCTTGTTATTGGTTCATCTAAGTCTTGGAAGATCTATTGCTTGTGATGTATTTCCGCTATTAACACTACGAGTTATGGGGTAGATTCTTCAACAAATCTGTCAAAAAAAAGAAGTAATTATCTTTAAAGGATTGATGTCTTTAGTATTTATGAAATTTATTGGATTAATAATAAATTATGTTCTAATTTTGGTTCTAAAAATAATCTTACTTTAAATTTAAGTTGATGTAGATATAAAATATGTTTGTGGTTGATCATTGACGTGCCCCAAATCTATAACACTGACGTCTTCTAGTTTCTAGCATATTATTATGTTCGTGATCTTTTTGATTACACATGACCTCTAAGATAGAATCACATCGAAGCCAAACGAAGGCTTCAACCTTTTGTGGGGTACAGTCTTTCAAATTGGGCTAGTCATGGAGTTTAACGATGGACACCCAGACATTCTATTAAGTCTGTGGAGCCAAATAGTAGCTTGTTCGACCATCTAAAACTAAACACGACAACGCAAATTTCTGCCATCCCATCTATTCTTGTTCTGTGTAAGTTAACTTGTTAAAGTAGAATCTTGTGTTAATTAATTTCATGTTAATATTTGAGTGATTAATCTCGAATAAGTAGTGAAATAATAGTACAGTACCTATCCTACGACAAAGCAGCATGCAGACATTGTTGGTAAAAGAAGGTCTCAGATTTTAGATCAAACTGCTTAGTAGCTGGGACAAAAGAAGTAAAACAACTTCTGTAACTTCTCACTTAGTTCTTTTTCCTTCTTAATTCTACTAGAAAAATTATGGACTCTGCATAGATACAGAGCCGGCCACACCCTTGAGGCGGATGAGACGGCCGCTTTAGGCCCCCTTGAGGGGCCACAAATTTGTAATTCTCTTGTAAATATAGGCACGTATTTTGCGCGTAAAAAAAATACTGTTATTAGAGGCCCTCAAAAATAATTATTTGAGGCTTTAAATTTTTTTAAAAAATTATTTGGATTTAGGCTTGAAGACTTGAATTGAATTTGATACTTTAAATTTGGGGAATTTAAAACAAATTTATATATTTTGCTTTCAACAATGTGTAAATTTCTTGCATACATGTTATTTTTTTATTTTTTATTAGTATATGGAGGGCTCCATTTTCGGAGTTCACCCTCGGCCCCGGAAACTCAGGGCCAGCCCTGCATACATATCATTATATCAATCAGTGCTAAAGAGTGGTTCCCAGACGTTAATCCAAAATTACAAATAAAGTTATTAGAGATCGATGATTCATTTCTTAATTTATACATAGTAACGAGGTATTGGGAAAAAGTAACTACATAACATTTTTTCTGGACGAAAGTTTTCTAAAATCAAACAATAGTTTGATGTGGAAGTGCATGTTCTGAAAATTTCACCAAGGATAGGATGTTAAGCAAGCAAAGACAACAATTCACGATTAATTATTGTTACTAGGTACGACTACATAAATGTCTACTATAAAGCACGGATACTCTGCGGAGGTCGCGTACCAAGTATCCAATACGTATTGGACACCATACGCGTCCGATACGTATCCGATATGTATCGGGAGTAATTAAAAAAAAATAAAAAAATATCGGATACTCTCCCAATACGCGGGGATACGCAGTCGATACGGCGGGATACGCCGCGGATACGTTTTTGGTTGATTTTTTTTTCGTTCGGCCTGGCCCAAGCCCATCTTTCCCCTTTTTATTTCTCTTTTTCACCCTGATCTCTCTCTCACCGCTCTTCTCGCTCTCTCTCACCCCGATGTACATATTCGAAACCCTAGTCCTCCTCTCTCTCTCTCTCTCCCCGACCGTAACCATAGACGGATAGCCCTCTTCTTCCTCTCTCACCCTGATCGGCAATCGAAAGTCGAAACCCTAGCCATTGGCCCTCTCTCTCTTTCTCAAATCTCCTCCCTCTCTCTCTCACCTCGATCGAATCCCTAGCCCTCTTCTCTCTCTCACCCTGATCGGCAATTGAAACCCTAGCAAGACTGAAATCCCCTCTCTCTCTCTCTTTCTCACCCTTAGATAAAGCCTAAAGGTACTTCTAAATTTTTTATTTTCAATTATTCATTTGTTATATTGGGAATACTGGATTAGGGATTGTTATTAGAGTGCAGATTTTCAATTATTCATTTGTTATTAGAGTGCAACCTCAAGTAGCCTGAGAATCTGAGATTGAAATTTTTTGCCGTAATAAGTCACTTTTTAAAGATGATGAGAGTGAATACTTTTCTGGAAATGATGTATGTTTGGGAATGCATTGCTGTGGTCAATACAGGATCATTTTAATAAATGTGTGGATGCATTGCTGTGGTCGAACTTGATTGTGGCATGTAAATAATGAACTGTAGTAATAACTGTTGTGCGGAATACGAATGGACCACCAATCAAAGAGAGAAATAGCGAGAGAAAACAGAAAACAAACAAACACAAGGACACAAAGATTTAATGTGGTTCGGCAAAACAAGTGCCTACATCCACGGGGCGGTTGGGGTTTCTTCTTCAAATAATCACCAATGGGTGAAAACAAACCCTTACAGAGATGACGGCTGCAAAATCCGAATAGAGGTCTATTTTTTTACAAAACCCTAACGGGTGTATTTATAGGGAAACTACTGGGCCTTTCGAAATGGGCATTTTCTAGTTCACAAACCCGCCTACAGTCAACTGGTCTTCTTACCAGTCGACTGGTCTTTAGTTCTGGACAGTCGACTGAGACACACCTTCAGTCGACTGCTGCTGCTGTATCCTTAGCCTTTGAAACTTCTCTCTGGACAGTCAACTGGTTCCCATAGTCAGTCGACTGATGTACTGGAACTTTCGATTGCTGCAGATACGATGGATATAAACAAACTGAACCAGAATCGAGCCATTATCCTACAATCTCCACCTTGGCGAGATCTTCCAAGTAGCCCAAGCAATCTCCAAAAATACTCCAAAACAAATGCTCATCACCAAATGTAACAACAAATCAAACTCCACCTTAGTATGATATCACATACTTAAGCAAACAAATAGCGAAGCACCATTCCCACCGCCCATGCCAAATCATCAAGCATGCAAAATATTAGCCAGGTTCATGCAATGCTTGAACTTGGCTGCCCCAACAATTTTGGTCAACATATCAACAGGATTATCAGCTTCCCAATCTTCACCAGAAGAATATCACCATCCTTTATCAAATCACGCACAAAATGATAACGGACATCAATATGTTTGGTCCTCGAATGATGAACTTGGTTCTTCGCTAAATGGATAGCACTTTGACTGTCACAGTGTACCTCCACCTTCTCCCGATGAATTCCCAAGCTCTTCAAAAGTCCATGAATCCAAATGGCTTCCTTCATGGCCTCAGCAACTGCCATGTATTCAGCCTCAGTAGTAGACAATGCTACAGTAGACTGCAAATTGGACCTCCAACTTATAGGTGCCCTAGCCATAGTAAACAAATAGCCTGTAGTAGACCACCTCTTATCTAGATCACCTGCATAGTTAGAATCAACATAACCCACCAATAACCTGCTAATATTGTCATCCCTTTCAAACTTCAAACCCACATCTGTGGTGCCACTTATGTACCTCAAAATCCACTTAGCCGCTTGCCAATGCTCTTTGCCTGGATCATGCATATATCGACGAACCATACTCACCGCCTGAGAGATGTCTGGTCGAGTACAAACCATGGCATACATCAAACTGCCAACCACACTAGTGTAAGGTACATTAGCCATATACTGTCTCTCTTCATCTGTACTTGGAGACTGAGAAGCACTAATTCTGAAATGAGTGGCTAAGGGTGTACTGACTGGTTTAGTTTTCTCATCTATACCAAACCGTTTCAGTACCTTCAATAGATATTGCTTCTGTGTCAAACTTACTATGCCCTTTGCTCTGTCTCTAGCTATCTCCATCCCAAGTATCTTCTTGGCTTCACCAAGATCCTTCATCTCAAATTCAGAACTCAGCTGATTCTTCAAATTTTGAATCTCCTTAGCATTTTTAGAGGCAATCAACATATCATCCACATATAATAACAGATATATGAAAGAGCTATCCTGCAACGTTCTGAAATAGACACAATGATCATACTCACTTCTGGAATATCTCTGCACTTTCATAAACTGATCAAACCTCAAATACCACTGCCTTGGAGATTGCTTCAACCCATAGAGAGACTTTTTCAACTTGCAAACAGAACTTTCCTTCCCAGCAATCTTAAACCCATCTGGCTGCAACATATAAATTTCTTCATCCAGGTCCCCATGTAAGAATGCAGTCTTCACATCCATCTGTGTCAATTCAAGATCAAACTGTGCTACCAATGCCAACAAAATCCGAATAGAAGGATGCTTCACAACCGGAGAGAACACTTCATTATAGTCAATTCCTTCCTGTTGAGCATACCCCTTTGCAACTAGTCTAGCCTTGAACCGAACACTGCCTTTTGGACCTTCTTTCTTCGTATATACCCACTTGCAACCGATCGCTTTCTTCCCCTTTGGCAATTGCACTAGATCCCAAGTCTTGTTCTTATGAAGAGAGTTCATCTCTTCATCCATAGCACCTTTCCAATCTGCATTTTCAGAGCTTCTAGTAGCTTCTTTGAAGTTGGAGGGAACTTCATCATCAACAATGGGAAGAGCAAATGCAACTGTTTCTGTAAAGCGAGATGGTCGTTTGATATCTCTTCTTTGCCTTCTTGCTGCAATTGATTCTTCCTGCTGGGGAGGATCTTGGATAGGAACTTCTTCCTCATCCTCAGTATCCACCACATCATCTTTATTTTGGGCAGGAGTAGGATTTTCAACTGAAAGCTTTTCTAACTCCACCTGTTGGAGAACTCTCGCACCAGTCGACTGAGAGCACTTGTCAGTCGACTGTCCCGAGCTAATCTTCTGCTTCTCTTGATCAGGATCACCAGTCGACTGCATATGAGGACCAGTCGACTGTCCCGAGCTGATCATGCTGGTCTCATCAAAGGTAACATCCCTGCTGATTACTAATTTTTTCTGTTCTGGACACCACAACCTGTAACCTTTGACACCAGTACTAAAACCAACAAATATAGCCTTTTTGGCTCTTGCATCAAGTTTAGTTTCAGTTACATGAAAATAAGCAGGACAACCAAATATATGTAAAAAACTATAATCAGATGCAGGTTTACCACTCCATACCTCAATAGGCGTTTTGCCTTCAAGTGTTGCCGATGGTAAACGGTTGACAATGTGGCTTGCATATATAACAGCTTCTGCCCAAAATGTCTTCTTCAATCCAGACTGTGCTAGCATACATCTCACCTTCTCAAGTAAGGTTCTGTTCATCCTTTCTGCAACCCCATTTTGCTGTGGAGTCTTCCTAACTGTGAAGTGCCTCTGGATCCCTTCATCTTCACACAATTTCAGAAACGGATCGTTCTTGTATTCCCCTCCATTATCTGACCTCAGAACCTTAATCTTCCTTCCAATCTGGTTTTCAACTTTCTTCTTCCAACTTGTGAACAATGTCAAAACTTTATCTTTGTGTTTCATGGTATATACCCAAACTCGTCTGGAGTAGTCATCAACAAATGTAACAAACCAGTGTCTACCACTCATAGAAGGTGTCTGAGTAGGGCCCCAAACATCTGTGTGCACATAATCGAGGATACCCTTTGCCTGATGTACAGCTGTACCAAATCTCACCCTGGTTTGCTTACCTAACACACAATGTTCACAAAATTCCAGCTTGCAACCTTTAGCATCTTTAAGCAACCCTTGCTTCACAAGCCCCTGCAAGGCCTTTTCTCCTGCATGCCCGAGTCGCATATGCCACAACCTTGTAGAGTCGGGAACAACCTGTTTAGGCTTTTCAGTTACACTGGCAGCCTGACCCAAATATGTTTTTCCCTGCAAGAAAAACAAGTTCCTTTTTCTTTGCCCTTTCATCACCACGAGTGATCCGTTAGTCACCTTCAGAATGCCACCTTCACTTGCAAATTTCAATCCACTGGCCTTCAAAACACCAAGTGAAATCAAATTCTTTTTCAAATCTGGAACATACCATACATCTGAAAGCTCCCTAATAAGACCATCGTGCATTAACAATTCAATCTTCCCGATTCCTACCTTCTTACAAGGTGCATCATTTCCCATCAAAACTACCCCACCATCCATATACTCTAAGGAAGTAAACCACTCCTTTTTCCAAGACATATGATAGGAGGCTGCTGTATCAAGAAACCATACTTCTTGATAAAGTGAAGGACTAGTAGCAAGTGCAAAAGAAAAATCATCATCACTATCTAAATTATCAACAGTCACATTTGCAGTCGAATTTCCCTTATTTCGCAGCTTAGGACAATCCTTTTTCCAATGCCCCCTTTCATGACAGAAAGCACATTCATCTCTGGCTGGTATCTTTCTATCATTTGAAACTCCTCTCGATTTGGAACGAGATTTGTTTCCTTTATTCCCAGATTTGGTCTCAGATCTGGTCTCAGTTCTGCCCCTTACGATCAATGCTTCAGAAGTTTCTCTATCAACCATTTTATCCCTTTTCCTAGTTTCATTATTCAACAGAGCATTTGCAACATCTTCATATTTAACAGTATCTTTTCCATATATTAAAGTTGTCGCTAAATGATCATAACATTCGGGTAATGAATTGAACAGAATTAGGGCTTTGTCTTCATCTTTAATTTGCTCATCCAAATTTAACAAATCAGCCAATAATTTATTAAATGATTCAACATGAGCGTTCATAGACATACCTTCAGTATAGGTGAAGCGAAAAAGTCTCTTCTTCAAATACAGCCGATTCTCCAAACTTTTCCTCATGTATTTGTCTTCGAGTTTCTTCCACAACACCGCAGCAATGGTATCCCTCATCAAATCATACTTCTGAGCCTTCGCGATAAAGAGCCGAATAGTCCCACACGCAACTCGATTCAACTTCTTCCAATCTACATCGGACATATTCTTTGGTTTTTCTTCCTCCAAAGCAACATCTTGTTCTTGTTGAACCAGAACATCCAACACCTCACACTGCCACATCCCGAAATTGTTTGTTCCATCAAAATTTTCAACTTCAAATTTTGCGTTGTGAATCGTTGTTCTGGACGAACTTGATCCCACAACATCCTTGGTTGCATCTGCTTCACTCGCCATCTCCCTCTAGGTCGAACCGAAAGCTCTGATACCACTTGTTTGCGGAATACGAATGGACCACCAATCAAAGAGAGAAATAGCGAGAGAAAACATAAAACAAACAAACACAAGGACACAAAGATTTAATGTGGTTCGGCAAAACAAGTGCCTACATCCACGGGGCGGTTGGGGTTTCTTCTTCAAATAATCACCAATGGGTGAAAACAAACCCTTACAGAGATGACGGCTGCAAAATCCGAATAGAGGTCTATTTTTTTACAAAACCCTAACGGGTGTATTTATAGGGAAACTACTGGGCCTTTCGAAATGGGCCTTTTCTAGTTCACAAACCCGCCTACAGTCGACTGGTCTTCTTACTAGTCGACTGGACTGAGACACCTTCAGTCGACTGCTGCTGCTGTATCCTTAGCCTTTGAAACTTCTCTCTGGACAGTCGACTGGTTCCCATAGTCAGTCGACTGATGTACTGGAACTTTCGATTGCTGCAGATACGATGGATATAAACAAACTGAACCAGAATCGAGCCATTATCCTACAATAACCACACCACAGGAGCTAGGAATTTAGAGTATTAGACAACAGATTCAGTTTTTTTGCCATAATTTAGTTTTCTGTTGATTGTATTTTTAATTTAAATGATTGAAGAAACTATATCGGAAGATGTAAATGTTAGTTAATTAGACATTTAGACTAGATTAGATTACTAGATTAGAGATTGTTAGTTTGTTACTTGAGTGATTATCATTTCTCATTTCGTAATGTTAGTTAGTTTGTTACTAGAGTGATTCTCAATTTCTCATTTATTACAGATTAGGGATTGTTACTTGTTAGTTAGTTTATATCATATTTAGTAATTAGTAATGTTTTTTAGAGGATACTAGATTGATTCTCATTTCTCACATACATGCCGCTTTAAAAAAATATTACAAAAACAAAATAACATTACATAATTGTCATAAATTTAACAAATGGTATTCATGAACTCCTTGCAAGTTATCCCTATATAGGCCTCTTTCTTTTTGTCATATTTTTATTAATGCAATTTTATATTGTCTATGTATAACTTAAGGAATTCAATTTTTATTAATAATATATATTATTAATTATTTATTATTTATTTTATTTAGGCATATCCTAACGTACTTGCATCCTAGTTTTTGAGAAATCGACGTATCCGGGTACCGTATCGGATACACGTACCCGTACCCGTACCCGTGCTTCATAGAATGTCTACACTGTAACCATTTTCATTTGTCTCAGACTCCTACATAGCATTGGTATAAATACCCGAAACCCGGATCCGACCCGGACCCGGCATTGGACCAGAACCGACCCGGCTTATCCGGATCGGGTCCGGGTCCTAAAATGGGACCCATTGTACCTTCCGGTCCGGGTCCGAGCCCGCTCAAAAGAGACCCTACCCGGACCTTTAAAAAACCCAAAAAATCAACATAAAAATAAATATTCTATCCTCATCCCTCCCCTCATTCCTCAATTCTAAATCTTTCTCTTCAAAACTCAAAACTCATGCATTTTTCTTCTCTCCTCTATTCTAAATCCTCCACTCACCGCCTCCGCTCGCCGCTCACACTCCCGCTCATATCCGAACGGGTAGAAATATTTTAATTGGACCCGGACCCGGAACCGTACCCGGTCCTTACGGGCCCGGGTCTGGGTCCAATTTTTGGACCCGTAGGGGACCGAGTCCGGGTCCGGGTCCGGGTCCGCTCAAAAGAGACTCGGCCCGGACCCCTTTAAAAAACCCAAAAAATCAACATAAAAATAAATATTTTATCCTCACCCCTCCCCTCTTTCCTCCTCAATTTTAAATCTTCTTCTTCCAAACTCAAAACTCATGCCTTATTCCTCCATTTATTAGAAACATCTGTATGCCTATCTGACGCAGGTTCATCAATGACTAGAGCAAAAGGCTGAATTTGCTTATACCTGAGCAAGGTAAATAGGCTCGACGATTGCCTAAGCTCTCCATACCCTTATTTATTCTTTTTTTCTTTTAAGTATCTTCTTATATCAATTCAAATTGGTTCATGCCGCTATGTAAATAATTATTTTTTAATGTGATGCACCTAACTAAATTTTCATTTCATGTTTTCTTTTTTATGTAGGCCAACATATGATGTTAATGTGTGGAGAATTCTGTCGCTCGATAATGTGATTCCATATTGAAATTACTAAAATATTTTGATACTACAATGTTTAAGTATCTTTTTTTTATTTTTTTTACGTAGTTATAAACAATAGTTGTTTAGAAAATAAATTTTGCATTTTAACTGTTTGGATTGGAATCTTTTATTATCATGAACAATTTATTTAAGTCATCTGTTGTATATATAATTGTGATTTTAAGTATGAAAGATTATTGTGATTGAGTTTGGATGTTCCTTATTGTCCTAAAATATTTGCATTTGAATATTGTGTTTTCTGTGCAAAGCTTTACTACATAATTGTAGAATGTTAATATGTTGGATTATAATTATACAGGGAAAAAGTTGTAAATATGGGAAAGTTCTACCGAATTTTTTTTAAAATGTTATTGATGTTTTAATTTTTCTTTTGATAAAATCTGTGTAATTTGCACAGGGGTATACTAGTATATATTATGCGAAGACCACTTTTATCCGAGGAATTTTCTCATTTATTCATTTTTAAAAAGAAAAATGAGAGAAAAAGTATGACCACTCACGCAACCACTCATTTCTCTCTCTCCACTCTTAAAAATCTATTTAATTTATTTATAAATTTTGAAATTAACAAAAACCTATATAGAAACACATTAATGTAGTTAATGACTTGTTTTATTTAAAAATCAATCTAAAAACACATTTACATAATTATTTACTTATTGTATTAAGTTGTGTGCCTTTAAAATCTCTCTCTAAAAAATCACGTTTTCAAAAGCTCAAGTGGTGACTTTGCACTGCCTATAGTATCCTAAGATTCAAAAACACTTAGCTATAGTGACATCAAATTCAGCTACTATTGCATAGGTGAGGAACCGTAACAGGCAAGATCTTTATCCTGAGTTGTGCAAGTGAACTCCAACATCGTTCTTGCGGAAGCTCCAGCTATTTGGCAGGACATGTTATTAGCCTTACACTATCTACAAGCAAGCTATATAGTGACCAATAATTCAGCAAATGGAAAGAAGTGAAAAAAGAATCTACTTCAACCTCAGGGAATTTTTAAATTATGGAAAACAACTGTGAGATCCTCAGCCATATTTTTGTAATTCATGAGTACAAAGTTTCAACTTATCGACTCATTTTCTTCCTAACTCTTTAGCGGTCTAATTGATAAATTTGCAGTCTCTTTAAAACTAAAATAGCTTAAAACGAAAATAGTTTTTAATGTTTCTATTTTAGCTATAAATTATGCATAAGTTTTTAGAGCGGTTTTTATTATTATTATCACTATCATTTAAAAGTCTATGCAATTGTAACACCTCGTACTTAAGCGGGTATATATATAATATTATATATAGAAATATATATAATAATATATATATAATAAATAAATAATTAGAGTGAGATGAGTTTGGTTGGTTGTTGACCAATAGAGTTTCTATGGGCTTGGAATTATTTGAATTTGGTGGAGAAGCCTATAACTTGGTCTATGAGGCTTATGAGTATATATGCATTAAATGATGGAATGCATGCTTGGAAAGTGAGCGTGGGTGCTTGGGTTTAAAGTCCCATATCGGAAATAAGGAGGAGTGAGTATATTAGGAATTTGCCAAATGATAAAGGCACCTATAGGGTATACCCACCTTTTGATGGTGCCTGTGGTGGGCGTTGCTAGAATTTTGTGTCCGTTCTTTCACTTGCGCGCGCGTATAGTCGCGTGCGCAGCTGAGCCGGGCTCGGGGTGCTACAAAATGGTATCAGAGCCGACTTCCGACACCAATTGTGGGTAAGAGTGGATCAGATGTACGCTTGGCTGAGGACAGTACGTTGGTAGATCAGGAGCAGTACGCTAGCAGGGTACTCCACTCCACATTGAATAGAAAGGCAATCCTGTATTAAGCTTGCGGGTCCCGAGCTCAGCGAGGACGCTGAGTTCTTAAGGAGGGGTGTGTGTAACACCCCGTACTTAAGCGGGTATTTATATAATATTATATATAGAAATATATATAATAATATAAATATATAATAAATAAATAATTAGAGTGAGATGAGTTTGGTTGGTTGTTGGCCTATAGAGTTTCTATGGGCTTGGAATTAATTAGATTTGGTGGGTAAGTCTATAACTTGGTCTATGGGCTTATGAGTATATATGCATTAAATGATGGAATGCATGCATGGAAAGTGACGTGGGTGCTTGGGTTTAAAGTCCCATATCGGAAATAAGGAGTGTGAGTATATTAGGAATTTGCCAAATGATAAAAGCACATATAGGGCATACCCACCTTTTGATGATACATGTGGTGGGCGTGGCTAGAGTTTTGTATCCGTTCTTTTGCGTGCGCGCATGTGTAGTCGCGTGCGGAGCTAAGCCGGGTTCGGGGTGCTACAACAATATTGCACATAGCTATACTAGTTTTTATTGTGCTATTGAGTGTTTAGGTAGTTTTGTTTGATTTCTTCATTGTCACTTCAGCGGAAAGGTGAAGGTATCTATATAATAAAACACAAAGAAAGCTATCAAGTGGCTCACCTTCAATCCCTCAAAATCAAAGGCTCAGATCCAACCTCACAAAACACATTCCCGCCCCCCCTCCAAAAAAAAATTTGCATACCCCAAAACCAAAATTTTTCCCCAAAACTAAAAAACTCATTACTTTATTGCTATCTCTCCCCTCTCTTCACTTTTTCACAATGTTCTAAAAAGCGCTAGGCGGTAGTCGAGCGGCCGATGGGGGCCTAGCGCCTAGACCTTGTAAGCGGGGATTAAGCGGCTAGGCGCTAGGCGGTTTTTTTAATTTATTTATTTATTTATCGATCTTTTGGGTTTGTTTTGTTGTTACCCCTTTTTACTTTTTATTGCTACTCATTCTTACTATTAAACTTTTTCTCCTTGCAATTATAGGATGGGCTTCACATAGTCGAATCGGTGTATTATTGTATCGGTGAACATGAGGACTATCCATATCCATCCAAGATTACAGCTCTGAGCTCCTTCAATAACAGAACTTGCACAGAGTGTATAATGTATCATGAGTTGCATCTTGTCTGTCTTAAAGTACATCTAAGAAATATAATGCTAATTCATCATTTAAAGTATATAGTGTGGGGAAGTGGGCGGCTTGAGTCGGGGGATGGGGGACGTAGTGTTGACGTCGGAGGGAGGCGGAGGAGGGAGGCGAAGGAGGAGGGAGGCGGAGGAGGTGGAAATTGAAGGCGATGCAAGTTGCAATTGCGATCTGCAAGCTGCGAAGGAGGGAGGCTGACGAGGCGATTTAGGGTTTTTTTATTGATTTGGAGGTCTAAATTGATTTGGGTTTTTTTTTAACGGGGATTTACTAATTAAGAGGAGAAAGAGAAGAGTGGATCGGGTCTTTTTTTTATAAATATTTAAATCCTAAGCGGGTCTAGGCGGGTCTAGGCCGCCTAGACCTGCTTAGGCCGATTAATAGCCACCTAGATCCGTTTTTATCCGCCTAGAACATATTTCCGATTTTCTTAAACGCCTAGCCCCTAGTCGAGGCGTTGGAGGGCCGCTTAGTGCCTAGGCGCCGCCTAGGCCGCTTTTTAGAACACTGCTTTTTCATATTTCTCTCTCTCTCTCTCCCTCTCTCCCATTCTTTCTTTATTTACTAAGAAATTTAGATTTAAGATTTCAGGTTTGTAAAATATTCAGAATTTTTATGTTTTTTTTTATTGCACATGTTATATTGAAAATAGCAAATATCTCTTCAACAGTTAAATTTCATCATTTTCCACCCTTAAAGTTCTAAGAAGTTGAATTTTACACCCCCCATTTATAATTATTTTTCAACACATACTAATAGAAACCAGGACTTTTATTTACAACTAATTATTGTCATACTATTCAAACTTGAGCTACATAATTGTTGTTTTACTGTTTACAGGGCTTTTCGTGTGTTGTATCGTTCCGAAGACGTGCCATAGGCACATGCCCATGGGCAAATCTAGTTATCCTTCAAATATGCAAATACTTCTATCAAGTTTGTTAATATTTCTCAAATTAATTTCCTTTCTGTTGGCAATGGCTTTGCTGCCAAAGGTTCTTCAGTTTGGTTTTGAAAATTGACACCCTATTAGGTTAGAGCATCCACAGTGGTTTGCTAAATTTCGATATTATCCATATTATAGTAATTGTGAATCTACAATCGTTTGCTATTTATTTATATTTTGGCAAAATCGCTACAGAAGATTGCTATATTTGAAAGGCGATATGAGAATATGCATATTATACTCTATATTTTCAGTATATTTCTCTGTATTTAAAATTTTTTTAAATTAGTTAACCGCTTTCAAATTCTCTTGTCAAAATGTATTCTTGGATCTCCTATTAAAATCTGTTTTCGATCAATAATTTTAAATTGTAACTATTTTCTATAATTTTATATTTGAAATAAAATTCCTAGTTTCGTTATTATTTCTCTTATTATTATTACTGTTATTATTGTTATTATTATTACAAATTTTGGCGAGTTATGGAAAATCCATTTCTATGTGCTAATTATATTGTATCTAGGCTTCGGCCATCTTCTTATCAAAAAAAAAAAAATTATATTGTATCTATTTTAAATAAATACTATTTTGTAATGCGAATTACATTTTTTGTAAACAATATTTTTATTAGTTATTTAATTTTCCTACTTAATTTTAAAACCCTAATCCTATTCCCAATCCTATTGTTGATCCCTAATAGATTTGCCAAAGCTAATTTAAACCCAACCCTATTTTAAATCCTATGCCATTAATCCATATCAATACCCATTAAACAATCCTATTACTACTCCTAATTACCCACAAACCAATTACCGATTAACCCAACTCCTAAACCCTAATCCCCTCATATATATCCCTAACCTCAAACCCTAACCCTAACATCTAAACCTTACACCCTAGCACCCGGCCTACCGTCTCTCTCCCCCCCTTGGCGGCGCCGTACACACCCGACGCCCACCCCCCAGGCCGAGATCCCCCTCCCTTTGGCTGCACTCCATCCACTCTTCCATCCGACCTCCTACAGCACCATATACCACTCTAGTCTCTCTCCCTTGGTGTTCTCTTGTGGCAGCAAGCCACTGTTGTCATTATCCCTCCTGGATCATCACTCTTTTGGTGGAGTTTGTTCGTGTGGAGATTTTCGCTCAAGTTTGCTTGGATTCATTAGTTCGTGAATTTTCGTTTGTGGGTTTTGCTTGTTGTCGGGAATCCATTCCCGTTACTCTTGATTTTCGTCGTTCTTCATCTTCGGTTAAGACAAGTAACTTGTACTTCAATTCCTTTGTTTGATACAAGTCAAAAATACCACCTATAGTGCAGTTAGGTCTAGAGACAACTCGTGTGTGTGTTATCTTTGATGGGTTTTGTCTCTGTTGTGAAAATTTGACCATAGTTGCCTCACGACACAATATTGACAGAAATTAACTTAGGTTTTACCTGTTCTTGATTTGATCATGTATGTGAGACTTTTTGTGAGAATTTGGATATTTGTTGAGAACCATGTAATAGACTTGTTTTAGATATGTTAATAACCCTAATTCATGATGTTTGGACACTTGATAGACTCGATTTCATGTTTGGTTGTGCTTTGAACAAGTTTTGTATGATATATGTTGAGTTGTTGTTAAAGGAAAAAAATCTGTATTTTGTCGCTGATCTGTTGTAACCCCTGTTTTTCATTTTACGTATTTTGGAGTGTATTTTTCATGTTTGGTGTATTTTTATACCTCTTGTATTTATCGGAACCGTATATTGGATTATTTTCAATATATATATATATTTTTCATTTTTGACCTTCTTGTGCGGATTGTTCGTCGTTTTGTTCATTTTCGCCATTTTGAGTTCTTTTTCTCATTTTCTTGACCTCGTTCATATTTATTATTTATTGTGGTGATGTGATGGATTTTTGGTGGTGATTTATCCAAATTTTCATTTTTGACCCTTAATGAAATTTTTAGGAGCCATAAAACTTACTATATATTGTATCCCCATTTGAATTTGACCCAATACCCATTTGTATACCTATTAATTCATAATGTTATCCACAACCCATTAGCCCAAATTAATCTCCTTATATAATACCCTAATCCTAATAAACCCTAACCCTAATCCCTATTAATCTTTTTCCTCTCCCAAAACACATCCGGCCCCCCTCTTTTTTTTCTTTCCTCTCCATCCCGGCCTGCACTTCCCCATTACCAAACCGAGCCCCACCTCTTCCATCCAATCCGGCCTCCACCATACTTCCATCCATACATAAACCCTACTCCACCATATTCCTTCCACCCTACAACTCCATCAACCTCTTCCTCGTGTGGCCGGCTACTCCAACCAGCACCACCATCAGTAAAAATCATCACAAAACCCTCCTCTTGGTGTCCCTTGAAGTGGGTATTCGCCCCTTCGTTCGTTGCATCGAGGAGATCGTCCGTAAGGCGTTTTTGGTTCGTGGGTTCGCTTGGATTCTCGCTTGGAAGGATTCCGCTCGTGGGTTTTGTTGCTAGGACTATTTTCTTCGGGTTTTACTCCATTAAGAGGAAAGTAACTTGTACATAATTTTATTAGGTTGATACAAGTCAAAAAGTTCACACTTAGAGTAGTTGGGTCCAGAGACAACCAAAAATTGTATTTTTGTTGATGGGTTTGTCACTATTGTGTTGAATTTGGCCATAGAAGACTTATGACATGAAGTTTGATAGGTTAATGCCCTAGGTTTCACCCAAACTTGATTTTCTTCGTGTATGTGACATATTTCATGTTATGTGTTTGATTGATTGCCCATGTGAGAATTATTAGGCTTGGACATGTTGGACATGTTAGAACTCCTAAAACATGATGTTTAGATGATTAGTAGGTTGTATTTCAAGTTTGGTTAAGTTTGGATCAATATCGTGGAAGTTATAGTATTTTTAAGTAGAGGTGTGAAATCTGTATGTTGCAGTCTGTTCTGTGTTGCTTGCTGTTTTCACCCATGCTAAGGTCCGAATCTCAACTTGGAAATTAAAAGTGAATTGTAGATAATTGTGTCTATTTTCAAACCCCACTGGTTTTACCTGATTTGGAGTTCGTATGACTGAGATATGATAGTTTCGGTACAGGTGTGTCGATAGTTTTCTGATTCTGTTTTGTATGGATTTTGTTAACAATTTATTTTCAAGAACTAGGCTATTCATAATATCTTAGTATAATATTTTGTTCGGTGTTTCCCCGTGATGCTAGGGACTACCCAGATTTTTGGTGCATTTTAAAGATGAGTTTTATGTAGTGTTCCATGTTCTTTTCTAAATTCATCTTGTGCTGTAATATGCGTGTTGTTCAGTATTGAACCCAGTTTTCACCCTAATTCCTTATGTTTTATGAAAATTATTTATGAGATATGAAAGCTAGAAAAATCTATCTATTTTCACGTCGTTTTGGCGGAATTGGATTTCGATTCACTGATTGCGAGATATCCTTGTTTTCGTACAGCAGTGTTGAGAAATTCCAGATTCGTCAAATTGTGTTTTTGAGTTGCTTCTTATTTTTGATGACTTATCTATACTTACTGGAATATTATGAAACTTGTTATTTTGAGTCTATACCTATAGGGGATTACCCCAGATTTTTTTGTGGAATTATTTGGTGTATTTTAATGCTGTTTTTATGTTTTTGAAGTCGTTCCCCTGTTTTCTGGCTGAACCTAAAATCTGTGTTCAATTTAGTTTTGAGTTGAGATGTTGTGAACTAGTATATGACTTTATTATACTCGTTGGATGCGTGTGGATGTCTAGTTTTCAGATCCTTCGACGGATCTTGATTTGCATGTCTGTAGCTCTCAGAATCTCTGTTTTAGTACTGATTGGTCTTGCTGTCCTGATTATGAACATACCCTTTTGTGCTCGTCTATGTGACTCTATAGTATCTATACTTACTGATGTGATTCCCTGAACCTAAACATGATTATATAATGTTAGTTTGACACTATTTCGCACACATTCATGTCTGTTTAATAACCATAATAAAAGTAATCAAGTCGGGGTTAATGGAACAGATCTAGTAGTGGGTAGTGCAGAAACGTGTACTCGGAAGGAGACTTGTGTTTCCTATATGACATGTTACCGATCAAGTTTACCGATCAAGTTACCGATTAAGTTTACCGATCAAGTTACCGATCAAGTTAATATTCTGTTACTGATCAAATTTACCGATCAAGTTACCGACCAAGTTACCGATCAAGTTTACCGATCAAGTTACCGATCAAGTTTACCGATCAAGTTTACCGACCAAGTTCTATGATTCTGTGAATACCGGAGTACACTGCCCTGCATGGTTCCCTATGAAATCTAAAGCGAAACTGTTGTGTTGTAGCAACCATGTAGGGTGGGGTGCATGTCGTGCTACCTAGATAGTAATCACACAAGACTTAAACTTAATACTTGAACATGATACTTGAATAAGATACTTGACATGATACGTGCATGCTTGATACTTGACTATATGATACCTGAGCTTAAAACATGATACTTGATACATGATTACACGATACTTGACACTTGATACATGTTTATAGGATACTTGTTTATTTGACACTTATACCATACTAGTTTGTCTAGGTTCTAAGCAGTTAAAATCCCCGATTACGCCCGATTAATCGCTAATCGGAAGTTAAGCGATTATTTTTTTAGCAATTTATAATATTTCAATAGTTAGCGATTTAATCAGAAATAATCGGCCGATTAGTGGTTAATCGGCCGATTTTAAGTGGCCGATTAACCGATTAAATCTCTTCCTCTAATTTTCATACTAGTTTGCATTATTTGGGCTCAATCCGGCCAAAATTCAAAATTCAAATTCAAAATTCAAACCCCTTTTGGGCTCAATTCTGGATTCAAATCTGTTTTGAGTTATGATATTGTGAATTACTATATGACTTATTTATATTCACTGTATTCGTGTGAAAGTCTATTTTCCAGATCCTTCGACGGATCCAGATTTGGATGTTTGTAGTAGCGGGAATCACTATTTTTGTACAACACTGTCTTGCTGTCCTGAATTAGAAAACTAGTTGTTCTATCCTGTTATGTGTTATCTTGTACCTGTACTTGTTTATCTTTCATCCTGAACCTGATACATATTTATACCCTGTTATCCTTTATTTTGCGACACATACATGCATGCCTGATTATAATAATAAATAACCAAGCCGGGGTTAATGGGAAAGATCTAGTAGTGGATAATTCAGAAACGTGTACTCGAAAGGGGGCCCGTGTTTCCCATATTTGGAATTTGGTATATAATTTGAATTATTTGAAATTTGGTATATGATTTAGATTATTTGAAATTTGGTATATGATTTGGATTATTTGGAATTTGATATATGATTTGGTTAATTTGAAATTTGGTATATGATTTGGATTACTTGTCCCTGAGTACACTGTCCTGTATGGTCCCCTATAAAATCTAAAATGAAATTGTCTTGACTGTAGCAACCATGTAATAAAAGGATGGATACATGAAGTGCTACCTAGATAGTAATAACTACAAGACTTGACATGACATAATCTGATTTCCTGGACTTGATACCTGATTATACTGTTACATGATTACCTGTTTACCTGTATACCTGTTACCTGATACCTGTTACATGTTCCCTGTACCTGTTAGTATACCATGCTACTTGTTTCTATTTTTCTGATTCATGTTAGATATTATATTTCTGTTAACACACTTATACCATGCTTGCTTGATACTTGATTTCGTGATACATAACACTTGATACTTGACACTTGATTCATGCCATTTACACTTGTTTACTTTGCCATGTTAGTCGTTTATTTTGACATCATGCTTGTACCATGTTGCTTATACCATTTTGACATCATGCTTATACCATGCTTGCTTGATACTTGATTTCGTGATACATAACACTTGTTTACTTTGCCATGTTAGTTGTTTATTTTGACATCATGCTTATACCATGTTGCTAGTTAGTTTTCCTCATGTACTTGTATCCTACATTATAAGTGGCTCGTAACTTGCAATTGACGGGTACTTATTTTCTCTGTTTCTCTTTCCTGCAATTGTTGAATTGCAGATTTTGAAGAACAGGTTCCAGACGGTATTGATGATATGAAGGATTAGTGTTGGATCTTGTTATTATTATTTCTTGTAGTTTGCTTGAACAATAATTATATTCATGTGTTTGGATTTATTCTTGTATTTGGACAATGTGACCCAGGATCATTTGTGTTATTCAGATCATGACTATTTGAAATTAATATATTTTATTTCAAGTATTCTTGTTGGTATTTGGTTCATATGTGCATGTTGGTTGATTCTTTTGCTTCCGACTCTGATTATTTCGTGAGATGTTGTAAAGATTCTTAAACAGCTTATGGATGATGAAAATAATTCGCTGGACTTTTGTCGTGTATCCGTATTCCGTATACACTTTTGGGAAGCGGGGCGTGACACTTGGTCTTGTTGGTTCAGAAAAGGGGTTTTTATATTGTGGTGAGGTTTAACCTTCAATTCACAAAAGTGATGAGTATAGTATCTACTGATTTTTGTCGAATTTTTTTTTTTTGCATTTGGAATTGAACTGCTTGATAATAATTTCATCTCAAATGAGTAAGTACCTCCATAGAAAATATAACAAATTTTGACAAATTGGGGTATACTACTTTCAATTATGCGTAAGAGCATCTGCAGTCGTGATTGCTAAAAAATAACAATAAGCATATTTTACATATAGCTTTTTAGCGTTTGCAGCAGTCATGAAATGCTATATTATAGCAATCTAAAATAATAATAAAATATTGGATGGACTTTGGAGATCCGTCCCACGGCAAAATGAATTATCAACAATATTTTAAAATAATAAAATGAATATTTTAATATTTATAAATCATAAGACGGATCTTGAAGATCCGTCGGAGGAAAAAAAAAATGAAAATTGAAAGGGACGGACTTCCACCATCCGTCCCAAGCCCACCTTCAGCAATATGTAATTCATTTGCCCACCTTCATTTTAATATTTATAATTCATTTTAAGATTGGAAAATACATGTGCAAGAAATGAGACTAGAAATCTAAGAATTAGGTGGCGCAACTTGAAAGGAGATAAACTAGAAGTTTTTAGAGATAAAGTTCTTAAAGAAGCATCATCAAATTGGGAAGAGAAGAAAAATATGGTGTGGACTAAACTGATTACGTATATAAAAGAAATTTCAAAGGAGGTGTTTGAAGAATCTAAAGGTAAAGGATTGCTAAATAAAAAAACATAGTGGTGGCAAGAACTCCAAAATATTGTAAGAGAAAAAAGATCAATCTTCAAAATATGACAAAAGAATAGAAATGAAGAAACTTTGGAGAGATATAAGACCGTTAGAAAAGAAGTTAAAAAAACGGTAAGAAATGTAAAAGAAAAAGGATATGATGATTTGTACACAAAATTAGAAACAAAAAAGAAGAAAATAATATTTATAACCTTGCTAAACAAAGGGATAGAAAAAATAAAAGATCTGAATACAATTAGGTATATCAAGAGCGAGGATTCAAGAGTCTTAGTAAAAGATTAGGAAACTAACGAAAGATGGCGAAATTACATTAAGAAGTTATAAATGAAAAGGCTGTGAGCAACTTAAATATAGATGACTCGAGGGAGAGTCGAGAACATATGTTTTTTCCGTAGAATTAGGACCTCGAAGGTTCGAAATGCTCTAGGAATAATGAAAATAGGAAAAGCTTTAGGACCGAATGAGATAGTCATTGAAGTTTGGAAATGTCTTGGGAATGTAGGAATGGGTTGACTAACAAAATTATTTAATAAAATTTTAAGGACTAAGGAGATGACTGATGAATAGAGAAAGTATTTTAGTAGCTATATATAAAAATAAATAAGATATAAAAAATTGCTCAGACTACCGAGGAATTAAATTAATGAATCATATGATGAAAATTTGGAAGAGTGATCGAACATAGACTAGAAACTACAGTCTGAGAACCAGTTTAGGTTTATGTCTGGGAGATCAATAATGGAAGCAATTTATGTAGTGTGGAGACATGAAAAAATATAGAGAGAATAAGAAAGATCTACATTAATTTTTATAGATCTAGAAAAAGCATATGATTCCCTAGAGACATAGTATTGTGGGTGTTAAATAATAAAAGAGTAACTATTCGATATATTGAGGTAATTAAGGATATGTATGAACGGACAAAGACCACAACTAGAATAAGCACAGGAGAGACCAGTGATTTTCCTATTACAGTAGGTTTACACCAAGGTTCGACTTTAAGCTCCTATCTCTTTACTTAGGTTATGGATGAATTGACACAAGGAATACAAGATGAGGTGCCTTGATGTATGCTTTTTGCCAATGATATCGTCTTAGTGGATGAGACTAGAGCAGGAGTCAATGCTAAATTAGGATTGAATGAGAAACTTTGGAAGCTAGAGACTTTACGATAAGCAGAACTAAAACAGAGTATATGGAGTGTAATTTTAGTGATAATTCGAAACACAACTGAGAAAGTAGTGAAGCTTGATGGTCAAGAGATATCTAAGAGAGATCGTTTCCGATATTTAGGCTCGATTATACAAAGAGAATGAGAGATTTGTGAAGATGTTATACATAGAATCCAAACAGAGTGGCTTAAGTGGAGAAGTATCAGTGGTGTTTTATGTGACAAACATATACTTTTGAAGTTGAAAGAAAAATTTTATAGGACGACTGTTAGTCCAGCAATAATGTATGGAACAGAGTGTTGGGCAATAAAGAAACAACATGTCCAAAAAATGAGTGTAGCAGAGATGAGGATGCTAAATTAGATATGTGGTAAAACAAGGAATGATAGAATTAGAAACGAGCATATACGAGACATGCTAAAAAGTAGCTCCAATCCAAGATAAGTTAAGAGAGAATCGCCTCAAGTGGTTTGAACATGTCACACGTAGAGCTAGTAGTGCTCCCGTTAGAAAGAGTGATTTGATAAGTATTGAGGATAGAGTTAGGGGTAGAGGAAGACCTAAACTAACTTAGGTGAAAATGGTGAAAAAAGATATGATAGCTTGTGAGCTTACAAAAAATATTGCGTTATACTGAACAGAATGGAAAACCAGGATTCATTTAGCCGACCCCAACTAGTTGAAAAAAGGCTTTGTTATTGTTGTTGTTTGTAATAGTGCTTATACCCTTCAAAAAAAGTTTCAAGTAAAATACACTATTCTTTACAGAAATTTTGTGGTACTTATATATCACAATACTACCAAATAAAGCCTTAATCTAAAAACTTTTGAAGAGAAATAATAATTTATGAGGATAGACCTAATTGGCATGTTAAAGAATATTGTAAGGATGTGAGAGCACATACAGGTGACGAAAATGGTATAAGAAATTAAGAATACATGGGAGATGAGATCATGGTGATCTTACAATAGTAAACACAAGTTTTATACAGAGAAGGATGAATATGAGTTAGCTTCAGAAGTGGATGTAATGATAGTTAAAACTATAATTTTCCTTATCAGAAAGATATATACGCTAAGTTATACCAAGATAGTTTGAGTGCAAAACACAAATTGATGGCATTAGAGCTTTCATTAAGAAATAAGCAGATTTATGCTTCATACTACTTATTGACTGATGCAAACGAAATAACTATACAAAACCTAGGTTTCAGCGCAAAACACCCATGACCTAAGCATGACGTTCAAGTGTGATAATCATGCAGCAATGATATCGCTATTAATCCAACAACTCATGAAAGGATAAAGATTATTGAGATTTGTCAATTGTGCAAGATAAACTTTTGGAAGAAGTTATTCACTAAGCAGATGTACAGATTTTGGCAGATTCACTTACCAAACAATTATGTGGTCGACTCCTCAACACTAGACAATTACGTGGTCCACTTGAGGAGTGCAATGAGATGTGTATTGTCGCTCTTTTTGTATTGCAAATAATTCAATAATTCATGGAAGGACATTTTGAGAATGTGCCATTTATGTAAGAGACTTTTCGAAGAAGTTATTCACTTAGATGTAGTGAGTATTATGAGATGTGCGTGTGAGTGATCTTGGGGTGAATCTGAAAATGAACGCTGAGCTTTTTTTTCATGCATGTGGTTTCAATTAAGCAACCCCTTGGTGGGTGTGAAAAAACCAATTGGCCCTTAACAACTGCGGATGGTAACCAGCAGAAAATGACTGTCGTTGTCTATCATCCTCCAGACTGAGGTTACTCCATAGGATGGGTTTTTGGAGTTTGTAATAGCAATATGCAACTCTCAAATCCTTCTATCCTAATAATGTGTGTGAACAAAACCAATTAACCATGACAGCTGGGGGTGGTTAACTGCAGAAAAAAAAAGTATGACAGCTGGGGGTGATTGATTTCAGTATTAGTTAATACACTACTTTCTACTTTACCATAGAGCAACTAACTGGACTGCATATTACTTTTATAAATGCATACAAGGCATGCGTAGTCATAAATCAGTGTATAGAGATTTTCAGAGGTTTCATGTAAGACACTTCAAGACATCCAGAGACTTTATATCTCTAAATAACTACCAAATCAAAGAAAAACACCATATTAGGCACAAGGGGATTGAATAAAAACCTACTGATTACTAACTTAAGATAAGGTGGCAATAGATATGATAACAATATAACTCAAATTTGTTCAGCCAGTAAGGTATGTATAAAATAATGAAGAAACACAACTTATCAATGGATTTACAGCAAAGAAACTGACCATTTTATTAAGATCGTCGGCACTTGGTAAAAAGACCGCTTGAAAGAAAGTATAGTAAATAAATTTAGCCTTGTGCCATGGAGACATTTTCCCCCAAGTTCTTCACAATGTGATCTGTCAAAAAAAAATTAATTAGAACTTTTTTTTTAATGTAAGATCGGGAGAAAATTCCACGTTACATAGAGAAGAATTTGCAAAGTACACTGCCTTATGGCAACGTCATGATTAATGAATAGTATCAACTCACTACTAGCCAAAGAAGGTAAGTGATTAGGCAAGGATCAAAACATGTAAGCACATTAACCTCTACTCTGAAAGTAAAAAAAAGAATCTTTCAAGCAACAATTATGAAGGGATCTCCCTTCCATACTTCAGTAAAAGAACCAACTAAGAAGAAATATTACGAGGAGCTTGAAAACGTAGGATGCTTGAATATGAGTATAGTTTTGAAATAACAGTTACAAGTAAGGGACACTGCAAATTTGTAATGAGTAGTACACTGGGAGACCAGGTGAATATTATACGCACAAAATTATATACCACAATTCAAGGTTCCAAACAAAAAAGGCAAAACAAAACAGTCAGTTGGCATTTCTGTTTAATCACCCTTTTTGAAACAGGTTGGTGACCCTTTCCATTTAATCCCCATTTTCTCCCTTTTTTTAAAACACTGCCACAGTTGTGCATGCATGTAAACCCAAGTGACAACCAAAAATCTAAAGTTGACTAAAGAATCGTACTTAAATCATTCATATAAAACGGAGAAGATCCATACACCACACAAAATAAGAACTAGTATGTTAAGACATGAGAAAGCGGCAATATAAAGGTTTTTTATGTGTTCAAAAAAGTGTTTTGAGAAGCGTCTTAAGAGTGTCCAACATATGTTATACTATAAATTTGAGGGCATGTGTGGAAGTGTCCGGCAATCAACACAACATTCAGCACCGGGAAAAACTTCAAGTTTTGCAGCAATCTGTGAACATTAAATAAACAATAACTTCCAGATACATGAATGTTAAGAAATGCATTTCGAAAAATATTACAGCATGCCTTAGCAAGGAACCAGCTGTACAGAATTCCAAATGTGTTCATCTTCTTTTTCTTCCACATGTCGATCATTTCATTCATAGTAGGAACCTGATAAAGGAAATCAGTTACAGAATCATTAAGGAATATGTGTGTGTGTGTGAAAGTTTTCAAGTAATACAATAAGAGTTGTATGTAAATTATAACAGATACAAGAATTATTAATAGTAAAAGGTAACCCTTTATTGGGTCTTGATGATTCTCAACATACAACGAATCAAGGAGATTATTTTGAAAAAGGTAAAGAAGTAACTTCATTGGTGATTGTTGTTATACTAAGGACTTGGCTTCTACATTCCACATACATCTTTGAATGTCAACTGACAACTGTATACTCTGGAAACATTAGTAAAAAATAATCAATATCAGTAAGTCTTCCTTTTCAACATGGACTCATTTCCACTATCCAAAGGAACTGAAAATAATTTTTGACACTTAAGGCACCAACATCTCCTATCACCAGCAGTACACATAACTACTAGAGATTTTGTATTAAAATATTAAGTAAATGGTTGAGACTATCCAGACCTTCTTAGTTTGCACATATAATATATTAGCCAAAGCTGACCCTAGACCCACTAATTAAGAGGAATACCATCACATCGCAGAGCAGTGGTGGGAATTAAAAAGAGCTGAAGCGTATTATCTTTCTGTGTCTAAATGACTGGACCTGAACTTTCTCAGATTTTCATTAGGATTTCTTTTCCCTAATGAGTTATGGCAATCCTAATTTGTACATTATTCATGATACAGTGGGAAAAAAGAAATTTCGAAGGAAATAAAAAATCAGTATCATTTCTAAAGAAAATGATCCAAGTGAAGAAAGAAAACATAAACTATGCACATAAACAAAATAAAATTAAAAAATGTTTAGAATGGACAAACAAAACAGATATAAGGACAAAGTCCTCACATGGAAATTAAATTCATAAAGGAAGGCCGCTCTTCACTAAAGTATGATGGTTTGAAAACGCTAGCACCATAACGGGATTATGTTTCCATATCCTATAAGAGCATCCACAGTCGTTTGTTATTTATCCCTTTTATGCATATTTAGCAAACGAAGCGTTGCATTCGTTTGCTATTTATGCATATTTTGACGATTTCACAACAGTAGATCGCTATATATGAGAGCGGAAATGAGAAAATGCATATTATACAGGACGGATCTTCAAAATCCGTCCCACGAAAAAAAAAATAATTTTTTAATTCGTCGGACGGAACTTGAAAGTCCATCCTACATTTTTTTTAATTTCCGAATAAAAAAATTGTTCAAATATTGGGTTGCCCGCTTGGACGGATCTTGAAGATCCATCCGTGGAGGGGCCCACAATTTTTTTCACTAAAAAATTGTTTTTAATTGTTAAAAAATCGCAAAAATTATTTAAAATTCTGTCTGACGCTTTTTTGAATTTTTTTCTTCCGACGGATCTTCAAGATCCGTCTGACGAATTTTTTATATTAAATAATTGATTTCATGTACGTTTCGCCCTCAGACGGATCTCCAAAGTCCGTCTTATATTTTTTTATTTTAAATTGCTATAATATAGCATTCGACGACTGCAGCAAAACACTATATATACCAAATGTAAATATGCATTTTGCCATTTTTTGACAATCACGACTGTGGATGGCCTAAGAATGGGAAAAAATGCATTTTATAATACTATACTAAAAGAGGTAGTGGTTCAGTGATGGCAAAAAAAAAGAGGGGCCAGCTAACCACACGTATAAGTCTAACCCACCTAATCTCCCAATTAAAGGTGGAAAAGTGGTCTGGGTCAGCACGAAAGCACGCGCGCTAGCACGATCGTTTGTGCTATATGCATGGGATAGTATTATTTGACAATGGGTTACACTTGGGCTTCTAACTGATTGCATGAACTGAACGTATGCACAGGCACGACCATCAGTGAGCCCTAGGTACGACACATTTAGACCCGTGGTACATGTTCTGCTTTAGGCTTGCACGCATATCTATATAATAAAACATAAAGAAAGCTATCAAGTGGCTCTCCTTCAATCCCCCCAAAATCAAAGGCCCAGATCTAACCTCACAAAACACATTTTTCCACCAAAAGTTTCTCCCCAAAACTCAAATTCAAATCCCTCCCCAAACAACTCATTTATTTATTTAATTATCTCTCTCTCTCTCTCTTTCTCTCTCTCTCTCTCTCTCTCTCTATATATATAGGGAAGTCTTCCGTTGTGCATCACCTATGGTGCACACGGCGTGTGCACTTGGCCTTCCCGCCGTCGTATCGACGATCCAAACCATTCACATTGATCTACACATCTAAATTAGTCTAAATATGTAAAATCAAATCATTTGAAATTTATTTGCCCATCCATTAAAGTGTTACAAAATTGTATGGCTGAAAATCATTGTTTTTTATAGTCACATAATGGATGGACAAATGAATTTCAAATGATTTGATTTTACATATTTAGACTAATTTAGATGTGTAAATTAATGTGAACGGTTCGGATCGTCGATACGAAGGCGGAAAGGCCGAGTGCACGTGAGTGCACACGGAGGGGTGGTGCGCAATGGAAGATTTTCCTATATGTGTGTGTGTGTGTGTGTGTGTGTGTGTGTGTGTGTGTATAAAATAAAACACAAAGAAAGCTATCAAGTGGCTCACCTTCAATCCCCCCCCAAAATTAAAGGCCCAGATCTAACCTCACAAAACACATCCCCCCCAAAATTTCAAACCCCAAAACCAAATTTTTCCCTCCAAAACTAAAAAACTCATTACTTTATTACTCTCTCCTCTTTTCACTTTTTCATATTTATCTCTTTCTTTCTCTCCCTATCTCTCTCTCCCATTCTTTCTTTATTTACTTAGAAATTTAGATTTTAAGATTTCAGGTTTGTAAATTTTCAGAAGTTTTATGTTTTTTTTTATTGCACATGTTATATTGAAAATAGCAAATATCTCTTCAACAATTAAATTTCATCATTTTCCACACTTATAGTTCTAAGAAGTTAGATTTTACACTCCCATTTATAATTATTTTTCAACGTATACTAATGGAAACATGGACTTTTATTTACTACTAGTTGTTGCCATACTATTCAAACTTAAGCTACACAATTGTTGTTTTACTGTTTACAGGGATTTTCGTATTTTGTATCGTTCCGAAGATGTGCCGTAGGCACGTGCCCACGGGCAAATCTAGTATATATATATGGAAACATGGACGTTTATACCCCAATTTATAATCATTTTTCACCATATACTAATGGAAACATGGACTTTTATTTACAACTAATTATTGTCATACCATTCAATTTTAGCTACATAATTGTTGATTTACTGTTTACAAGACTTTTCATATGCTGTATCGTTCTGATAACATGCCGTAGGCACGTGGCCACGAGCAAATCTAGTATATATATATAAAAGAAAATATGAAGATACAAGCGACCAGATGCGTTACATATTAAATTATCCTCCTTCTAGGAGATGTAAAGAGCCATGTTTAATTACATGATACACAAAACCATGACTTATCTCTTCATATGCAGCCCAGTCACAATATTATCTACCTAAATCCTTCTCTTCAGTGATAAAATCAAAAGTTGTCATCCAGTAATCTCCTTATTTTCTCCTTCCAGATGCATCTCACTTTTAGTTTTTTTTCTTCTTCTTTCTTGCTTTTATTTCCTATTTTGCTCTAGAGAGTTGAACATTGATCTATTTTGAATTTATCCATTATAAGATGGAATGCACAATTCTTAATCGTAATTCTGAAGTTGGATCACAAAATATTATGTACTTAAAACAGACAGTGAAACTTATATAATGTAATACATAAGCAAGAAAATGTCTTAAATGTGTTAGATCATCCGGTAGTTAGGAAGTAGAAATGTGGCCCAATAGGACCAGTGCATGGGCTATCGTTCTAGGCCGGCACTGGGCCTAGGAACGAACCCGTGAAAATGGATTGGGCCTGGCACAGCTAGGCACTGCCCACTTCCACCCTTGCTCCCAATAAATTGCTTGCTCGAAAGCAAGAAGCAGAAAGCAACAGCTAAAGGAATGTCTAAATCATAAGCGCAATGCACTCTCCGTAGAAAGGTTTTCCAGTAAAATTGCTGACTAGTTACTATGCTTCTCCTAAAGAACAAGAGGTTCAGAAATGTCACAATCTATTGACCAAATTTTGTTTTTTCAGTACCTCAATACAAAGCAGGTTTGAAAGGACTTCAAACAAATCACAATGCTATATTGGATCACCTTTTCTTTTTAAAGTTAAAATTATTGGATACTTCCATGAAACATGAAAATAATTCAACAAGTACAGATTCAGAATCCAGCTGCAGTGATTGAGCAAATATAGCACCAGCATTAAAAACATTCACAGAAACTATATTGGTTTCACAAATTCTCTGCACAGATTAATATGTTGTTTACTACTGATAAAACTGAATTGAAAGTATGAATGGTTGTAACCAAAGGATGTATACATTAAATTAGTTTTGGATGATCTATGTAAGCCATAAAAATTCTGGCAATTGAAATAGTGTTTGCTAGGAACTATATTAGAAAATCTGTAATAACAAACATCAAGAAAATAAAGACCTTAATTGATTTGGAAGAATTAGTTATACATTACAATTGTAGGAATGGAACATATGGAAGTCAGTACTGCAGTACATGCATTAGACGACAAGAAAATCTAGCATTATTATCAACAAACTGGTAGCAGGCTACCTGCCAAAGCTTCCATGCCCTACTATATACGTAGAAAGCAGAAATAATTGAATGAACCTGTAGAGTTTGTGGGACAAAAGAGAAACTCGGCTTGAACACAACTCCAAGAAAACAACCTACATTAAACAATTGTCATTAAAGAATTTGATATTAGTTTCAACAAATATGAAAATTACCACAAATATATATATATACCCTAATGCAGGCAGCTAACCTGCTATATGATCCATAGATCAATCATATGTTTGCAGAGTTCAAAAGGGAAGCACCTGCGGTTTTAAGTAACTGATGATGGCCTGCACCTCTCTGCAAGACTCCTGCAATAACACCAAAACCAGTTTCCATTATTTACATAGTTAAGCAAATGAAATCTGCCAAACAAATCCAACATTTCCATGCAATGGGTTTTAAATCCAAAACCCCAATTTCAACAACTGTGGTACAACAAAATCAACGCCCTCATCCTTTAACCTATGACCCTCTATCCTCCTATACTGAATTTGGATTCAACTAAAATTTTATTTAACTATCCATGTCTATCCAGCTAGATATCCAACCTGATACAGATAGATAGTTTTCATGTCATATCAGTTGTAAAAATGATGTACGAAAATCAGATCCACCAATTAGCGTAAATTGTCTAATTATAGCTCTTTGATAATTCCTTTCCCTTTTGCCTATGATCCCATCATTGTAGGAGACTCCCATCGTAAGAATTGGGAAATCTATATAGATTTCAAATGGGAAAGAAGATCTACATCCAGAATTAAAACAATGTCTTAACCTTATGTGTATATTTAATCCTTAGTGGCAATCTACTGCTCCAATCAGTTCCAAATTTTCAGGCAACTTGCATCGACCTTTTCTTCTTCTACATCTTCACTAGCATAACTAGAGAGATGAAGCTGTGGCTATTTGGACATTGTACTTCTCACCTCACATATTACACATACTTCCCTTCAATACTTGTCACGCTCATTGCAAATTGACGACAATTATCAACGACCCTAAATGAAACTCTTTAAAAAAATCTAAAAACACGTAACTTGTACATGCTAATCATCCAGTTCGTACACTCAGTGGCCATTTCACAAATCCATGCCACCAATTTGTTCAATCCCTACTGATACCACCTCAAATTACACAAAGTTCCAAACTTTCTCCCCTAAATCTACAATTACCCCAATTTCCCCTAAAACCCCCAACTCAATTCCAATCACAACCAGCCAACACCCCAACAAATCACATAAAAATATTAACTTTACATACCGTAGACACGTGCGCCGTCCCGACCAAGTACACGCCGCAGGTCCCGCCCTCACCCGACGATTGGCACTCCAAGTACACCACGTTCTTCAACAACTCCGACGGTAACACCTTAGGGTTAGGGTTAGGGTTAGGGTTTGCGACTTGTTCTTCTTCGCGGGTTTCCAATCCAGCATCCGAAATGGAAGGATCCATAGCTATAAAGGGCGGCGGTAGTTGGGAGTCGATTTGGCGGCGGAGGTGGGGTAGAGTAATTTGAGAACTGAATGAGGGGGTTTTGGGGAATTTTGGGGAAATTGAGGAGGGCGGTGAATTGGTGGGGATGACGGGGAGGGGCTTTGAGTGGGGGACATAAGCTGAGAATCGAAGCATTGATTTTGTTAGCCTACAAATTGCACCCTTTCTTTTCTGATATTTGTAAATGCTGACAACTAGCAATGGTATCGAGAATTTTTTGCCGTCATAGGCCCATTTTGAAAATATTGGCGATTATGGGCCAGTTTCGAAACTATTAGCGCTCGTGGGCTAATTTGTGCCACGTCAGCAGCGGCCGCTATTCTCATTAGCGGCCTATTCATTTTGAATGTCGCAATGGGAATAGCGGGCCTATGTTTTAAATGTTTTTGAAATTTTTTTTTCTCGCTATTCTCACTAGCGACCTTAGTATATATGAGGTCGCTGATGGGATTAGCAACCTCGAATGAATGTATTGAGACACTTAGCGATTCCTAAAGAACTTTTCCCAAAAATTTAAAACTGAGGTCGACCTTAGTATACTAAGATCGCTATTCCCAATAGCGACCTCAGTAGGAAACACAATCTCCTTATTCTTTGTAAAATTAGCAAAATAGTCATACAACTAAGGCCTTTATTCGGAATAGCGACCTTAGTACAATAAAGGCCTCTATTCCAAATAACGACCTTAGTTTTAAAAATAAATTGATTGTCATTTTTCAGAGAGCAAAACCTCTCTAGATTTTGCTAAGTGTTAGAATACAGTTCATTAAAGGTCGCTAATCTCATTAGCGACCTCATATATACTAAGGTCGCTAGTGGGAATAGCGACGGCAAACAAATAATTCAAAAAAAATTAAAACATAGGTCGCTATTCTCATTAGCGACCTCGAAAATGAAAAGGCCGCTATTGGGAATAGCGGCCGCTGCTGACATGGCACAAAGTAGCCAAAAAGCGCTAATAGTTGGGAAACTGGCCCAAAAATTCAAATATTTTCAAAAGTGGCCTATGTAGGCAAAAAACTCTGGTATCGTGCCCTGTCCAGGTCGGGTCCTTCACTACCCGGACCCAGTTTCGGCCTTCTAAGTGTCCCAAAATTGAAGCCAACCCAGACCCGTGAGAACCAAGTCCGGGTCCAAGTCCATGTGTTTGTGCATGCCCTAGAGGCCAGCCTTATATTGACCTTGCTAATTTACATTATATCATGACATCTATTTCATATATGATGCATTTTATTTATTGTATTTTTATTGTGATTAAATGAACATAATAAATTTCTTAGAATAGTAGGTTCAATACCATGAGATATCAAGTGCATTACTTGATTATGAGATCATATTGGTTGAAATAAAAACATTATTCTTAAATGTCCATAGTCAAGTATTATTGTGAATTAGGACAATAATAATACATAGAGATTAATATATGCATAGACAGATGACCATATCTCACGGGTTATGGAAATAAGATATCAAGTCTTCACATGGGTACATATTAGAGTAATAATGTACTGGACTGACCCCCCCTAAGAACGCTACATGGATCGTTACGTGAGTGTCATTAGCGATTCTCAGTCTTTTGACTTGAAGTCACTACGATTCCCTACATGAGAAGTTATGGGCCTGTTTGGATAGCTTTTTAGAGCCCATTTTGTGAAATTTTTTTTGTGAAATAGCGTTTGGTTAAGTTTTCATTTTGGCATATTTTCACAAAACTTATCCAACCCCCATTCTCTCTTATGGCTTTTCCCCTTCCTCTCTCTTCTTTGACGCCTAATCCCCCTAATCCCCTCCCTGCTCTTCTTCTCCATTGCCTTCAAAACCCTACTAGCTTCCTCCTCAAAGCTCCGATCTTTCTGCTGTTTCTCCACCACCGCCGCCGCGTCAAAGCCCCTCCTTTTCCAACCCAGATCTGAAAGCCCCTCCTTTTCCAACCCAAAGCCGAAGGCACTTGTCTCTCCAGATCTGAAAACCCTTCCTCTATCTTCTTTTTCCCCCTTCCTGTTTCTTCGTTGACAGCCGACTTTCCCCCTTCTCACCCCGCACGACGCTCGGATCGATTGATGGTCTGTGAGACCAGATCTGCTTTTACAAGAAGGTGTATTCGAGAACGTTGTATTAGAATCCAATGTCGGCTGAGGGAATCTGTCGGAGACAACTTCTTGAGGTTTGAAAAACAACAAACCAAGGTATGATTCTGATCGATTTAATTTTTTTGCTTCCAAATTAGGTTGGGTTTTGGGTCGTTAGTTATTTCCAAATTTGGTTGGAAAAAAATCCCTTTTTTGACATATATTTTTGGCTGGATTACCAATCTGAGGTAGCCAAAACAAAATTTTGCTCCGGTTATTTGGAGATGATCAGTACTGATTATCAAGTTTGATTTCGATTTGTTTATTCCAGATCTAAAATAAAAAATTCTTACTTCTAATACTGGGGCTATACTGAATTGAGGCATTTTTTGTACTGAATTGAAATTCGGAATGATGTGTTTTGACCCTACGGTCGACGTCGCTTTTGTTAGTAGTTGAAATTGGATATTTCAATTTGACTGGATTAATGATGGTTCCTGAACTGGAATTGGAGTTTTTTTTTTTTAATTTGATTTCGATTGAACTGGAGGTGGATAGTACACATCATCTACAAGTGCTATAGTAACGTCAAATTAATACTATTCACTGTTATTGTTTACCAATTGATGAATGTTATTTTATATTGATCGTTAAGGGAAAGGAGATTGAGATGGAGAGTGATCTTGGTCTTTGGCCAGCATGTAATGTACGTACATTGATTGACATGATGGAGGCCGAGGTTGATCGAAATAGTTTGAAAAGTTTGAAATTTGATGCAAGACAATGGTCTCAATTCTTGGCTTCTTTGAACCAAATTTGTAATCGTGCATACACGCTTAAACAAATAAAAGAAAAATATGGACGACTTAAGATGCAGTGGAAAGCATTTCACGATTTGAAGAATCAAAGCGGTATGGGTTGGGATGAAGAGAATCAGACAGTGACTTGCGATCCCGTTGTTTGGCAGGCATATGTCAAGGTTCACATATAATTTTTTTTTATGCTGCTGTGGGATTATGATCATAATATAATTATTATTGACTTTAATACTTGTAAACTAACAACACAATAATTTATAAATAGGCACACCCTAAAGCTACAGAATTCAAAACAAAGGGTTTGGCCAATTATGATGCGTTGACCAAAATTTTTGCTGATTCCACTGCCGAGGGTTTACTTTCTAGGGCTTCATCTCAAAGGGTGTATGACTCCGATGAGTAACGAAGGGTCAACCTTGAGTTCATCCACCCCACTCCCCCCAATGCACCACATGTAAATTTGGTTGATGATGATGATTACGAACCAATGCATTCGGGGTCTCATAAGAGACGCTCTAGTGGGTCTAGCGGTCGAGCAACAAAAAGCTCAAGAATGGATGTTGCTGTTGATGCCAATGTCGAAAAGTCTATTGCAAAAGCAGAATATTATAAGAAGAAAACCAGTGGTCTAAATGATCGCTTCGTCGCAGACGATCAGTCGTCCATTGACAATGCCATGTTAATACTAAATGGTTTGGAGGGGCTTGATGATGATATGATCGCTGTGGCAATGGACAACATAATTCATAACCCAAATTGGCGTAGAAGCTTCGTTCTAATGAATCCGGAGTGGAGAGTAAGGTGGTTACGCACTCTTGTGAAAAAATAATTTTAATTTATTAAATTCGATCAAAATTCATTATGTATTATTTAAATGTAGTAGTTTATTAACATATTTCTGTATTAGTAGTTGGGTGAATATGTACTGGCACAATGAGTTTGATTTGCTACGGTAACGTTTTTAATTTTAGCTGCACTCGTCTTCCTACATTCTTGCTGTTTGTGAATGCTTATATTTAACTTTGCAAGACAACAATTTTATCAATTGGAGTTTATTATTTATATGACCTCCATTATGTTCATAGAGTATTTAAAATTAGTAGTATTCTTTATGCAAATGTATTCTAATTTTTACAGTGTTCTGTACTATTGCACTTGCTACCATACTTATGCAAATGATTTCCAAGGCCCTAACCACGCACCCACCCAATATAAGCAACTTTTCAACAAACAGCATGCTAGGCTACGAAATGTCATAGAACGAACCTTTGGTGTATTCAAAAAAAGGTTTGCCATATTCAAGTCTATGCCCAATTACTTCTACACAAGACAAGTTATGATGGTACCAGCATGTTGTGCAGTTCATAATTTTATACGTAGGTATTTCGCAGATGATTCATTATTTTCAGACATAGAAGAAGAATAAAATAATCACCTACACAATCAAGATAATGCTTCCACATCTCAACCTTTGGATATGTCATCTTCCCAGTTGAATCGCATGAATAATAAAAGAGATCAAATAGCTATGGCAATGTGGAATGCTAGACATTGATGTAAGCATTAGCATGTACTTGTTCATGGTTGCTTTGTGTTGTTGTAATATATGGTTGTAAATGCTTTCCTTTCATTTGTAGCCCATCTATTTGATGATCACGTATATTAATGATTTAAGCATGTGATCTGTGATGAAATATTTTTATGCATGCAGGTTGTGGGACCATCGTGTGCCATTGAGTTTCTGGAAATGATGGATATGGTATATTCTGATCCATTTTTTTTTTTTTTTTTACGTTAGAAGACAATAATTTTATGATCATATATTCCCATTATACTGACTCAATGAATGATGTATTCAACTATGGGTGACGGATGGGGTGGGCACAAGACATTAGTAGTAGCTGGCGTGGCATTTTTAAAAAATGCAGCTCTACACTAATCATGATGATTTGGTTGAACAATTGTTCTATGATAATATGTTTTGAGGCTACAGCTAATTAGGGATATGATGAAGATATATTCTGATCCTATATAACATTATTTGTGAGACTTTTGTGATTGATTACTAGAATTCAAAATATGGATATGATGATGATATATTCTGATCCTACAGTTCTTATTTGGGATAATGACAACCTTGTTGATGTTGTTCTGAACCTACAGTTGTTATCTTATATTTGGAGTAATAACAATTTTCAAAATAACCATGTTGTTACTATTATATAATCCATCAGTAGGTGATAATCTCCCACCATGATGGGCATCAATACTCATCACAGCATTGTATTGGTTTGTGTACACTAATGAAAATTAAACCCAGTTAAACTGATACCTTCCTCAAAACCAGAAGAACTCATCACAAATTTGAGGAAGCCATCAGAATATGTTGGAATTTGACAAATAAGGCAATCAATGGATATGATGAATTTTGTAATGGATACTACACTTTCAAAATTTGGAAGTGATGATGTTATATTCTGATCCTTTAATACTCTTTGGAGTAATTATTGTTGTTTGCTTTAAAAGAAGTAAGGACTGAATTTTATCAGTTTGTGATGACTTCTTCTGTGATATGAGAAAGCAGTCTGAGTTTAACTGGGTTTAATTTCCATACTATACACAAACCAATACAATGCTGTGATGAGTATTGATGCCCATCATGGTGGGAGATTATCACCTACTGATGGTTTATATATTAGTAACAACATGGTTATTTTGAAAGTTGTCATATACTCCAAATATAAGATAACAACTGTAGTATCAGCACACATGACTGATGGTATAAGTTTGGATTCTAAATGCTTGGGATGACACGATCTGTGATATGAGAAAGCAGTCTGAGTTTAACTGGGTTTAATTTCCATACTGTACACAAACCAATACAATGCTGTGATGAGTATTGATGCCCATCATGGTGGGAGATTATCACCTACTGATGGATTATATAATAGTAACAACATGGTTATTTTGAAAATTGTCATTACTCCAAATATAAGATAACAACTGTAGTATCAACACACATGGCTGATGGTATAAGTTTGGCTTCTAAATGCTTGGGATGACTTCTTCTATTCTTTGAGGAAGATTTCAGTTTAACTGGGTTTAATTTCCATATTGTACACAAACCAATACAATCCTGTGATGAGTATTGATGCTGCCTATGGTAGGAGATTATAACCTACTGATGGCTGCTACATGGCTTTTTTCTGGCTTTGTATTGGGTTATTAATAAGGTTTGAGTTTCAAATTTGTAAATTAAACCCATATTGTACACAATTTATATCATCCTGTCATGTGTTGCGATGCTGCTCATGGGTATTGAAACCTTGTGAATGCTTATATTGAACACTTCCTGCTTTCTAAGGGAGTCAGAAATGAGTTTCAGTTTGGGAAATTTCTTCCATACTGTACACAATATTTCCTGTCAAGGGTTTTGATGCTGTTGATGGTAGCTGGTGGCTTCTAGCTGTTTGTGATGACTGCTTCTGTGATTTGAGGAAGGTTTTTCAGTTTAACTTGGTTAATTTCCATATTGTACACAAACCGATACATTCCTGTGATGAGTATTGATGCTACCTGTGGTAGAAGATTATCACCAACTGATGGCTGCTGGATGGATTCTTTCTGGGTTTGTAATGGGTTATTAATAAGGTCTCATGGCATGCTGGATGGTAGATCTTACAAGGTGTTTGTATTGATGGATTCTGATACTTGTGTTGGCTTCTGATACTTGTGAAGGATATGATGGCTGCTAATGGACTTATGTAATGGCTGCTTTGGGCTTCTTTGCAATTTTTCTGTCAGTTTCAATTTGTAAAATATCGATAGAGTGTACAATTACCTTCCTATGATGAGTTCTGATGCTGCTAATGGCATATGATGGACACTGATGGATTGGAATTGTTTTTTTTTTTTGCTTTGTAAGAGGTTGAGGTGTAATTTTCACATTAGAAAGTGATAATTCTTGTTACTATGTTATAAATTTTGAAGGGTTCTCATGCTTGTAATACGAAATTGATGGTTGGGCTATCCCAGTTTGTGAAATAAATATAACCAAACACAAATTTGTAATGGATATTTTGTACATTTATTGGAAATTTGCATATTCTGTCCAATTGCTGTATTAGCCGACTCTTACACAATTCAAATAAAATTTTACAGAGTTGAAAGCATGCCAATAATGGGAAGATACCAAGAAGAAACAAAAAAAAAAATTCTAGCGAAGAAAACTTCCATATTGTAGCACGTTGCTTGTTCGTATATTGGTAGAACTTGGGTCTGTAACTGCAAAAAAATAAAAAAAATTCAATGCAAATTCATTAAACATACACCCTGGATAAGCTCCTTGTTAGGAAAACTGAAAATAAAAAAAATTGTTGCCAAACTGGAAAAAAACGGAAGAAAAAAAAGGATTTCAAAATAAATTATTATCAAACAGCGTTTTATAGTCTAGTTTTAAGAAAACAGCGTTCAGAATTTTCTTTTTAACCAAACAGGTTTTACAAAATATTTTCAGAAAACAGTTTTTCAGAACACTATCCAGACAGCTTTTACACTCTCATTTTCATAAAACAGTTTTCACAAAACAGTTTTCACAAAATATTTTCACAAAACTGTTTTCAGAACAACTATCCAAATGCACTCTAAATGTTTTAATATTGCTAAACGTCACGTGTGATTAGACGGCTATTGGACATGCTATGAATCATGCCGAGGGATGTGAGTTACTTAGCTAGGATTTGTCCCTCTTACATATCAGGAGCGATAACTTTGGGTTCTTTGATTGAGTGAGACTGCAAAATGCATGTCCATGCTTAAATGAGTCATTATGAGATATTGATATCATTTATTTAATAAGTATACTCAAACATCAAGAAACCAAAGATTGAACTATACAAGGGTGACATGCTCCATGCTTTGTGGTCAACTAAGATATTTGGACAAAATGACTAGACTACATGGTAACATTGGTCATGGATAGGTTATGTCATATAACTGGCATTTCCGTTATTTGAGTAGCAGTGATGTATTGCCAAATATCACTCAATGTTTGTTGCACTAAAATAGGATTTTAGTATTACTGTCAACATAATGAGAACCTACAAGGTCACACATTTACAGTGAATCGAAATTGGGATTTAAATTCATAAGATGAATTTAATTGGGAATCCAAGTAAGACTAGGACTCCCAACATTGGTTGGACAATTAATTAAATTAAATGGACCAATCAAAATTAGAATGCCCACACATGAATCTAACCTAGGTTAGATTGTGAGCCCGACAACCTCACTACTCTCTTAGGGTGGATTCCCTTCTATATATATATTATATGTATCTATGAAAAAGTAACAAAGGAAAACCCTAGCCTTCACAGAAAGTGAAAGAGAGCAAAAAGAACATTTCCTTCCCGCAGCTAGCACCGCGGCGTGAGGGAGAGCCCGATTTCATTGTTTGTTCGTGTGGATACCGTAGAGGCCCTGCAACGCTGCAGTGCTTGTGATTGGTAGATTGTAGAGATAGTCGTTCCATAGTTGATGTAAAAATTTCTAACACGTTTTATGGTTTTCGCATGGATCCATGACTGAGTTTCAAAAATATTTATTTATTCCTGCTGCCTATTTACTCGGTGATTGACTTCGAAACCAAACAATGAGTCCTTGCTAAAATTTGCTACCCATTTCTCTTCGTGTCCGGATCTGGTTCATATCCCATTTTTTCTCTCAGGTTCGGTTTGGGTCCAGGTCTTAAAAAGAATCACAAGTGTGTTTCTTCAGATTTGACTAAAAAACAAGCAACGAGAATCAAGATTACAAATTTACAACTTTCACAAGTAGGTAAGACATACAAAAGACAACAACATTTCATTTTATATTACCGTAGCAACAACAGCATTCACAAAAATCACAACAACAACAAGAGACAACAGTAACAAGATATAGTAAGCAGTATATATCCTTGTGTTTCAATACAAGTGTCAAAATAGATTGCTTACAAAAAGCAGTACACTTGTGTTTCAATATGATTTCAATGGGGGAACTGAGAATTATAGTAGTTAACAGTGTACCAAGCATCAAGTAAGCTTCTATGTTGCAATCAATCAACACTATGTCACCTTTAGATTCCAATTTCAGCATGCTTCAAATTTCAAAATAAGTGGGTCTTTGGTATATGGATTGGAGGAAATAAAGGAATGAATGGATTTCTAGGGACTCGGATTTCTGGGAATATGATACCAAGTACACATTAAGAACATATACCTACATAAAGTCTTTAAAAAAAAAATGGTTCACTTCTCAAATCATGATTCTAACACACTTAAAAGAAGATTAAAATAAAAATAAAAAGGAGAGAGAAAGAAATTACCAGTTTGCAATGCACCAGCAAGGACCAGAAACAAAAAAAAAATTGAACGAATAAGGTTTCGCACAGAGCAAAATTCCAATAAAACGACTATGAAGAAGGTCGTGGAAGAAAAGTTGTTTGCGATGCTGAAATGTACTCCCGAAACATAAGATCGGAAATAACCTTTGTTTCATACTACTATTTCGATACAAAATCTTATAAATTTGACAGGTATTGCTGACACTTAAAAAAATTATCGGTTCCTTGAAAGAATTAAACAGTTAAAGGACATGAGGTATTGAACTTCAGTGAATTAACATTAACATTAACTAAGAATTAACATTAACAGTAACTAACATTAACTAAGAATTAACATTAACATTAACTAAGATAACTAAAAAATAAAAGAGTGAAATTCAGTGAATACAGTGAATTAACATTGACAACCTAAAAAATATGAACACTCTTACCTCTACACGAGGACTACAAATTATGAACAACAAATTTGATAGGATTACTGATTTCTGACCTATATCAAATTATGAACTACAAACTTGATAAAATCCTATGAATAAGAAAACCCTAATCGAATTATCTCTTGAGAAATGGAGATCGCGACTTTGGTTTGGAGAGGGGTTGATGGAGAGAGGAGAGACATCAGATGGGAGGAGCGGCGGCGGTGGGTTGGGTTGAAGATAGTTGTTAGGGATCTGGATGCTATATGAACAATTAGTGATCAATATATGAAGAGGAAATGCTCTGTGTATAGAGTTGTTTGTGTGTTTGTGTGTTTGTTTGTATCAGCTGTGTATCAG
The DNA here is from genome assembly GCA_017893485.1 of Hemerocallis citrina. Lineage (NCBI taxonomy): Eukaryota > Viridiplantae > Streptophyta > Magnoliopsida > Asparagales > Asphodelaceae > Hemerocallis > Hemerocallis citrina. The sequence continues at coordinate 285,546,713 of CM030364.1, read as the reverse complement.
TTCATTTCTGTCTGTACGTGCATAGCGCACACATTTCAGATTCAATTATGATGGAAAATGTAATGGAATGACTTATAAAGTCCAATAGAAAACACGTAGTGAGCATGTGCCTGAGTTGATGTTGTAACCGCCTATAAAAGGCTATTTTCTGTGGAAATAAGATTCAAGATTAAGGTTACTAAATTCTTCCCTAAATCTCTTCCTCTCTTCTCCCAAACCCTAGCAATTCTCATCAATGGCACGTCCTAAGCAAGCGATCACTAGTGCTCTTAACCGGTGGTATCAGAGCCAGCGAGCGACGGTTCCGACTTGAGGGATATCGGAAGTACATTATCGGTCGAAACTGAGGTTCAAAAGCTGAAATCGAAGATGGAAAAGTTATTCGAGACGATGGAGATGCTGATGTTGTTACCTGGGGTGTTGACTACTGTGGGAGAATAAGTTAAGGAGTTGATGCTTACGAATCGCAACAATCCTGCTGCTAGAGGTAATCCATCTTTCTCACAACCAATTTTTCATTGAGACGTAGAGATTCCTAATCCGATTCAATCTGCAAATCAATTCCACTCTTCAAATCCAATTTACTTTGTGAATAAGACCAGAAATGATCAGAAGAATTTTCCAACGGTTTCTTTCAAAATGGAATTCCCTATTTTTTCAAGAAGGGGATCTGACAGAGTGGATATGTGGAGCAAAGAAATTTATGGAGTTTTATGAGATTGAAGACTCCCAGAAATTGAAATTTGCTGCTTTGAATTTAAATGGTAGGGCATCTCAATGATGTAAGATGCATATTAAGAGTATGAGAAACATTATTTCTTGGCAGGAGTTTATAGAAGAACTCATAACAAGATTTGGTATTGCAAAGTGGAGCATTGCCTTCATCAAAGTATAAACTACAAGGTGGAGGTTGGTATTGCCAAGGAAACTTCTTCTAAGTCCAAACTCTGATCTGAGAAGGGCAGTGTTCTTGGATAACCATGCTACCAATGAAGCGGGACACTCAGGTTTTCATAAAACCCTTCAGAGAGTGAAGAGGTCATTTGTTTGGCAAGGGATCCGTAAAGACATCAAGCAAATGGTTCGTGAGTGCTTGGTTTGTCAGAGAAGTAAAGGTGAGACGATACAACCTGCAGATTTGCTATCTCCCTTGCCCATTCCTGAGTTGATTTGGAGTGAAAGATCCATGGATTTCATTGAAGCATTGCCTAACAATGTGAGCAAATCAGTTATCTTTGTGGTTGTAGATATACTATCGAAGTATGCAAATTTTATGTGCATGGGACACCCCTATACTGCTCAATCAGTGGCTCAAATCTTTGTGGATAATGTCTATAAGCTTCATGGCATGTCTGTCAGTATAGTGAATGACATAAATAAATTTTTTTGAGTGCCTTTTGCAAAAGAGTTCTTTAAGCTTCAAGGAAGTAAATTGAAACACTCCACTACCTACCATCCACATTCTGATGGTCAAACAGAGATTGTGAATAAATCTTTAAAAATGTACTTGAGATGTATGTGCAACCAGCAACCAAAAGATTGGGTGAAGTATTTGGGTTGGGCGGAGTTTTGGTATAATACAAATTGGCATACTTCATCAGGAATTTCCCCCTTTGAAGTTGTTTATGGTAGAAAGCCCCCATCTCTAATTCAATATGTGCCTGGTACTGCTACTGTCCAAATGGTTGAAGAAGCTTTATGTTCGAGATATGCAATTCTTAAATTGCTTAAGGATAATCTGCAGGTTTCTCAAGAAAGAATGAAGCATTTCTATGATAATAATCAGAATGACAGAGAGTTTGAGGTAGGGGATATGGTGTTTTTGAAGCTCCAGCCATATCGACAGTCATCTTTGAAGGGTTATGTCCCTCAAAAGCTAGCTTCTACAATTTTTGGACCCCATCGGGTGCTAGAAAGAATTGGTAAAGTAGCATATAAAATTGCCTTACCTGCTACTGCTTCATTGCATCATGTGTTTCATGTCTCAATGTTTTAAAAAAATTCATTGTGATCATGAGATGGTTGTATTTGATGAGATTCCCCACTAGTGGGTTACTGCCCCCAGTAATCCAGCTACTGGTAAAGTGGAAGAACTCGGTCGCTGAGAATGCCACCTGGATAGATGTGGATGAGTTACGAAAGAAATTTCCTAATTTTGAACTTGATACAAGTTCAAAGTAGGGGAGTTGTTGTTATGGATCTGGATGCTATATGATCAATAATTGATCATTATATGAAGAGGAAGAGCTCGGTATATAGAGTTGTTTGTGTGTTTGTTTGTATCAGTTGTATATCAGTTCATTTATGTCTGTACGTGCACAGCACACACTTTTCATATTCAATTAGGGCGGGAAATGTAATGGACTAAGTTATAAAGTCCAATAGAAAACATGTAGTGAGCACATGCCTGATTTGATGTTGTAACCGCCTATAAAAGGCTATTTTCTATGGAAATAAGATTCAAGATTAAAGTGGCTAAATTCTTCCCCAAATCTCTTCATCTCTTCTCCCAAACCCTGACAATTCTCATCAATGGCGCATCCTAAGCAAGCGATCACTGGTGCTCCTAACACTAACCCTAGATTAGATTTGGGGGGAGAGAGTCAGAAAGAAATGAGAGATTGAGAAAAATCACCGGACTTAGGGGTGGGGATATCGGGTTCGGGTAACCTGGTCATAGGTTTTGTATATATATTTATATTTATATTTATATTTATTTTTTATTAAATTTATATTGGGCCCGTGGTGGGTCGGGTCTATTTGGAAGAGAATTGTCTTGTGTTTTTCTATTCGGGTCTGGGTCTGGGTCTGGGTCCGGGTCCGGGTCCGGTCTAACTGTGAGGGGACCCGAACCCGACCTGTTGAAGCAACGAGTCTTATTTTGGACCCGAAACCGACCCGCATTACACTAGGTTCCAATCCGATGCCGGGTCCTCTTCGGGTACAGATCAAAGTATCAAGTTTTGTTACCAGTGCTACTAACAACCTCTATCTTATACTTCATATTGCAATCTTAGTCCTTCTTTCAAACGTTGAAGGTTACTTTGGTAACTAAATTAAAAGGTCAGAACACAATTTGAAATATCTAATATAATATACTCGATCCTATTCTAGCCTATCTTATTCTATATTACTATAATTTGACTTCACAGTTCTGAAAACTCATCACGTGACATCTTTTAAGGATCCTGTAAATTCGCCATATGTCATCTATTTAAAAGATTGAAGTGATATCTTTTAAAGGTTTTGTAAATTTGATATGTGTTGTCTACAAAAAAATTTAAAATATTACAAATCATTTATAATTAAAAAAATATGTACATAAAGATAAACATAAATCACCATTCATCTCTTCTTTTATATATCTACATTTTCTTACTTATTATTGCTACTCTCTCTCTGACATTATTTAGAACATTTTTAGTATGTAAAGAATTTTCATGCATTTGTTTTTTTTCTATCTGTTTATATTTTTTTTGATAAAATCTATCTGTTTATATTAATCAAACTTATTAGGATTGTGAGTTCTTTTTCCACTTTTTTTTATAAAGAAAAATATATTGAAAATATACTGTAAGTTACTAATCCCCCCTCCCCCTCACCCCCTTTTTAATAATTTTTTGTAAGGTTACAAATTTGAGTTAGACCATCTTCAACCACGCTAGTCATCTCTCTCTCTTTTTTTCTTTTTTTTTTTAAATAGCAGATTTAGATTATTTCCAACCACACTAGCCATATCTCTTTTTTAGCGAAAATAGCAGATTTAGGAAGAAAAATCTGCTCCAACGGGACTCGTCAAACCACTCGCTAAAATAGATATCTCAAATTTAATTGCCAAAGCTAGCGAAGTTGTATTGCTCGCTAAACTTTCCTTCCGCTCTTTCCGTCTATTGAAACCCAATGAAAGTTTAAAAAATTTTAAAAAATATTTCAAAACCCACACAAAAGAAAAAAGAATCGAAACCCAAAGCAATCATGATCGCGAATTCGCGAACTCATGATTGCGAACTACTTGTGAACTTGCGAGCTCGCGAACTCGTGATCTTGAATGCGAACTTTGCAAGATCGAGATCGCATCATGAGCTCGCGATCAGATTAGGGAGAAAGAATTTCTTTTTGGGCATGGGCTTTTGTTTTTTGGCTTGAGCTTTTGTTTTAGGGATGAGGTTTATATTTTAATTTAATTTTATTTAGGGGGTTTTAAATTATCTCTGTCTAGCCAAAATAGCTAGTATAGTTGGAGTGCTGATTTTTTTTGCTAGACAATTATCAAATTGTTCTTCATTTTGCTTATTCTAGTGAGCCAAAATGGCTGGCGTGGTTGAAGAAGTTGCATAATTTGATGATTAAAAGTAAAGTACTCTCTCTCTCTCTCTCTCTCTCTCTCCCCCTCTCTCTCATTATTTGCAATAATTAGTAACTAAAAAGTTTTTATGTATTTGTTTTTTTTCTATCTGATTAAATTAGTCAAGCTTATTGAGCATCTCCAACCACGCTAGCTATTTTGGCTCGCTAAAATAGGCAAAATGAAGAACAATTAGATAATTTGGCCAGCAAAAAAATTCCACACTCCAACTATGCTAGCTATTTTGGCTACCAATTGATATTTTCAAACCCAAAATTAAATTAAAATTAAATACAAAGTCCAAGTCCAAAAGAAAAGCCCAAGGTTATAAAAAAAATGTTAAAAAAGATTACAAAGTCCAAGCCCAAAACAAAGAAACTCAACTAAAAGAAAGAAACTTCATGCGATCACAGATCGTGAGTTCGCGATGTTTGAGATATCTATTTTGGCGAGTCCCGTTGGAGCATATTTTTCTCTTTAAATTTGTTATTTTGGCTAAAATTGAGAGATGGCTAGCGTTGTTGGAGATGGTCTTAGAGCATCTCCAACCACGGTAGTTATTATGGCTAGCTAGAATAGCCAAAATGGAGAACAAATGGATAATTTGGCTAGGAAAAAAGTTTCCATTCCAACAATGTTATCCATTTTGGTTAGCCATTGATAATTTAAAATCCAAAATTAAATTAAAGTCCAAAATAAAACCAAACCCCCAAAAAAAAGCCAAACCCAAAAATAAGCCCAAAAAAGAAAAAAGCCCATGCTACAAACCTTTCTAAGCTTTCTTCCTCGCGAAAGCATATCGCAAGTCACGCGTGTCTAGGGACGCGATCGCGATCTCGCATGCAAAGTTCTCTATTTCTTCTGATATGATCTGACTGATTTTTTTTTTTTTTTGGGTTTTGGTTTTATATTTATGGATTTTGAGGCGGAAAAAGAGCGAAAGTAAAGTTTGATGAACAACACAAACTCACCAGATCTGGCGAGTCAATCTGAGAAATCTATTTTGGCTGGTGGTTTGGCGAGTTCCGTTGGAACAAATTTTTTCTCTAATATCTGCTATTTTGGTTAAAATTGGGAGATGGCTAGCGTGGTGGGAGATGATGGCCTTAGTAGAATTCAATATAAGATTATCTAAATAGTTTTAGATAAAAAAATTTAAATATGGCTAATGAGGATAATAAATATTGTTTTTTGCACAAAACTAATTTAAATAAGGATAATCAACTTTTATAAAATAGATTTTTCATATTTTTCAAAAAAACTAATTTAAATAAGGATAACAAAAATCATCAGATTTTAACCAAATAAGGATATTAAATAAAACATTTTATGTATGACATCTAATTAAGAGATAAAAGATTCAAATAAGTCATGATTGACGATTACATATTTTTAATATGAATCAATATTTCAATATTTTAACCATGTGACTATATTTTGGATGAGATAATTATGTGTTTATATCATGCATATGTCGCTTCTTTTTTAATAAAAACTTCCTTCATTAAATCGTATATAAGAGATAATTATAAAAATATAATTTAAACTAAATGAAGATAACAAATTGAGAAGTTTTAGATTCAGATACAAATTATCAAATACAAAATACAAGAGACAAAAGATTAATATTATCACATCATAAAGTGATCATAAAGTGAATTTAAAAAGCCAAAGTTGTGTACCTATACATAAGATTATCAGATATAACCATAACGAATTTTCAATTTCTCTTGCAAATACTCATTTAATAGATTAATATGCAGATCTCTAAAATTATAATGGGAGAAGTCCTTAGTGTCATTTGTAAATGTTTTGTCATTCTACCAACCCGTGTAACACACGTGCATAATTATTATAAAGGAGGTTCTAGGTTCAAATCAAGACTACATTTAAAATTTTATTTTTTAAAAACTATATTTATTAAAACGTGCAACGCACGTGTAAACCACTAGTCTTATTTAAACTAAATAAATGACAAGAGATAAAATTAAGCTATGGTCAATGCAACCTGTGCATAATAGAAACTGTAGGATTATATGATTAGACAGAAATAAATTTATTTATTTTTCATTTTATTAATAGATAATTTTTTTTGTTTATTCACAAATATTGATATTGTACATTAATAAGGTCCATGCTGCATAGTAATTATGTCTATGCACAAAGAATATATTCACAGTCTATAATAGAACTGGGCATTTTATTTGGCAAACTGTAGCACAACAAGTGAGAGGGTAGACTCGAACTTGTTATGCTAGGTCGTTTAGTACGAATTGATGGAACACAGAATAATTACACTTGTAAATAACCATAAGACAGTGTTATCGTTGAAGGCAATATAAACATGACATCTAAATTCTGAGCATAGAGTGAACTCATTTTTTAATATCGCGCATTTTGATAAATCAAAGAGTGATGCCTTCTAGACCAATACCTCGATGCATTGGATGTGTCTTATTAGAAATATGAGAACATGTATTTGCAATACAGAATCATATCTCTAAAAGAGAAGATATTCCCTCGTTCATTTAATGAAGGTTATAATCTGACAGTAAAATCTCATGGGTATATTTTACAGAAAAAAATATTTTATTATATACAATTTTTTTTTTGTAAAAAATAAATTTTTAGAGTCATTGTCAGATTGTATGAAAGGTTAAATGTGAAATCAAGGTTTAAGTTACATTTGACCCATGGAGGTGGTATCACGAATTCGAAGGGTGTGTTTGTGAATATCGGTAAAGGAGGGGTGTCTTGTAAAACTATATTGTGACATGGATCAAATAATAAATTAGATTTTTGTTGGGGAGCAAAATACAAATGCATAATGGACAGTATTGTAATTTTATCCCAACTAGGATTTTCTAAAGTTCCTAACCCTAGGCTTTCATCTCCTCTATAAATATGAGTGTAAGGATAAAACCTAGCCGTCTCTCTTATGCCTCCCACCATGATATAGAAGAAAATAAGAGGAAGAACTAGAGTTAGAATTGAAGCATAAAAAAAAAACAAGAAATCAAAGCTTGAAGGTAAAACTTATTGATTTATGTTCTTATTATTTTATTTGAGATTAGATTAAATATTAGATCATTGTGATCTTGGAAATAGGGTAGAACAAAAACCCAACAGAAACGTGTCATCTTATGTCGTGTCATTTGATAATATTTGGCATGACAATTGTTTGAATAAAAAGATTAAGAAGAAGAAGAGCTAAATAAATAGATGTTACCTAAACTAATTAAAGATTACATATAAAATTGGTAAACTTAGAATTTATTTAGACAATCTAAAAGATAAGAATAAATAATAGATAATAAAAACAGTAAGGATTTAAACTCTATTTAATATCCAAAAATACTGGGAAATAGAGATAAATGATTATCTTGAAACTGTCCCAAGGCGACTATAAAAATCCCCTTACCCCCGCCAGAATAGGTAATCAATATTTTTCTCAACAAAAGCTTTATCATATTTTTCTTGATTTCTGACTTGAGTCTGTCTCTGGGATCAATCTCGGTATTTCATACTTTTTGCAGGTCATCGGAGGCGATCGTCACCACACGAATTAAATTCTACGGCACAAACGAGTCACATCGTTAAGTCAATCGCAGTCAATACCGTTGAAAGTCAAAAGGTCAAGTTCTTGATTGTTCCTCAAAATAATCCATATCATCTGGTTGCTCCCACACCGAAAAAAGCAGCAACATTGACATAAAAGATTACAAAAAATCGACTTTGCAAATAACTCTAAATGCTCTGTATACAGTTAAAATAAAGACAACTAAAAAAAGAATATGTGGACCACCTTTCTTTTCATGAATTAAGCATATGATTTTTTTTCTTAGAGTAATGCTACACCCACTACCAATTTCACTACATTTCTCTTCAATATTTTAGATGACACACTCTGATATATTGGGGAAGAGAGATTAGGTGGTGGAACTCTCCAACAAAATTGTACCATATAAGGTAGTGAAGAAAATGATAGTGAAATTGGTAATGAATGAAACAATACTCTTTTTCTTATATTAAGTATGGGGGACCTATTTCAGAAGTTTGTCGCCTCCGGCCCGCATGAGCTCAGGTCTAGCTCTAATAGGACGCTAAGTGCTAAAAATAATAATTCACGATTAATTACTGTTACAAGGTCCAACTATATAAATACAGTAAATGTCTACACTGTAATCAGTGTCTTTCTATTAACATATGTGCAAGACTCCTGCAGACGAGAACATCATGACATTTGCAGACACTACTCCCTTAAAAAAAAAAAGGGAATACACAACTTAATTCAATTAATATCGAGGACTGTATACCATATATGTGTTAACATTAGCTACATAAATTAACTATTACGACCATCATATATCTCTCTTTGTCTTATATTCCGCTCTTCCTGTAGCAGGTCCCTAGTTTCTTCAAGCTTCTCAAGTTCCTCAATACCTTCAAGTAGGGATTCTTTTGCCCTCCAAATCAGCGCAAATATGGTCCGGTTCCTTTTTCTGAGCATGCCCCTAAGTTTTCTAATTTTCTCACACCATATTGTAGTCGCTTCACTCCTCTTAGTTGGACGGGACCAGCTCTTGTAGACCATGTGGTGGAATCCTTGGATTTCTAACCATGCTCTCTCGAATCTAAATTTTGGTGATATCCTGGGTTGAACTTCCCCGGAAGATAAGATAATAGGTACATGATCCGAGGTGGGTTTAGGTGGTGATTTAGCTGAAGCCAACGGGAACTTGGTCTCCCGGTCAGTGGAGACCAAGATCCTATCTAGTTTAGCTCAAATGTGATTGCTTGTTTGACCTGGTGAAAAGCCTATCAGAGATGGGAATGTCAACCAGTTCTAGGTTCGTGATAACCTCACTGAACGCTTCCCTATCCGAGTCCCTGTATCCTCTGCCTCTGTGTTCTGAGGAGAATCCAGTAATGTTAAAATCGCCCCCCACTACGCAGGGGTGTGGACAATGAGCTTGCATTGCTCTAAGTTCTGTCCAGAAAGCTGTCCTAGAAGTAGAAGTGTGCGGACCATAGACCATAGTAATTGAGTGAGTCCACAGGTCGGCTTTACGTTGGAGCAAGACCGACAGTGAAAATTGCCTCTAGAAAACAAAACATGTCGGGGTTGAAACCTAGGGCAATACCCCCAGATGCCCCTACAGATGGGCACATCCTTCATTCAGAGATTCGATTTCCCCCCAACATACTCTGTCTAGATATATGTGTAAGTTTGGTCTCTTGAAGACCCATAATGTTAGCTTTTGATTTAGTAATGACCTTCTTAACCATTTCCCGCCTGCCCCGCCTGCCCAGGCCTCTAACGTTCCAGAATAGAATCTCTATTAACTACGAATAGGCAAGGGATTGTGACTTGATTTGGTAGTCGAGTTTGAAATAAGGCTAATCCTATCGTTCTCCCACCCCCTAATCTTATTAAGGAGGAACGCATTCCGATCTGTAACACCTACCGCGAGACCACAGGTTTTGGATAGACAAATAATCTCGGTATCAGACATGAAATTGAAAATATATGCTAAGAAGGAACGCGTACCTCCGTCGCTAGTCTTAGCAGATTTAGCAGCCGCCGAATCTCGAGATAATCATTCAGGGACTCCTCAATAGCCCTCTTAGCCACTTTCTGTACTTTAAAACCTTTGTCACAGCGAGTAGGGGTAGGGGCAGTAGGTTGTGTGGGAGGGAAAGTAGATGGGACAAAATCAGGAGATATGTCCACTGCCTCGTCAGTGAACTCTTCTGACTCCAAACACTCCTCATCAGAATAGATAAGATCATCTTCGAGGTTTAGTCTCTCATCTCGATCATCCTCCTCAATGTGGTTCTCTGGTACGGAGTTGGGTCCCCCCCCCCCCCCCCCGAAGAGGTGTTAGCTGTCCTAACAATTTCAGGAATATTTGTGGGACTTGTATACTTGAGCTGTTGCATCTTGTTCAACAAAAAAAATGGGTTTTCCCAAAAACAAATTTGCCATATCCATATTGGACCCCTCTTTAGGCCCATTGTTACCAATCAGATGCTCTCCTTGACACGTTTGGGGGGCACGTGTCGATGCGCTCTGGCTTGGTGTAGCGCCCGAAGTGGGCCACATGGGTAAGCCACGCGTCCCCTCTTCACTAGCTGGCACAGAGAATGACACAAGCAACTCCGAAAACGAAGCGCTCAATGGAAACGAGGCATCGCCTTCTTCCGCTCTGTTTCTTTCCCTCTCCTGTTCCTCTTCCCTAAGTTTGCCTCTTTCCTCATTAGAAACCATCTCCATGGTTTAGATCTCTCCCATATTCGTCTTCTTCCCCAAAGTAGCACCATTTTTCTGGCGCTCCCTTCCCAAAGTTCTCAACTTTTCCATTTCCCCATTTGGTCCTGCTCGTCTTCTAAAAAGCTGCCTCTTTTCTCGATTGAAACCACCTCGTTGGTTTCGATTGGTTTCAATTGGTTTCGATTGAGCCCCCGTAATCCTCTTCCCCAAACTAGCACCCTTTTGCAACTGCTCTGTTTCCAAAGCTACCATCTTTTTCCCTTTTGGTGAACTGCTTTGTCTGTTGGCTAAATTGGGGGTCAATTGCTCCCCTCGAGGCCTCTCCTCAGTAGCTGGTAGGGGTTGACTTCCTTTTTGAGTGTTCTGTTTGATGGAGGTTCCAAGGCTGGGCAGTGGGTCTGCAGAACTTGCCTTTTTTGGGTAAAGCTGTTGGACCACCAGTGGGTGACCCTCTTGACCGTTGGGTTTTTGGGTGAGGCCTTTGTTTTGGCCGCCGCTGCGAGGCGGAGTTCTCTGGGGCTCAGGATTCGTCGTCGCCTGACCTTGATGCTCCTCCCTACCTCTAGCAACTCTGATGACTTCACGGTGCGCACGGTCAATTTCGCGGGCTCTGTCCAAGGTGAGGTCCCACTCTGGCGAAACACTTGCTTATAGGAGCGACCATATCTGAGTGCGGCGCTAGGGGATGAGAGAGCCAGGGGCTCCACCATCTTCGGCTCCTCTTGCTTATCCAAAATAAATCTGACGAGGTATGACTCCTCGAAAGAAAATACCTTTGCAAATCTGGGCATTAGCGTGATATCGGGGCTTCGGATTAAGATCCTGGCGGATACAATCTCCGACCGCCTCACCGTCTTGTCGTCTATGTCTTCGACGGTTCCAAACTTCGAAATGATCTCTTAGAGAACTTTTTTTCATAAGTGCAATGGTACATTGTAGATCCAAATCAAAAATCGTTCCCCTTTCGGCAGTTCAGCTCCGAATCTTGGTGACCACGGAAAGAATTCCATCTTAAAGTGCCCAAAATCCACTATGCCCATGGCTGTTAACTCAGTCATCTTCTCCGGCGAGGGGAATGACACCAGGAACTGGAGGTGACACATCTTTTTAGCAACCCAATCTCTGTGATCTCTCATCGGCCAATTTGCGTTCAAAGCTTGGAGTAGATGGTTCTCCGATGGGCACCCTGCTGTCACTTTAGCAATGACACACCATTGGCAAAGCCACTTCTTTTCACTTTTGATTGTCTCTAGGCTATTTTCCAGTCGGATGAGCGTGGGGTTGTCTAGTGACCGGCCTCTTGTAACAGGCCGTTTGTCATTGTTGTTGGATGCCTTAACGTTTGTACAAATGTAGGACATATGCCCCCATTTCATACACTTAAAGCAGTGGATCTCTTTCGTACAATCTTGCCGGAGATGCCCCAGATCACCGCAATTGAAACATGGCACTGGTTTGTGTTTCCCTTTTCTTTTTTTCTTTCTGAGATCTGGTTGATTTAAGGGGGAAATGCTGTTTCTTTTCTTTGTTTTACTTTGGACTTCACTCCATGGCTCCTCCTCTCTAAGATCCCCACTCCACACAATTGTGCCCTCCATGTTAGCCACGTTCTGCAGACCCGCTTCCTGGGTCCCGCTCGACTGTAGGTTTAACTGGGAGTTGAGGCCCGTTGACTCTTAGTTTGGTGTGCACAAAACGTGCTCATTAATACTAATAAGTTTAAAGTTAGTTGTTCAGATCTTCAGGATCAAATAATATCAGCAAGAGATCCAAGAGAGATTCAAGAATATTCATACAAGGAAAGCAATAAAGAAAGATTGCAAATACAAGCAAAAGAGGAAGTTATTCAAAAAGAGCTAATGATTAATTGGTCTACAAGCAAAAGATGAAGATATCAAGACCTGAAATTTTCCTTCTATTTTTGTGAGATTTTATTGTATAAGATTGATTAAAGATTGATTAGTTTATGGTAAGACAACAGGGTGGATTCGGAATATACAGCGCGATACCGGTCGACCGCAACCTTAAGTTGCTTGAGAAGCGGTCGACCTTTCACCTCTCTACTTTACGTCAGAGAGCTGAACGGTCGACCGCACCAATGTGACGGTCGACCGCACTTTGCGCTGTGTGTATTTTTGGAAAATATCATTTCTATTTTTTATCGATACACTTCCACGTCTACTTATATTCGACGAATCCACTGTGTGTTTTTTACCCTATTACTTCCGATAAAATTCTTCTGAACTAATCTTTCGATAATCAATCCGAGTGTAGGAGATAATTTTTCTGTATTCTTCAGTTAGGATCATTAAATGATCTTGACTTTTGGTTTTTCTTTCTTTTCCACTTCGGTGAGATTGACGGGACTTGTATTGGAAGTCCTGTGGGTGTAATAGGTCTCTCGGCCTGAATCCGTGAATCACTGTACAAAGGGTTTTAAGTAGAGTGGAACGCTTGTAGCGGAGAATTGCTACAAGTAGGTGGTGTGGACGTGGACCTGGGAGTCGAACCATGTTATATCGCTACCTCATCTGTGTTTGCTGCTATTAGATCTTTTACTTACCTTTCACTTTATTTTATTAATTTTTAAATTCTGCACAATCACCCTATTCACCCCCCAGGGTGATTTACAGTAGTATTAGAGCAAGGTGCTTATCAAAAAGCTTAAAAGCTTAAGCAAAAGGTCCAATGGCCAAAATCCCTCATCCCGATAACTTGTACTCATAGGAGCCATTTATCTCCAATGGGACAAGCCTTACATGATCACCATTTTTTTATGGAAAATGCTATGACGTCTGGAAAGTTCGTATGTATCATTTTTTACAGATGCTCGAAGAAGAAGTATGGAATGTGTGTATCAATAAAATAAAAATTTCAGTTAGTGACGGGAAGATATCCTTCACAAAAGCAGAGTTGGCCCTCAAGACAGCAAATTCCAAAGCCATGACGGCTCTCTATGCAGGGTTGAATAACGAAGAACTAATGCGATGCGGGCGTAACTGCAAAACAGCATATGAGATCTGGAACAACATGCTGAAGCGGCATGAAGGAACCGCTTCTGAGGTAAAAGCTAAAGTTAATTTATGTTTCTATAAGTTTGATGTGTTTCGCATGTTGCCAGGAGAAAATGTAGATCAAATGCTCGCCCGGTTTGATATCATTGCCCACAAACTTAAGAGCTTAGGTAAGGGGCTAGATTATGACCGAAAGGTCGGAAAGCTCATAGCTGTTTCATGCCAGAATGGGATGCAAAGGCCGCTGCCATGAGGGAGACTCTTGAAGAGAAGGGATTCGACTACTATACATTCCAAGGAAAGTTGAAGACATACGAGATTGAAATGTCGGAGACCAAATGATACAGACAAAATATCGGGATTGAACCAAAGCAAGAAGAGAAGACCATTGCACTAAAAGCAGAAAAATTCCGACCATCAAAAACAGATTCAGATCGTGAGGAGTTAGACGAGGACATTGCTCTATTGACAAAACAATTCCGTAAGTATCTCAAACATAAGAAATATGGCAGGTACCAAGGAGAAAGAGAGAAGGATAAAGATGATGTGTGCTATAAGTGCAAGAAACCTGGACACATTCGTGCAAATTGTCCCGTCTCACAAGACAGGAACAGGGACCACTACCGCTTAAACCCAAGTCTAAAAAAGAAGGCGCCAAAGGCAACATGGTTAGATTCTGATTCAAGTGAGGGAGAGTAAGGCTAAGACGACATCGGCTTCATAGCTCTTGGGCATGGTGAGGTGCAATCACCATCTCAAGAAGAGGTAGCGAAGAACCCACTTATGATGAACTAGTAGACATGTGTAATGGTTTGAAAGACTATGCTAACAAATTAAGTCGTGAACTTAGGCAATATAAACAAATTTCAAATGATACCCATGACTCTTGTATTATAAAAAATCAAAAACTGAAAAATAAGAATGCCTCGATCTTGAAAAAGTTTGAGTCATTTAGAAAAGATCATGATGTATTGCTAGAGGAAAATGAAATCTTAAAATAACAAATTCGAGAATCTTTAGCAACGCATGGTGATCACTTAAGAGAAATTCATGAAAAATCTTTTTATATAGCCAAACTCACAGATGATTTAAAAGAATGTAAAAAGAAATTTGATGAGGTAGTGGAAGGATGTAATGAAGCTCTTGAACAAAATAGGATTCTTGATGCTACACTAGACACTCTTCGTTGGAACACAAAAGACGATGAGATGACTAGGAAAAAATTATGTAAAAGAGTAACTGAGCTTGAAAAGATTGTTGAAAAATATGAAGGGTCCAGTTACCTTATTACAAAAAAATCAAGATCTTATCATGATAATCGAGGGCTTGGTTACGAAGAGCCAATACACCATCAAAAATGTAAATCATCATGTCATACACACTTGCACAAACTCTAACATAATCATAAACCAACCCAAAGCTATGCAAGTGTGCATGACTCAAGACATAGTCGTATCACATGTCATTATTGTTGTAGACTATGGCACATTTCTTTTAACTGTCCAGTACAAAGGAATACTAATTCTGTGTGGGTAAGAAAGAATGTAAATGCAGGTTCAAAACAAACTTGGGCACGCAAAATTATACTTACTAATCTTGGTGTAGTTACCACAGCGTATCAAGACTAAAGATCGGTGGTACCTTGATAGTGGATGCTCAAATCATATGACAGGTAACAGCAAATATTTTGCATCACTATCAAGGGAAAAAGAAAAGGACATCATCTTTGGAGTTAATAGCACGGGACAAACCATTGGTAAAGGTAAAACAAACTTTGGTACCTCATGCTCCATTGAGGATGTTTTATTGGTAAGAGGTTTGAAACATAATCCAATTAGTGTCAGTCAATTATGTGATAAGGGCTATACAGTCACTTTTGATAAAAATTCATGCAATGTACTAGATAGCAATAAATCTTGTTTACTTCTAGCTAACCAATGTAACAATATCTATGTTATAAATTCTAATGAATTAGCTCAGGAAAATATGAAGTGCTTTGTTGAAAGAAATGAGGATGGTTGGTTATGGCATAGAAGACTTGGACACACGGCTATGAACAATCTCAACAAACTCGTAATCAAGGAGCTTGTAAGGGGGATTTCTAAAATCAAATTTGAGAAAGATAAACCGTGTGAGTCGTGCCAATTTGGTAAGTAAACTAAAAGTTCTCACAAACCCAAGAAAATGGTATCAACTTCTAGACCCCTTGAACTTTTGCACATGGATCTTTTTGGACCATCACGGACAGGTAGTAATGGAGGTGCACGATATGTTTTTGTAATTATTAATGATTATAGTAGATCTACTTGGGTTGCCTTTTTGCCACGAAAAGATGACACATTGTATGTATTTCAAAAATTCTGTCGAAGAGTGAAAAATGAGAAAAGCCTCACCATTGTCACTATTCGTAATGACCATGGTGGAGAATTTCAAAACGAACTCTTCACCTCATTTTGTGACAAAAAGAGAATTAAACATGAGTTCGCTTGTCCTCGCACTCCCCAACAAAATGGGGTTGTTGAAAGGAAAAATCGATATCTTCAAGAAATGGCCCGAACCATGTTTAGTGAAAAAGATTTACCTAAATCATTTTGGGCAGAGGCTGTCAATACAGCTTGTTACACAATTAACCAAGTAATCATTAGAAAATATCTTGAGAAAACTCCTTTTGAACTATATTATGGCAAAATTTCTAACTTAAGTTACTTTCGCATCTTCAGATGTAAAGTGTTTATTTTAAATATTCTTGATAATTTGAGAAAATTTGATCGCAAAAGTGATGAAGGCGTCTTCTTAGGATATTCTCTTAGTAGCAAAGCGTATCGTGTATTAAATAAAAGAAGATGCACAGTTCAGGAATCTATAGATGTTATTTTTTATGAAAATAATCCCTACACCAAAAAAATATTGCATTTGTTGATGATGATGAGATAGGTGTTCGGGTTGAAAAGAAACAGATTCACGTTGAAGAAGACCCAAATAAGAATGATCAAAATCAAAAATCTCATCAAGATGAAGATGCATCTAAATCGCAAATAGAAGAGATGTCTGCAGAACAAATTGATGCCATGGAAGATGAACATGTACAACATCAAATTTCCACAGGTGAAAGACGTCCCGCAAGGAAAATCATGTCTAGCCATCCACCAACTCTTATACGAAGCGACATGTCAAGAGGGGTAACTACTCACACACAAGCTCAAAATTTCATTTGTTTTTTCGCATTCGTTTCCATACTTGAACCTAAGAACATTAAGGAGACCTTGTAAGATAATGACTGGATCGTTACCATGCAAGAAGAACTTAATCAATTCGAAAAGAATCAAGTATGGAGACTTGTTCCTAGATCACATAATAGAACTATACTTGGAACTAAGTGGGTGTTTAGGAACAAGTTCGATGAATCCGGATCAATTACTAGAAATAAGGTCCGTCTTGTTGCACAAGATTATAATCAACAAGAAGGTGTGGATTTTGATGAAACTTTTGCACCTATTGCACGGCTTGAAGCCATTCGTATTTTACTTGCATTTGCTGCTTATATGGATTTTACTCTCTTTCAAATGGATGTTAAAAGTGCATTTTAAAATAATTTTATTTCTGAAGAAGTTTATGTTGCACAACCACCGGGATTCACTGATCCCACACACCCAAACCATGTATTCGTCTTGATAAAGCATTGTATGGTTTGAATCAAGCCCCTCGTGCTTGGTATGAATGACTAAGTTCATCTACTTCACATAGATTTTTCTAAAGGAAAAGTAGATACTACACTATTTATAAAATATGTTTCTAAAGACATTTTAATCGTTCAAATATATATTGATGATATTATATTTGGATCCACTAATGAAAATCTTTGCAAGGAATTCTCAAAGAAAATGCAGGATGAATTCGAAATGAGCATGATGGGAGAACTAACTTATTTTCTTGGTCTTCAAATACAACAAAGAAAGGATGACATCTTTATCAATCAATCCAAATTATGCCGGTAGCTTGACCGATAGAAAGAGCACTAGCGGTACATGTCACTTCTTGGAAAACTGCCTTGTCTCGTGGGCATCCAAAAAGCAAAACTCTGTAACTCTCTCTACTGCCGAAGTTGAATATATCGTGGCAGGATGTGCTGTGCGCAGGTATTATAGATGAAAGATACTCTCGAAGATTACAAGGTATTCTTTGATCACATTCCAATAAAATGTGACAACACTAGCACTGTGCATATGACCAAAAATTCTGACCAACACAGTCGCACAAAATACATTGATATTAGTTATCATTTTATTAAAGATCACTTTCAAAAGGGGGATGTTTTACTTGAATATATTTCCATTGATTCACAACTTGCGGATATTTTTACAAAACCTTTAGATAAAAAACGATATCACTTTTTGAAAGGAGAACTAAATGTGATTGATATCTCAGCATGAAATTCCATTCTCGATCAACTTAACGGGCGACTGTACGCCTGTGAGGGTGTACGGTCGACTGGGCGGTCGAATGGTTTCCTCTCGGTTAAAATTGCTTTTATACACTATTTAAAAAAAATTGGTTTCTACTATTTGCGGTCGACCGTGCGATCAACCGGCTCATCCTCTGGAAATTTTTTGTCTTTACAAAATAAACGGTCGACCGTGCAGTCGACCGGTTTGCCCTCTGTGAACTGTTGTGTTTTTGACAAAGGGGTGCGGTCGATCGTGCGGTTGACCGATATGCTTTCAGGATTTTTTTTTTAAATCATCTCTATTGCGGTCGACCGTACGGTCGACCGGTCTCCTCTCTGGTCTTCGATAAAAAAAATAATTTAAAACCTTTTTTTTGTGATTTAAATTTCGTTCTTTTCACGTGCATTCACTTTTCTTCTACTTAAATCTCTCTTGGTGTGTTCCAAAAAGGGGGAGAGTTTTTTGAAATATTTTCAAATAAAGTCTGTATTCATGACATGTTTTCATAAAATATTTTCAAATACTTTGCAATGATTCTATGAATATTCTAAACTACAAATATGGTTTCAAAAGTCTTACATTAATCATATATGGTGTAGTTCAGTATAACAGGTGACATTGAATTAAAGGGGGGTATTTACATCTCTCTTAAGTGCTCTTACTTATGAAAATATGTGTAACAGGATATACTAAACTCAGGGAAAGTATTTATGTGGCCTATTTTAATTTTCAAACATTCTAGCATGTTTTGTTCACACCAAAAGTGGAAGATTGTTGACTCTTAGTTTGGTGTGCACAAAACGTGCTCATTAATACTAATAAGTTTAACGTAATTTGTTCAGATCTTCAGGATCAAATAATATCAACAAGAGATCCAAGAGAGATTCAAGAATATTCAAACAAGGAAAGCAATAAAGAATGATTGCAAATACAAGCAAACTAGGAAGTTATTCAAAAAGAGCTCATGATTAATTGGTCTACAAGCAAAAGAGGAAGATATCAAGACCTGAATTTTTTCTTCTATTTTCGTGAGACTTTAATTGTATAAGATTGATTAAAGAATGATTAGTTTATGGTAAGAAAACAGGGTGGATTCGGAATATACAGCGCGATACCGATCGACCGTACTTCATGACTGGTCGACCGCATCGCTGTCGACCGCATCGCTGTCGACCGCAACCTTAAGTTGCTTGAGAAACGGTCGATCTTTCACCTCTTTACTTTACGTCAGAGAGCTGAACGGTCGACCGCACCAATATAACGGTCGACCGCACTTTGCGCTGTGTGTATTCTTGAAAAGTATCATTTCTATTTTTGATTGATACACTTCCCCGTCTACTTATATTGGACAAATCCACTGTGTGTTTTTTACCCTATTACTTCCGATAAAATTCTTCTGAACTAATCTTTCGATAATCAATCCGAGTGTGAGCGATAATTTTTTTGAATTCTTCAGTCAGGATCATTAAACGATCTTGAGTTTTGGTTTTTCTTTCTTTTCCACTTCGGTGAGATTGACGGGACTTATATTGGAAGTCCTGTGGGTATAATAGGTCTCTCGGTCTGAATCCGAGAATCACTATACAAAGGGTTTTAAGTATAGTGGAACGCTTGTGGGGGATAATTGCTACAAGTAGGTGATGTGGACGTAGACCTGGGAGTCGAACCACGTTATATCGCTGCGTCATCTGTGTTTGCTACTCTTAACTCTTTTACTTATCTTGCACTTTATTTTATTAATTTTTAAATTCCGCACAATCACTCTATTCACCTCCAGGGTGATTTACAAGCTGTCTCTGTTTGCAGTTGGTTTGGGGGGGGGGGGGTGGTTGAGAGGGGGTTGTTTGGGAATGTGGGTGGTGGGTGAGGTGTGGTGATCTTGGGCAACAATGCGTTTAGATTTCAATTCTGAGGTGGGGAAGGCTGGGGGAGACTGTGAGAGATGTGTTAGGCATTGTGGCTGTATCTGTGAGCCGTGGCCATGGTGGTGGCCCCTATGTCAGGGCTGGTGGTGGGAGGTATGGTAATAATGCTCTTGAGCTTTCCTTTCCACTGATACATTTGTCTCTCATTTTAACCCACATGCATGTTCACCCACCAGCATTTCTCGTATGATTTGGCTCACGGACGTAAGTTGGAATGGCAGATGCAAACAGTAGTACTATAAAGGTTGGCTACGTAAACTCTAGTTGCATCCACAGGTAGGCAGTATTACTCACTTGCTTAGCTTTATCAAGTTCTTTTAACTTCCGGGACAAACCCCAAGTACCGATCGATCTCAAATAATAATGGGTTCGCTTTCATCCTCTGAACCCGGACCTTCGACCTTCCGGAAAGGAACTTGGAGCAAAGAGGAAGATGATCGACTTAGGAAGTGTATTGAGATGTATGGCGAAGGGAAATGGAGCTCAGTTGCCAAAAGAGCAGGCAAGATTTTTTTTATTTTTATTTTTATTTTTTTATTTTTTTATTTTTTATTTTGAAATAAAGATGACATCGTCTTGATTCCATTAATGATAGATTAACAAAACACAGTAGATCCAATTACATAAAACGTATTAAATAAGAAGATAAGTCTCGCATCTCAAAAGTTTAATGTAGCGACAATCCAAAAGAAAATACAGGTACATGAAACACAAAATAGACACCCATCCCCACTTTCTTGCGTACTCAAAGAGCAGTTAAGTTGAGACTATTGAGCAAGTGGTACTGAAACTTTGGTTATTAATTATTCGACAACTCAAGTTCCTTATGTGTGTGTGTATATATATATGTATAGTGTTTAATTTCTCGATCATGTTCTCATTGCATGACTGTGCTTTCATATATGTATATGTATGTGATTATTAGGCCTGAAGAGGTGCCGAAAGAGTTGTCGGCTCAGATGGTTGAACTACCTTTCTCCAGGTATTCGAAGAGGGAAGTTTGCAGATGATGAAATCGACCTCATCATCAGGCTTCATAAGCTCTTGGGTAACAGGTAAAAGTTAAAAGATAACTCTGGTTTCAAGTGCATGTCGATTTTCTTGATGAAATTATTGGATGGAGTGTTTGCATTTTTTGTTCTTAATTAACAATCTGAGAGCATTTATTACATCTCAAGTGCTTCTTGAACTTGGTATAAAAGTCGAGGAGCCAACAGATGTTCTATTTAATTACATAGCAAATCCACCAGCGACAATTCTCAGAGCAGAGCGAACATAGCCAGCCTAAAAGTTCGGATTGCCCTAGCTAAGTCAATATTTTATTACCTCTCAGTAAATTTCTTTAATAATAACAACAATAATAAAAATAATAGCAAATTTGTTGTTCTTAGGTTAGATTGGATTGACCTAATTGGCTGGCTGTCAACTAATACTCAAACTTAATTGCAAGTCAAATCAAATGACAAGAGATAAATTAGACCTGGTGTACTATTCATGGGGTGTACTATTCATATAACACTACCGGATTGCTGTACACTACATGGGGTGTACTATTCATATCCTATTTCCAATCATATATACAAGGTACAAGGATGAACTATTTATGTCAAGTATGTCGGATATACCACGACACCTTTTTTTATTCAGAGATTGGAAATCAAGCCCTTTTGTCCTGCAGCCAGTATGCCCCAACTACTCTTTGTCGTCCTGTTGCAAATGATAATACTCATATTTTTATTTGTTACTGACGTTTAATTGCTTTTATATTATGATATTCTGATGGTTAGGGTCGTAAGGCCCTATCCGGTTCATCAAAAGATAATACTCATATTCGAACGTATACGGCATTGATACGTGTAATCGTGCATCAATGCCACCAAATGATTTGCTGTCTAGGGACAAGTAATTTAAACGTGCGGTCCAAGAACATCCACTGATCGGTAAAAAAAAAAAGGCAAAATGCATATTTTATGTATAGCATTTTAACATTTGCTGTAGTCATCGAATGCTATATTATAGCAAAAAAATGAAAATAAAAAAATTGATCAGAGAAGCTATAGGAACACATTTTATTAAAAGCTCTATTGCAGAGTTTAGGCCTAACCATTAACGGAGAAGCTATAGAAACGACGAAACCTGTGACTACATAAGATTCCATTCAAAATGAATCCTAAAGATTCATCGGGTGGGATGGCGAAATGAACCAAGAACAGATTGATTTATTCTCACGGTTATGAATTGGCCCTAAGAATAAAGTAGGAAAGAGTCAATATTCGCCCGCGAACCATTCATTTAATATTTAATATTTCATTTAATATTTCATTTATTTACCGGTATTGGATTACCAATATTGTCTTGATTCGATAAGAATCCAAATAAGGAATCGTTATAAAAAAAGATCAATTATTTTATAGTTTTATATATATAATAGATATAAATATACGCGTCTAGCCATATATACAACTAACTTCCTACATAATAAATGATATAGCTAGCAATGAATTTCATTACATTACGTAGTTTAGTATTAGTGTATTAGTCCGTCCAATGATTTTTAAAAAATTTCAATAGTTTTTTAATTAATTAAAAAGAACTTCTAGTCTTTAAAAAAAACTAGAAAATAAATTTTTCCTGGGTCCCCCCCTCCCCCTTCCCTAGACGGATCTTCAAGATCCCCAAGGGCCAAATAATATTTTTTTCACACTAAAAATTCGTTTAAAAAGATTTTTTTATTATTAAAACTGAAATTTTCCCTCGGACGGAACTTCGAGTTCCGTCCCTTCAAAAAAATAATTAATTTTTTCTCTCAGACGGATCTTCAAGGATCTTGAAGACCCGTCCTGTATAATATGCATATTCTTATATCCGCTCTCATATATAACATTCTACTGTAGCGAAATCGTCAAAATATGTATAAATAGCAAACGACTGCAGCGCTTCGTTTGCTAAAATATGCATAAAATGGATAAATAGCAAACGACTGTGGATGCTCTTAATAAATATATTTTTTTTAAATAAAAATTTCGGCATTGTAATCTGAGACTTTTTATATATCTATAATCTCTAATATTATAATGGAAAAATGTCTTAGTGTGATTTGCAAATCTACCAAAGCGTGCATTGCTCGTGCATAACTAACATGAAGGAGGTCCCAGGTTCGAGTCCCCACTATGTCATATATTTTACTTTGTTTTTTTAAAAATATATTAAATGTGCATCAAGCGTGTAAATTACTATCTATCTATATCTATCTATCTATAATATAATATATAATCTCTGTATATAATGGGAGAGTTGGAGTTGTAATTTGTCAACATAGAAACCCGTTCGTTGCCCGTGCAACTCCAACTCCTATTTTTTTTACTTAAAATATTTTTTAATTGACACGTGCAATGTACGTAAAGTATACATTTTTTATTTAAATTTTTTTAAATTAACACGTACACCGGACGTTTACATCAGAGTTTTGAATTTAATTTTTTATTAACACGTGCTACACACGTCACGTCCAACTCTTAACACATGCCTCGCACGTGCTATATTATATTACTTTAAAAAATACATTTATTAAAACGTGCAATGCACATGCTGAATACTAGTAACTATTATAATGGAAGAGTTGGAACTGTAAATCTACCTACTTACGTGCAACACACGTGTAACTCCAACTCCTCCATTATAGTCTTCACATTTACTTTTAAAAATATATGATCTTATTTATAATTAAGACATGCATCCCATGTGTAAATTAGAGTTTTTACTTTAATTTATTTTAAAAAATTAATACATGCATCGTATGTGTATATTACTAGTTAATTATGAACGGACAATATACGTAAGTTGGTAGATTTACGAACGACAACTCCAACTCTTTTATTATAACTAGTATTTAACACGTGCGATGCACATTTTAATCAATATATAGTTTTCTAAGTAATATAATATAGTACGTGTTAATAAATACATATTTTTAAAAGTAATTAATATAAAGAGTATAATGGGAGAGTTTGAGTTATACGTGTAATGCATGTAAATTGATAGATTTAAATAAAGTGTATAATGAAAGAGTTGGAGTTGCACGTGCAATGTACGTAAAGTGGTAGGTTTACAAATGACACTAAGTCCTTCTCCCATTATAATATTCGAGATTAGAGATAGTTACTCGTAATCTACACGATGCACTTCCTAATCATTCAAATAAAAAAAGGTAAATATTAAGACGTAATCTAGCATCAAACCTGAGACCTCCCTTTACTCGTCACATACTCTTTACAAATTATCCCTAGATGCACCAACTTTTATTTTATATGAGTGACACTTTTATAAATAATTATGTCGTAAATAAATTTGAACTTTGAGGATATTATGGTAACTAATACAGTTGAGTAAATGAATAATAATATAACTCCCACTTAAAAATGAATGGTTGAGATTAAATAATTGATTGGCTACAAATTACTGTTTGTTTACAAATTATACAACTCAAACTCTCACATTATAGTATTATAAGTATTAGAGATAGAGATGTCTGGATTTGTGACCAAAATGGTTAGCCATCATTGTTAGCTGTTCGGTTCCCTACCAACAAAACCAAAATAAAATAAAATAAAATAAAATTTATGTGACCATTTCCAAATATTATATGGATATTTGATTTTTTTTTTTTTTTTTTTTTTGCAATCTGAAAATTTCCCCCACACTCATATCCGACTTCTTACGCAATTTCTGATGTCAGAGAATTTGCAAGAAAATAGGGTTATAATTTTTGTTGAAGAACCCTGACCAAAATTCTGAAGCTATAGTAATGTTAAGATTTAGAAAAATCGATCTAGAGTATCATCTTAGCTAACTTAGAGAGATATTTAAAAATTCATATTTTAACTTTCTAAATTGAAAATCTATATGATCTACATCTTAAAAAGCATGCTTTGTATAAAATTTTTAATAGATTTCAACAAGTTTTAATTTGTTCATTTATTTATTATGCAACTGAAAAATTAATATTTTATAAAGGTCACAATTACTTCATTTTTATATGTTAGTAATTTGGTAGAAAAATTTAGTGATTTAGATGCAATGCAATGCTAAACATATAACAGAAATTAAGAAATAATAAATCCATGACAAAGTGTTTGCTTGGTTAATTAATTTGTAGAGTCTTATAAACTATTTACTCTCAAGAAATTAATTAAACGGAGCGGCCATGTCATATATATATCATGTTCATGTCAAATATATACTCTTCACGTCACTTTACAGAAATCAATATTTCTACTTTCAGGTGGTCTCTGATCGCGGGAAGAATCCCTGGCAGAACTGCAAACGGCATCAAGAACTTCTGGAACTCTCACTTGAGCAAAAAGCTGAACGACCAACATGAGATGATCAAGGCGAAAGAAGCCATAGATGCCAAAGTCGACGTCCCAATGCATATTGTCAAGCCTCAGCCTTTGAGACTCACATCTTCTAATTTTGAACAAGACAACAATATTATTAAAAACAATGAAGTTAATGAGCATGAAGAACAATGGTGGAATATGAATGGCTCGATTAGTGGTGAGAACCAAGACAAGGAGGTTACTTCTAATTTTGAACAAGACAACAATACTATTAAAAACAATGAAGTTAATGAGCATAAAGAACAATGGTGGAATATGAATGGTTCGATTAGTGGTGAGAACCAAGACAAGGAGGTTAGGCTGCAGGAAACTGAGAATGTTGCGCCCATGAGCTTGCAAAATTACAAGTTTTTGTCTGAGACAGAGGAATTGCTTTTTCGGGAAATCAGAGATGAAGATCTGTTTTTAGGAGGGGTTAGTGAGTGGGAGAAACTACTTCAGGGTGGTGTTTGTATTGATTGAACGTATATTGATCTCAGGCCCGACCCAAGCCTAAAGCAACCCAAGCTAGGGTTTTAGGCCTAAAAAAAATCTAGATCTTTTATTAGGCCTCAAAAAAACATTATCTAAAAAATAATTAATAAGGCCTCCTGATGAGGACATCCATTCTATTTAGTTTAGTATTTTATTTCAGTACCATATTTGTTTTTGGCAATTATAGCCATATGTAATTTTTCTTTTATGCATTAGAATATTTTTGAGATTTTTAGAATATTTTTAGATTTGTATCAAGATTTGTTTTGAGCTTATTTATAGGCCTTGAGATTAATGAGAAGTCATGTCATTATTGATTAAAAAAATTATTCTGTTGAGTTTTGTTCTTCATCTCTCTCTTTGTGTGATACAAGTGAGAACTAATTTTAGGGTTTGTGATCAACTCTAAAACTACCCCCAAGTCCAATACAAATTCATAACTCTAATTTCCCAAATAAAAAAACTCAAACCCTAACCCTCTACCGCCGTCACCTATCCCATTCTCTCTCCTTCGTTTCTTCTTTCCCATAATCTCTCCCGACACCACCACAAATCCTCACCTTCAATCCCCGACCAATCCCGTCCTCCTCGCCTTTGCCGACCACCACTACGACCAAATCAACCGCCCCACACCCTCGCCTTCGTCCTCCCCTATCTCCGACGCCTGCACCTCCATCTATTATCCACACCGAGACCCTATTTTCCCTCAAACCCATTTCCGACCGAAACCCTAATCCCCTTAATGATCACCCACGACGCCATCGTTGGCCCCATCTGCCTCCTGAAGCCCCGATCTCCTCTCCTACTGCTCGGCGCCATCGAGCCCCCACTGTCGTCAACTGCACCCCTCCTTCTTCTTTGTCGCATTCTGACGACGGGCGTTAGCTACCATTCCTAGGCGATCTCTCAACTTGGTGAATCACAGTGCTGGAACTAAGATTAGGAGTGTCTCTTCGAACCCCGGTATACTCTTTTCATTTCTCAAATATTTGTGTTATACTGTTTTATCATCTCTATTATATTATTTAATTTAACTGTCGATCACAAATATTGAGATTGAGTGTTCCACTTGCCTAATTAGAGTACAAATCAATATTGAACCTTTTACGTGCTAAGAACACTTAGGAATTCAATTATTGATTGTTAGAACCGAATTATTAATTGTGCTTGTTAAACCTAATTCAATTCTTGAAAATCCATCAAACTCATTAATTGTTTAAAATTCTAACTTTAATCGGCAGTACATGTTGGTAAAACTAATCCTTTAACATTCTTGAAAATTCTCTATTTAGGATTACGTTTTACATCACCTCCTCTGTCTCTTCATCTTCTACGTTATACCAGACTACCCTGTTCATCTTCTATTTACTTTGAACCAACTCAGCAACTCTTCTTCAATCTACTGTGAAACAACTCGGCAACTCTTCATCTTCTACCCTGTTCATCTACATCTTCTACCAGCCTATCGCTTGTCTCCACGCAGTAAGCGTCACCCGCAACTCCATGTCTCCACCCATCGCTTGTCTCCACTCAGCAAGCGTCACCCGCAACTTCATCTTCTACTCTGAACCAACTCTACGTCTCCACTCAGCAACTCTTCAACTCCACGTCTCCAGCCCACTCACCCATCGCCAACATCGCCACTCCAAGACCCAGCTTCGCTTGCTCCTCTCTCCTCTTTCCTCAAATTTTTGAGTCACTCTAATCACAAGCCAGCATCGCTGATCACCCGTCGCCACTCCGATCGTCGTCGCCACTCCGATCGCCGTCGAGTCACGCCGTCGACTGCCTGAGTCCCCGACGCCATGCCTCACCAGTGACCAATTTTATTATTTAAAACTTCTAATCTCTATTGTTTTATTTGAATTATATAGTCTATTTAGTCTTAATTTTTATTGTTTTATTTTTAAATATATAAATGTCAACTCGAAAATTTTAATCAGGTTATTCGAAACTCCAAAAAAAGAGAAGAGTTGAAGCTTTAATTGAATCAAAATAAGGGGCTTTAGATAAATTTGTTAAAACAAACAAAAAAGAATTAGTTAATGAACAAGTTAAAAATGTAGACACAAATGAAACTGAAAATAGAGATAAACAAGTTAACAATGTAGACACAAATGAAAATAGAGAAGAAGTGTTGGTTAATGAAAAAGTTACCAATACAAATGAAAATGAAAATAGAGAAGGAGTATTAGTTAATGAACAAGATAACAATGTAGACACAAATGAAAATGAAAATAGAGAAGAAGTATTGGTTAATGAGCAAGATTGTATTGATTCTCATACTGTTTGGTATGAGATATTGTTCGCAGTAAATTCAGTTAGTAAAAACTTTCATTCAAAGGATATGCGTATGGATGTTGCTATAGAACAATTGAAAGGTCTTATTTATTTCTTTTTTTTTACATGTAGGGAATATGAATTTGAAAATGCTATAATTTCTGCTAAAGAAATTACTATTGAAATGGATATAGAACCCAAGTTTCGTGAAAACGTGTTATTCGTAGAAAGAAACAATTTGATGAGATTCTGGACATTAAAGTTTTAAAATCTCCTGAAGAATCATTTCAAACTGACTACTTCTTGTCACGCCCCACTTCCCAAAAAGAATACGGAATACGGATACGAGACAAAAGCCTAGCGAATGATTTTCATCATTCATAAGATGTTCAGGAATCTTTACAATATTTCACAAGATAATCAGAGTCGGAAGTAAAAGATACAACCAGACATGTATAATTGAAACAAGATACCAACAGAAATTACTTGAAACCACATATAATAATCTCAAATAATCAAATTCTGAACAAGTCAAATATCCGGGGTCACGTCGCCCAAATGCAAGATAAATATCCAAATAGTCAAGTACTTCTTATTCAAGTCCAAGCAACAACAATAATATTAAAATCATAAAGCAGAAAATCCAGCACTAATACATCATCTCGCTAATACCATCTGGCAGCCGACAATCCTGATCTGCAATTAGTAAATTTGCAGGAGAAGGAAGAAGAAAAACAAGTACCCATCAATTGCAAGTTACGGGCCACATATAATGTATGATACAAGTACATGAGAACGGTAATTCTAAATAACAACCTAGCATGGTATAATCATGATAACATAATATAATTCATAGCATGACAAGATGAGCAAATATAATAGCATGTGTCGAGTGTCAAGTAAACAAGTGTCATGCATCAAGTAACCAGTATCAAAAATTATGTAATCATGTACCATGTATCAAGTATCAAATCTCATGTATCATGTAGCATGTATCAAGTAGGCATGTAACATGTTCAATTATCATGTATCAAGTCTTGTAGTTATTACTATCTAGGTTGCACTTCATGCATCTCAGTTTTTACTACATGGTTGCTACAACAAACAGTTTCGGTTTAGATTTTGTAGGGGACCATACAGGGCAGTGTACTTAGGGACAAGCTCCAAGTATCATGTAATAATGTATCATGTAAACAAGCTCCAAAACCCAAACAAGCTCCAGTGTCATGTGTGTACGTGTCATGTATATCGTGTCAAGCTCCAATAACCATTAGGTTCTTCCGAGTACACGTTTCTGCACTATCCACTACTAGATCTTTCCTTTAACCCCGGCTTGGTTATTTATTATTAATGTCAAACATGCATGTATGTGTGCAAAATATATCAAAAATAGCATGATATAATCATGTGGCAAGTTCAAGTTATAGAATAAACATGTACGTGTGCAAGATACTTCATAGAAGAACTAAAATAACCAAATCTCAAGTTCAGGACAGCAAGACCACACTGCAGTAAAACAGTGATTCCCAGTGTTACAAATATGAAAATCTAGATCCGTCGAAGGATCTGGAAAATAGACTTCCACATGAATCCAGCGAATATAAATAAGTCAGATATTAATTCACAAAAACATGACTCAAAACTGATTTGAATACAAAAAATAGGTTCAGCCAGAAATCAGGAAAACGAATTCAAGAACAGGAAAACAGCATGAAAACTCAATAAATAAATCCACGAAAAATCTGGGGTATTCCCCTATATGTCCAGTATCTAAATATATTGTTTCAGATTTTTCCAGTGGAATTAGATCATTCATCAAAAATAAGAAAACATCAATAAACGGTAGTTTGGCAAATCTGGAATTCCCAACACTGCTGTACGAAAACTATGATATCTCACAACCAGTGAAACGAAATCCAATTCTGCCAAAGGGATATGAAAATAGATAAAATATACTAACTTTCATATTTCACAAACATTTTTCATACAGTAAAAGGAATCATAGTAAAAATAAGATTCTTTACAGAACAGCGAGTAAAATACAGCAAGTATAGAATTCATAAATGAGTATGAAACAACACATAAAACTCATCAATAAAATTCATCAAAATTCTGGGTAATCACTAGCTAGATAAATAAACACTGACCAAAGTTTTGGATCAAAATAATACATGTAGCATAGTTCTTTAAAATAATTTGTCATCAAAATTACCGGAAAACAGAATCTGGAAAAGATCGACACCTCTGTAGTAAAACAGTCATAACTCAGTCATACGAAAAAAAAATCAAACATGGTTAGAGGGGTTTGAAAATAGATGAAATCATCTAAATCTCATGTTTTATACCGAAATTAAGATACTAACTTTAAAACAGTTCAAAACAGCAAACAAAACAGAACAACGACAAAAATACAGATTTTTCCCTTAAAAACAAAATCAACATAGATTCAAAAAAATTGATCCAAACACACCCAAACGTGAAATCGAGTCTATCAAGTATCTAAACATCATAAATTAGGGTATCTAGCATGTCCACACCAAGAATATCATATGGGTCACAACCAAATTACGAATTCTCACAAAAGTCTCACATACATGATTCA
Source organism: Hemerocallis citrina (assembly GCA_017893485.1). Classification (NCBI taxonomy): domain Eukaryota; kingdom Viridiplantae; phylum Streptophyta; class Magnoliopsida; order Asparagales; family Asphodelaceae; genus Hemerocallis; species Hemerocallis citrina. The sequence goes on along the minus strand of CM030364.1, from coordinate 285,515,955 downwards.
AATCAAGAACGGGTAAAACCTAAGTTAATTTATGTCCATATTGTGCCGTGAGTCATCCATGGTCAAGTTTTCACAATAGAGACAAAATTCATCAAGAAAAACACAAATAAGAGTTGTCTCTAGACCCAACTACACTATAGGTGGTATTTTTGACTTGTATCAAACAAATGAATTGGAGTACAAGTTACTTGCCTTAACCGAAGATGAAGAACGATGCAAATCTAGAATAGGAGCACAATCCACGAAAGAAAATCTGCTAATCAACGAATCCAAGCCAACGCGAGCAAGAATCTCCACACGAACAACTCGCACGATCCCACGTGCGAACTCTTAAGAAAGTGAGAGAGATACCAAAAGAGAGAGAGATGGCGGATGAATGCGGGATGGATGCTCGGCTAGGTGATGGAGTGATGGTGCGGCAAAGTGGGGGGATCGGGATGTGGATGTAGACCGGGAGAGGTGAGATGAGGGCTGTTGGGTTGAGGTGTAGCCGGGGTTGCACAGGCCGGGAGGGGGTGCTGGCGGCCTGGAGGGGATCAGCCAAGGGGCCGAGGGTTGGCTATGTGTGGGTTGCGGCGCAAGCAAGGAAAGGGAGAGAGAGAGGTAGGCCGGGATTGTGAAGGAGAAGGGAATTAGGGTTAGGGTTTAGTGGAGAGGGTTTTGTATATATAGGGTCTAGTTGTGGGTTAATGGGTTAATGGGTATTAGGAGTAGTAGTAGGTTCACCAATAGGTTTTGAATTTTGGGTCAATTAAATAGGAAAACAAATAGGGTTGGGGATTTAATTTGGCTTTGGTAAAATCTTATTATAGATCAATTAATAGGTTTGGAAAAATAGGACAACCAAATCACCTCCACAAACATCCAAGAAAGAAATAAAAAAATACGAATAAAGGGAACGAGACCAAAATGAAGAAAGAACACAACTAATGAAGAGCTTAATAAAAGAGACAACCAATCAAACACGGAAAGATAGGCGCATTCACCGGCGTTTTAACTGGATGCCGGTATATCTTTAAAATATACCGGCGGCCAGATAAACGCCGGTATATGGCGATTTCTGGGTGCCGTTCTTTCCCCCAATATACATTCACCGGCGGTCACATACCGCCGGTATATATCTTTTCACCGGCGATTGTACAAATGCCGGGGAATGTGTAATATTTACCGGCGGTCATAGAGTGCCGGTGTATGCTTGTTTCTAAGCGCCGTTCTTTCCCTACTTACAAACACCGGCGTGTCGTAAAACGCCGCCATATAGATATTCACCGGCATTTTATAAAACGCTAGTGTATCTTAGGAGTGTTGCAACTTACGGGTACACCCGCCTGTGTGCAAATGCCTCTCTAACGAAATTTTCAACTAAACAATTAGATACATCGGCGATCTATGAAACGTCGGTGTATACTCGTTGGTTTTTCCTGCTCTAATTTTTCATTCGATTTCAATTCACAATTTCATTTAAAAAACCTGTAAACTAATTCACAACTGAATCAACCAATTTCAGGCATATTAATGCGCAAATCACAACCAAACACAAGAATTAATTAAGATAATAAAGTTTCACATATAGTCCATTAATCGTCCAAATTCACTGCTTAATTAACATCATAATTAACAAATACAGTAATTAACATCCCAAATATCTCAACAACTACTTAAAACAACAATACAAAACATAACAACAACAAGAACAACATAACAACAGCAACTAGAGGCCGCCGACCACAGATCCATACCCCTCGAGTAGCTTCAGTGTGATCATCAGAATTTCCTTGATCTGGGTGATCGCTCTATGAAAAAAAAACAATAATTTAGTTCAACAATAAACCAAATATAAGAAAAATAAGTAAAATAAGAAGGGGCTCATATCAAGTGTAGTTTTAAGGAACTGTCATCGTGGAAGGAAACCAAATATAGAAGCCAGAAATGGAAACAGAGAATGGTAGAGAATGAGGATACATCAGGCTAACATAGCGGCATTTTCCTCATCTCTCTCATCCAATGGTAGAGACTGAGGATACACCAGGCTAACATAGCGGCATTTTCCTCATCTCTCTCTCATCCCTGCTTTCTTTTCAACAAACGCACATAAAGAGACATCAGCAACAACAGCAAGAGCGATAAGAACAACAATAATAATAAATTATTATAAACGAGATGTCTCTATATGGGTTTTCAGATCTCCACTCGAGCCCTCTCTTTCTAATCACAGCCCAATTAAGAACATAGACGACAGCCACTAAACAATCCAATCACAGCCCAATCAAAATTTGCCATCCTGGATCTTAAATCTTTAGATGCATGAATTCAGCTTGTTTAACAGTAAAAGAAAATGAAAATGACAATCAAAATCATGCTAAGATGACAATCAGATGCATGAATTCAGTTTCTTTGACAGTAAAAGAAAATGAAAATTTCCAGTATCTAAGCATATATGTTTCTCCATTAATTCATCATCCCAACTAAATCACGATGTTTGTGGCTCCAAAAGAAACCTGCACAAGGTTTGTTCAGCCCAATTCTTGTACAAATTTGGAGGATTTTGGTATACAGCTAGCATCCTCTAGTTGACAGTTAACCCAATTTGGTAAAAAAAACATGCTAAGAAGGCAATCAGATGCATGAACTCAGATTCTTCAATACATAGATTGTTGTTCTTCAGGTGCAAAGTTTGAGTTATAAAAAAAGAAGCTGAAGATGCAGGAAGTAGAGAGACTTGTGCATGTCCACTTTAGCGTACAAGTGCATGCTGGGTTTCTCTCGAAGGGGTAGGGAGGACCGCCGTCTCTGCCTTTTTTTTCCTTCATTCCCCATAGTCTTCTTTTTTCGGGCTTTTAGAGTGTATGCATAAGTAGCAATTGTCCTCATTTCATACACATTCGTTCTCTATTGTTACACAGAGTGTAAAAATTCTCTGCATTCATAGGACGGAGTAGTGGTGGGTGTCACAATGTTTTTATGGTACTTTTCAGCTTCTTGGCATGCACACCTCACGATTGTGCAATAAATAGTACGAATATGAGGAGTGTGTGTCAAGAAATTGTCAAGTACTTTGAATATACGGTTACACCCACTACTACTCCATCCCACGAAGTGAAGAATTTTTACCTCTGTGTAATAGTAGTGAACTAAATTGTATGCAGGGGGATAACTGCTACTTATGCATTAAAAAAAAGGCAGGGTCGACAGTCCTTCCTACCTCTTTGAGAAGAAACCCAGCATATACTTGTATACTAAATTAATTTCAATTTTGGATGAAAGTGTCAAAAGAATGACTTTGTAATATGAATTCGCTTGACTTATGTATGCATTCTATGTATCTTCAAATAACATATTTTTGCCAGATTGTAATGTTTGATGTACAACACTGTTATGAGATATAACCCGTATCCCTATATTCTCTGAACTTTGTCTTGGAAATTTGATGAGTGAACAGATTATCAGCTGTACAGCTTGTTGTAAATGAACAAATTTGTATATGTATCAACAAAAGCAGATATGGCCTACACAGACGGATTCTGCCAAAATATATCTACTTAACCCATTTTTGTGAATAACGGGTTAAGGTCACTTTACCCGTTATTGTCAATAACGAGTTAAGTAGGGATATTTTGGCAGAAGAATTTTAATCTCAGGTCTGTAGATAAAAAAGTTCTGCCAAAATATCCCTACTTAAGCCGTTATTGTGAATACCGGGTTAAGATCACTTAACCCGTTATTCTCAATAACGGGTTAAGTAGACGTATATTGGCAGAAATTTTTTAATCTGAAGTCTGTAGATGGCAAAGCAGACATATATTTGCATACATTTTCACAATTTTCCACAACATGGATATATCATCCAGAAATACACAATCTGCAACACAAATAATAAATCTGTACACATCGGTATCCAAATTGCACACATCTTCAAAATTCACATATTTCAACAAAAATAAACAATCGCTACCCAATTACAACATCAAAACCCAAAACAACATTCGTAGTTCACAAATACACAAAATGCACACATACAGAGATTAAACTACGATTAAATACATCAGTTATTTAATTGCACCAAATAGATACATTCAATTAACCACATATATAAAATCAAAAGTAAGGAATTTTTCAACGCATTCATTCTTTCCATGGCCGCAATTTTGTTTCATTCCGGACCTACACCAAAATAAAAATATAAATTAGAGTTAATAATCGAGTCGAAATTAGTAATTATCTTCACGACAAAATAAAAAAGTAAGCAATTATTCGGTGTTTTTCTTGAAAGTTTGATATCACATACATAACATGAAAAACCCCTTAGCACGAACCTTCGCATTCATCATCATCACTCTCCCCAGCGTTTGGAGCTTCTTCAAACTCTACCGATCCACTAAATAAGGAAGAAGAATGGATTAGTATCGACTACAACAAGTTTAGATTCATTGAGTACAATTAACAAATACTTAATCTCTGATATATTACCTTGCTATATTTTTTGGGCATTTCCGTGAATCGTGACCTACGACACGAAGGCATGTCCTGCAGAGTCTTGGCCTCTTTGTTTTTTGGCCTTCTCTGATAGACTTCAACCTTTTTCCTTTAGGCCTCCCCTTTGTGGTGCACTGCACGAGGTCACCTACATGTGCATGTGCATTTCCACCACTCTCAAGTTGTGCGCTACCTTCGCGTGGTGTGCTGTTCACTGATTCAGTATTAGCAAAGCAATCGATTCCCTTGAACATGTGGTCGAGCATGTACTTATACCTTCGCTCTGAAGAACAACCAAGATCGACCAAATGTCTTGAGTGCATAGTCAGTTCACAATAATGAGAGGCAAAATTGTCACCCATACTATTGGAAACCGGTATACTGCTTTTTCTCAGTTGATCCCTGGTCCATCGCTTACAAATATATTGCTCGGGTAGTGCGGTGTGATCTGTGAACCGAATAACTGCCAATAGATGTTTGCAAGGAATGCCTACGAAGCTGTACATGGCATAAGGGCATTTAGCAATTTTAGTGATTTTACAATAAGAAATCACCCTCCCCGGTTCTGCATTTTCACAAACTGTTACAGAATAAGCTGCACAATCCGGTGTATCCATACTCGCAATTAAATTCACATTAAGTAATAAGCCTTTTACAACTTCTTGTTGGAATTTGTAGAAAATCTTCAGTGTGTATGTTCCCGCCATTTGTGACTCCAACGCCCATTCGGTCTTCAATTTTGGCCTCTCCTCGCGATTACGATGTGTTTCTTTAAGTTCATCGTGTCTTTATTTTACTAAGAGTCAGTCAAAGATGATGGCATATTCATGTAATGAGTACTTCTTATGAGTATGGTGCTTCAAGGATGAATGTAGCGATTCGCTACGTTCGGTACTCAACATGCCGCCCCAAAATGAGTCTCTTGCGTACATGGGAGCCCATTTTTCGCGAATCTCAAATTTTTCCTTCATCCATTTGTTATTCTCAAGTTTGTACTGGGAGATTAAATTTTTTCACTTCTGTTCAAATTCTGTTTTAAATTCCGCCGTATAAATGATAGTCTTCAAAGCATCCCTGAACTCGTCAACGCTATTCTGCATACGCACTTCATGCGGTAACTTATCCAAAATATGCCAAATGCAATATCTATGTGACATAGTTGGGAAAACTTTAGAAACTGCAGAAGTTATTCCACGATCCTCATTTGTCACGATGTTCATCGGATCGAATGCCATTGCTTCTCGCCACTTTTCAAAAAATCACTCAAATGAGGATGTCTTCTCATTGGGGATGAACCCACAACCTAGGAATATTGATTGCCAGTGATGGTTGAATCCAACAAATGGTACGAATAACATCCCGTATCGGTTTGTGCTGTAGGTAGCATCAAAGCAGAGAACATCCCCAAATACTTCATAATTCTTTCTACCGATACCATCTACCCAGACACAATGGGACAATCGCCCTTCGGGATCACATTGGTAATCAAAATAGAATAAAGGATCGTTCTCCTTTTCGGATTCAAAGAACTCAAGTAGCATTTGCCTGTCGTGTCCATTTAAACCCTCCATCTCATCTCTCCTGAGATTTCTGACATCGGTTTCAGTAAAACCAATTTTCTCGTTACCTCCACTTGCACCTTCGAAGAATAGCATTTGTTTGCATATAGAGACATTAGCTTTGGTAAGTTGTCCAATTACTTTTTTATCTGTCTTAGTCAATTCACGGTTTCGAGGCAGCAAGTAACGTCTACCGGATGAAGTAAATTCGTGATTGTGTACTTCATTTAACGAATAAAGAATCCACAAATTACTTTGTGAATTACTTTGTGGGTTTAGTTTGAGACGAACGAAAGTTCTGCAACCCGTTCTCGAAGTTGTTCCTCGTCTAGCTTCATTATGATTATTCGGTGACTTTCCGGCTTTATTACAAACATATGATTTATTCACTACATCGTTTCCCTTGTATTTATTTCCACCCGTACGCATAGAGAATCCCACACATTTGCAATAAGATGAATAAAATTTTTCCGCTTCCTCTAGAGTGGAAAATGTCATACCAATCTTCGGTTTTAGGTGCTCGTCAACATGAGGAACAAACTCGCCAATTTGTTGTGCACGAACAAATTTCTCTCCGACAACAGAACTTCCTTCAAAACTGTCCATACCTAGGAAACCGTGAAAGGAGAATAGTTAGGGGTACTAAACCGTTGTATTTGGTATTTTTATAACCAAAAGCGACACACGATTGTATTCATGTAGCGCAAGCCACCACAACTTGTACAAGTCTGTTTCGACGAACGGTTCGAGAAATACGGCAGTGTATTACTTTATTTGCATTTTTTTCAACCGAAAGCGTTACACGGCCGTATCTCTGTAACCGTGAGTCCAAATTGACTACTACAAGTGTGGGTTGCTTGTGCTACATGACATCATCCTACTCACAAAGTTTCGTATTTTCTGGAGATCGTTTGAAGGATTTTATAATCTAACCGCAATTAAAAATTTCTAAGTCACTATCTTCTAATGTTAGGAACGTCACAAAACCGCACAGACGGCATCCAAAATTATTACATCAGTGCACCATGCTTGAATTCACGTAGCGCAAGCCACCCCAACTTGTACAAGTGAGTTTCGACTCACGGTTAGAGAGATACGGCCGTGTATCACTTTATTTGGCTTCTTATCAGCCGAAAGCGATACACGGCCGTATCTCTCTAACCGTGAGTCGAAATTGACTTATACAAGTTCTGGTTGCTTGTGCTAAAGGACACCAACCAACTCGCAAAGTTTCAAATTTTTTGGATATCGTTTGAAGGGTTTTCAACTCAAACTGCACTTAAAAAATTCTAAGTGAAAAACTTCTCGTGCGAGGAACTTGAGAAAACCGCACAAACAATATCCAAAAATTATAAAACTTTTCGACTTGGTCGAATTCACGTAGCGCAAGCCACCCGAACTTATAGAAGCGAGTTTCGAGTCACGGTTTGCGAGATACGGCCGTGTACCGCTTTACTTGGTTTTTTTCAACCGAAAGCGGTACGCGGCCGTATTTCTCGAACCGTGAGTTGAAACTCACTTCTACAACTTGGGTTAGCTTCTCATAGTGGACACCAACCAACTAGCAAAGTTTCAAATTTTTTAGATATCGTTTGAAGGGTTTTCTAATCTAATCTAACCGTACTTACTGTAACGCCCCGCCCCAACGCTCAGACAAATTATAAATACTATGTAGTTCCACTGCCCACCACAGGCTGCCTCTCAAAAGGTGGTTAACCGAATTGGTGACTCTTGATCCTCGGCAATAGTATTTATACTCTGATTATCCTCGCAAATTCCCGATATGGGACTATCTTTCACAATTCTCTCACAAATCTCACAGACCAGTCGACTGCTGGCAGTACCAGTCGACTGTCCTCTATCAGTCGACTGCTGGCAGTACCAGTCGACTGATCTGGGGTATTACATACCCCCCCCTTAGGAATCAGCGTCCTTGCTGAGCACAAGGCACACCTCAGTGTAGGACCGTCCTTTCTAGCACCTGGCATGCTTCGTGAATAGGCCCCCCTCCTTCGGAGGCACCCTTTCATCGCGCAAGCATATGTACCCCACGAATAGGCCCCCCTCCTTCGGAGGCACCCTTTCATCGTGCAGATACACCCGGTGGGTCGAAAGTCGGCTCTGATACCATTTGTAACGCCCCGCCCCAATGCTCAGACAAATTATAAATACTATGTAGTTCCACTGCCCACCACAGGCTGCCTCTCAAAAGGTGGTTAACCGAATTGGTGACTCTTGATCCTCGGCAATAGTATTTATACTCTGATTATCCTCGCAAATTCCCGATATAGGACTATCTTTCACAATTCTCTCACAAATCTCACAGACCAGTCGACTGCTGGCAGTACCAGTCGACTGTCCTCTATCAGTCGACTGCTGGCAGTACCAGTCGACTGATCTGGGGTATTACACTTACAAAATTCTAAGTCAAAAAATTCTCATGCGAAGAAGTTGAGAAAACCACACAAACGGCATCCCAAAATTGTAAAACTTTTCGACTTGGTCGAATTCACGTAGGGCAAGCCACCCGAACTTGTAGAAGTGAATTTCGAGTCACGGTTTGCGAGATACGGCCGTGCACCGCTATACTTGGTTTTTTTCAACCGAAAGCGATACGCGACCGTATCTCTCGAACCGTGAGTCGAAACTCAATTCTACAAGTTGGGTTGGCTTCTCATAGGGGACACCAACCACCTAGCAAAGTTTCAAATTTTTTGGATATCGTTTGAAGGCTTTTCAACTCTAACCGCACTTACAAAATTCTAAGTGGAAAAATTCTCATGCGAGGATGTTGAGAAAACCGCACAAACGGCATCCCAAAATTATGAAACTTTCCGACTTGGTCGAATTCACGTAGGGCAAGCCACCTGAACTTGTAGAAGTGAGTTTCGAGTCACGGTTTGCGAGATACGGCCGTGTACCGCTTTAGTTGGTTTTTTTCAACCGAAAGCGATACGCGGCCGTATCTCTCGAACCGTGAGTCAAAACTCACTTCTACAACTTGGGGTGGCTTGTACTACGTGAGACGAACCTACTCGCAAAGTTTCGTATTTTTTTACGGTCGTTTGCAGGGTTTTCAACCATAACCGCAATGAAAATTTTCTAACTATTTTCGTATCACTACAAACGGGCAGGGATTTCCCGGCGTTTCTTTTAACCTTTCCCGGCATTTATAAAACGCCGGGGTAAGCCAACCTGGCGTGCCGTAAAGCGCCGGCGCAAATGCCGGTTATACTGCCGCCGGGGTATATTTGCCCAAACCCCGGCGTTTCCCAAACGCCGTCCATGGTAATACAAAGCCCGGCGGTAATGTTAATTACCCCGGCGTTTTATTCTTTTTTTTAAAAAAATACATAATTGAATCCCCGGCATTTTTCAAACGCCGGTGTATCTAATTTTTTTTTTTTAAATAATAATATTATTATTACTATTTATATATAAATTTATTGAATTATATATATATATATATATATAGGGGCGATTCGAAATCAGGAAATGCCGATATATCCCAATTACGGGGGAGATTCGAAATCAGAAAATGTTAATATTTACGAACCAAAAAAATACTATAAACAATCAGACATGTAGATATATCCCAATTTGATATCAATTTATAATAATGTACAGCATATGTATTGCATGAACAATTTGCTTGCTCAAAATAATATAAGCCCAAACAAATTTTAATTAACATTTATAATTCATTGAAAATGTTATGAAGTCACATTTGAAGGTAATTACACATGACAATCTTCGACAAAGGCATAGTATATATGAAAAACATAACACGACAAAAAAAAAAAACTATCCAAAAGTGATCAGTTTGCTGGTAACTTGCTCTCTATTAGACCAAATGGAAAACATAATATGAAGAAAAAAAAACTATCCAAAAGTGATCAGTTTGCTGGTAGCTCGCTCTCTAAGACCATCATCCTCAGATTGCAGCAGTAGCTCGCTCTCTAAGACCATCATTATCTGAAATTAAAAAATACTGAAATTAAAAGAAAGGAAAGCATAGTTGCATATAGATTAATACTGAAAGTATTTTCTGAAAAAAAATATCTCAGGAGATTTTTAGTATTATATTGTCCGCAATCAGCCCTAACCAGTAACCAAAATACAAATTCTCAAGATCATATTGTCTAGTGTTTCTTCTTATATAGTTCATGCTAATAGTGTTACTTAAACTCTTACTGCAGGTTGTGCTAAAATAGTTGAACAGGAAGTGAACTGGGAGGTAAGGGATCAAAACGAAATAGAGACTTCTACAGTTGTTTCCTCTTAGTTCCTACAACTGGGAAATGGATAAGCTGATAACTATGCGAAACGGATGGACAGAGATACAAGTTTTCGATGAATAGCCATCAGTTCGATAATAAGGTTTTAAATTTAACAATTTGAAAAGGTAGTAACAGTCTAGGAAGTAACAAGAACTAGTGGTTCAAAGTTTGATGAGTATAGTAGTGCAAGTAAAATTTGAGTAATCAAATAAATCCAAAGTGTCAACTAATGCAGCCAAACTCAATGCAAGTAAATAATGTAAGTGTGAATATAATAATAAATGGTATTGAAGAGATGACATATAGTTTAAAACAGAAAAGTCTTAGTTTGAACAATTTTAACCACATGAAAAGATACCCAGATCTGTCTAATGTAAGATACCCAGAAAAGATACCCAGATCTGTCTAATGTAAGATACCCAGAAAAGATACCCAGAAAAGATACCCAGATCTGTCTCAAACTCTCTCTAATGTAAGAATACGAACAATTCAGTGACAGTAATTGTATTCGAGCATCAAACATAGATAATTGTATTCGAGCATCAAACAGTAATTGTATTCGAGCATCAAACAAGATACCCAGAAACTGTCTCAAAATGCATAACTATTTGAATTGGACTGGTAGTTTGTTTACTTACTTACCCAGTGATTCCTCTTATCAAACAACCAGATAAAAAGATGATCTAGTGCACTATTATGTCTCAAACTGCATAACTATTTGAATTGGATTTACTCCTTTTGAAATAGTCTATGGTAGAAAGGCTCCAAGTTTGCTTGATTGTTTTCCTGGTAATGCAGCTAATAGTGCAGTGGATGGGGGAGTTGGTTGGCAGGAGAGATATGTTGAATAAGCTTAAACACAATCCAACCTCAGGTAGAATGAAGAATAAAGCTGATGCCCATCGAGTTGAAATTTCAATGTATGCTTACCTTACTGGCTTTGTAAGTAAACAAACTACCCAGTAAGTAAGTAAGTAAAATATTTTTATGGATGATCTAGTGAACAGAAGCTGATGCCCATCGAGTTGAAATTTCAATGTATGCTTACTTACCCAGTAATGGAAGCTTATCTTAAAACAAAATCGTTCTTTTCCCAGATTCATAATATAATCACATAGGGCAGATAAAAAGAAAGAATCAAAGAATTGAAGTAAATAATAATTTACCACTTACAAGAAGAGACAATCTCGTCTACCGTGAACGTCTAACAGAGTCGTCATCGATGGAATCACGTTCGCCGCCTCCTTCATTCATCTAGTTCATCTGACTGGCTCCTGTAATAACTCTATCGCTTTGTTGTTTAAGGCAAAAAAATACACATTATGTTTCCAAATTTGGAAAAGAAAAAAAAACTTCATTTAAAAAAATAAAGTTATGCACACACATACACAACCAGCAATAGGACAAACAAATTATCAATAATATTTACGATAGGCAACTAAATATAAACTATAACCTGTCTTGGTATATGATCAGGTTCGGCGACATTCGTTTCCTTAAATAAATGCGAAACTTTTTCTTGAAGTTTAGAGAGTTGCGTCTCGAGAGAACGTATCTTTTCATCTCTGGGATCGGGCTGCGTAGACAAACAGCACGAGATCGAGAGGGTGTGGGCCCTAACCCCTTCCCACGCACACGTCCATGGCGATCTTGGCGTGCATTCGATTCACAAAAGTGCAGGTAATAAAATATAAATTTATCACTTACTGTATTAACCAATTTTCTGAGGATACTAAACCTGGAATTAAATAGTGTGATAAACAAATTAAGCACTGGCATGAAGATAATGAAGCAGACAAACATGCTAAAGCTTCCCCATTCAGAGGTAAACACTAATAATTCATTTCAGTTTCAGTAATGCTGGTGTCATTTTTCATGAACTGAACAAAAGCAGCAGCTATGATGCATGCTATAAGTAGTATGCTTCGCACATCCAAAAAAACAAACTAACCCAGCAACAGGATTACAGATCCCTCAGCAGATTAAGTGAGCAAGTAACTACTTTTAATTCGGGGGTATTAAACAACACTAACAAGATACAGTCAATATACTAGTATTTACTAGAGCGGATAACAGCCAACAAAGGGAAAGACAGAATCGTAGCAGTTGGCCTCCTCATCAACAAAAAGATGTCACTAAAATCTTCTCAAAATCATCATGTTTCCTCCATATTAAAAAACAACCAAAGTCAATCTGCTGTACTGCTGGGTTTCTTAGAATTGCAGGAGACCTCAAAATACTTAGAAATTAAATTTTTAAAAACTTAAACCAGACATTTGTATCAGTCTAGATAAATCTTTAAAATGTGTATCACGCTAAAGTGGTTTATCATGACAAACTTTCAACTATGTAGAATGAGAACTAATTTTTTTCATCAAACTTTCAACTAATCAAGAACTAATTTTTTCATCAAACTGATGTGGTATATTAGTTCACTGAATTATTTAAAAAATTCATCTCCAAATCACGAAGGTAATGAAGAAAAAAAATCATGAACAAATTCATTTGCTTTATAAGATCAATAAGAATTCCATCAGCTTTAGCATTCAATAGATAACAGCGGCTCAACTGGGAACAAAAACAACCAATAATCTTAACCTACCAAAATAAAAGATTTAAAGTAATCAGGTTCACAAATGACTTCCTTTAAAGATTAGTAGATTAGAAAATATTTGGCAACATTCTGAATACACAAATCAATCAAGCTAAACTATAAGTAATCAAACACATCTGGGCATATTTCTTTCATGCTCTTTAACAGAGAACCACCATCTACATCCAATTACTTGGGGGCAATTATGAGTTCATTATGATACTGGTACAACATCAGATGAAAAAATTATCTTGTACTGCTGCATTGTTTATTCAAGAAGCACTATAATCTCTTTAAGGAACAAGTCAGTATTCTATGTAATTATGTTTGAATCTAAGATCAACTTTAGAACTAACACAGTAAGATGCCGAACATTCAAACAGACCAAAAAACAAAGCAAGAATACAACTGACATAAGAAAAGTATGATCTCCTAAAACAGAAACAAAAAGACAGATAAAAGCAAAATAACTTTGCATAAGCTTCCTTATAATTAAATGGCCAAAAGAACAAATCAACGAAACACAACTATGTTAACAAGGGTTCAAATAATAAACAAGAAATCAAAAAATGACAATGGTATTAAAGGTGAAATATAGCTACTTACTACTTCCACACTGGAAGAAGCTTCTTGGTCCTCTTGTAGTAGCGATGAATTCGGCTCTCAACAAGGATCAGCCTGAACGGGTGCGAAATCGAAGAGGAAAATCGAAGATAAAGTTGGGTTTCCGCTGAGATTGAGGGCGACGATGGAAAGAGGGATAAAATAGAGGGTTTTGGAGAGGGATCAAGAAGTGGGATTCGGAGAGATTGAGGGCGACGAGAGCGACGAGGGAAAGGGGGAAATAGTTAGGGTTTTGGGATTCGGCGCGAAGAAAAGGGGGGAAAATAGAGGGTTTTGGAGAGGGATCAAGAAGTGGGATTCGGAGAGATTGAGGGCGACGAGAGCGACGAGGGAAAGGGGGAAATAGTTAGGGTTTTGAGATTCGGCGCGAAGAAAAGGGGGGAAGCGAAACCGAAGGCGCGAATAGCGAAATTGGCGAAAGAGATAGTGGGAACTGGGGGAAACGGGCTGGGCCAAAAAAATTGGGAACCAATCCCGGCGTTTGTAAACAAACGCCGGGATATGTGGGCTGACCCGCTGGCGCTTTGGAACAGCGCCGGCCAATGTTTGCCCTTTATTCCTATATCTTTAGTAGTGTATATACGATTCTAGTTCTACAAATTACTAACGCAAGCAAAAAAATTTGGCAATTGAATATAGTTACAGTCAACCCAAATCTACATCTAAAATCTATTAAGGCAAAATATTTTTTCCCCACTATCTAAATATTTTAGTATACACAAATTTAAAAATAAACACAAATATAGATTACTGAGGTAAAGAAATAGTCTATACCTTACAAATTAGGTCCAAATGAAGCCAAAGAATCGATTTGGAGGAGAACTAGGGTTTCGATTTTGTTTCGAAGAGGGGATGAGAGAGTAGGGTTTCAAACTTTGGAGTAGAGAGGAGGGAGAGCGGACGGAGAAGGGCAAATTTGGGTGTAGACAAAGGATTAGGGTTTTTTTCGAAATGGGTTCGTCGAAGAAAGAAGAAAGAACGAGAGAGAAATCACCGAAGAAGACGATCTGAATGCAAATACAAATGAATATAGATTGCCTTAACCCGTTCTTGGGAAGGACGGGTTAAGGCTATTTTTTAAAATAAAATTTAGCCTTAACCCGTCATTCCCAACGACGGGTTAAGACAAATTTTTTTAAAAAAATATGGACCGTTGGATACCGTTGGATCAAAGATCCAACGGTCCAGATCAAAGTTCGCACGGGTCTGTGCGAACAGACCCGCTTGCGACCCATTTGCAACGGAAGAAAACCCTATATATATATATATATATATATATATATATATATATATATATATATATATATATATATATATATATATATATATACACACACACACACTTATGGAAACATGGACTTTTATTTACAACTAATTATTGTCATATTATTCAAACTTGAGCTACATAATTGTTGATTTACTGTTTACAAGGCTTTTCATATGTTGTATCGTTCTGAAGACGTACCATAAGCACGTGCCCACGGGCAAATCTAGTGCTTGTATAAAATATGAAGCAGAGAGGACTTTTCAGAATTTTGAGGTCGGGCACGCACGTTTCCAACCTCTTTTGCATGTGGGTCCGTCTTTGATCTTCGGTCATATTTCCTCCGTTTCAAAATATAACCCACTCTATGTTTTTATACGATTATTAAAAAACAACTTTGAATTGATAAAACATACTTTATATTCTTGATTTTTTAATTTCATAAATGAGCTGTCAATTGTACAATGTTTTATTTACCCTCCTCTAAATTTTTTATTACTACTCTTACAAAAATGAACAAGGATAAAGTTGAAAATCTCATAAAAATATTTCATCGACATTAAGAATGACAAAATATCTTCTCGAAAGTCTAAAGTGACATATATTATGAAACAAAAAAAAAAGATTAGAATGACTTATATTTTGAAACAGAGAGAGTATAGCGTAAATAATCATCACATTGAATCAACCCAAATGTTGTACTGTTATCGCATTTAATTAGCAGAGACTTTTATTGCAGTTAGCACAGCAAAAACTTAACTACCGTATGAGTGAGAGAGACTTGGTGGTATTAAAAGCATCCACAATCGTCTACTATTTATGGATAATATGCAAATCTGAGCTTTTTGAGCGCTATAGTCATGTGCTATATATGCATATTATCCCCTTTTTGCTACAGTAGAATGCTATGTTTAATAGCAGATATAACAATATACATATTATATAGGATGAAATATCATGTTTCGTCCCAAATATTTTATAATATTTTTTTGGGATCGGACGAAACATAATGTTTCGTCCGACGAAATTAGCTTTTTAAAATTAAATACCCCGAAAAAGGAACATACCAAACATCATGTTTCGTCTAGTGGTTTTTTCCCCAATTTTTTTGACTTTTTTTGGATTTTATGGGTTTGATTTTATATGATTTCTATGAATTATTGAATACGACCATTGGATTTTCTATGAATTATTGATTGGCTCATATGAATTTTTATGGGTTTATCCAAAAAATAAAATTTAAGTTGGACAAAACATTATATTTAGTCCGTTTAGATTTTCTCTCATTTTACTATATTTTACAATTTCACTACTCCAGCAAAATAATGATATATTATTTTTATTTACACGGCTGTGGATGCTGTAAACCAAGCTAGTCGCAGTTTGTCGATCGATTTATTGACAATGGTGATGTGATGCAGTACGGAGCACGCAAACCATATCATCAATCATAGCTGATCAATCAATTAAGGCTACAGGGATGCAGCTCTGTCCGACATAATAATCTTATCGTCAATCATTACATGGCTCCATGCATGCATGTAGGACGAATTGTTTCGCTATTTTAGCGCATGCTTAGGAAATGTACTTCTGAACCCCTCTCAATTGACCATGAATGCATGATTTTCTATTAACTCAATTAGAGCATCCACAGTGGTTCAATAGAAAAAAAAATGGTAAAATACATATTTTGTTAATGCATTTCTATGAAATGCTGCAGTCGTTCAATAATTAAAAAATGCATAAGTTCGTTAAAAAAGGAACAGACGAAACATGATATTTCGTCTGTTCATAAAAAACAATTTATCTCATCCTTGGCAGTTACCCCATTACCAGCTTTGAACTCCACCACCTCTTACACTGCCCACTATGATTCTTTTGCCAAACTTCGGCTTCCTTATATTGCTAACCTTTTTAGAGACCATAAGGTGTTTTCGCAACTGGTCTCCTTTCCTAGGTTGGGTCTTTACAAGGTTCCTGGCCCATGTTCTTCAGTGGCGCCTTCACTGAGTTTGAATTTGGTTAATCCCGAAGGTTTAATTAAATCCTTTGTCCCTTGTCGTTCTTGGTATCGAAGTATGGTTGGGCAAGCTATGCATCGTCACATTTCAGGCCCCTAGACGCATACTATTAAGGCGCATCCTTCTTCTAAGGCTCCTTCAATTTATTATTATTATCCCTGTTCTGTGATATTTTCTTCTCCCAAACTTTCTTCATCCTCCTTTCATTTTCCGGGGTGCATCTTTTCGTTGTATCAAGTTTTAGGGTTTCGTACTTGGTTCTATCACCTCCTAATGGAGGTGTTGCACAACCTGCAACCTCGTCTCCCTGAGCTTTCGCCTTCACTTGGTTACTTTCCTTCCTCCCGCTTCCCCTACCTTCCTAATCCCAGCACTATAGCTCCTTTAGAGGATTCCAGTACGCTATCTCCTTCTAATCGCATCTTCCAAGATATTCCTAGCAGGTCTATCCCCGATGTTGTTTTGTCCCCTTCGGTGAAGGAAATCCCCTCCACCGTCAAGCGCAAATACAACAAGAAAGTCTATTGTAACTTGAAGATTCGGGTGAGCGCTCGTATCATGGCTAGGAAAGCAGCATCTTATTCCGATATTTAGCTTCTTCAGTTTTGAGCCCCTCCCTCCCCTTATTGGTCAGTGCGCGGTGCGACGTGACTCCACTTTCTTCTATTGTGTGTTGAGAGTGGGAGTTTCGTGGTTCTCTTGGGGGAGTCAGGGCGCTCCATTTCATTTCCAATCTTCATGGCTTACGGCTTTGTACCCCAATTTGGTGTTTTCTCATTTTTTCTGAGATGATCCCCTCTTATCTCGTCGGAGTTTCGGTACTGTCTTCTGCCATAGCGCTGATGGTGTTGTTTTCTTCTTCTGTGCTGCTTCTCTTCAGCCTCTGCACTTTTGAGTCTTGCCTTCTTGTTGGCACCCTTGATTATGGCTGCGCGTCGCCTCCGTAGTGCCGCTAGAGCCTTCCTTTGGTCTGCTAGCGGATTGGGATGCTTTCGTGGGGGGAAGTCTGTAGATCGGTTATCACGGCCCAGTCGATCAAGTCCGGCTCCTGTTTCAGCGGTCTGGATTGCCTGGCCGATTGTCTCGCCGTTTTTTCGCCCTCTTGTCTCGGCGTGGGCATTTGCTGTGGCGCTGTTATATGTATTATTGGCTCATCAGCCTTTGTTTGTTTTATTTATTGTTCCCTTATTATTGTTTTACATCTTGTAAAGCCTTCGATTATTTATTTGTAAATTTACTGTTGTTTTTGATTAATATATTTTTGATGGCTGGAGCCTTTTGGCTCTATCCGATTCATCAAAAAAAAATAAAAAATAATTTATACTGGCCAAAACTTAGAAAATAATAATAAAAAATACGGGACGCAATGAAGAAAAAAAATTCAAAATAATCGGATGTTTCGTCCGGGTTTTAAGGGAGTTTTTTTTTGCAAAAAAAATTGCAAAAACAATTTTGAAAAATAGTTTGTAAAAAATATTTACAAAAGCAATTTAAAAATTTGTAAAAACAATTAAACAATTGCAAAAACAATTTAAAACTTTACAAAATTAATTTTAAAAATTATTTTTTAAAAAAAAAATGGATTGGGACGAAACATGACATGGAAATAAACATTATGTTCATTCCCACCCTTAAATTCATTTAACCAGTTAATTTATTTGGTTTTTAATTTTTTTTTGATGTTTCATCCGTTCAATTAAAAATATAATTAAATAATCCAGACGAAACAGCTATAATATGCATTTTGCTATTTCGAATGCTATTTCTCCATTTCTACTGTAGACGAATTGCCAAAAAATGACAAAATAGCAAACGACTGTGTGCGCTACAGTACACAAAAAAATGACGAAAAAGGCAAAAAAGCAAACGACTGTGGATGCTCTTATAGAAAGCATAAACTCCATCTGTTCCAAAAAGATGTTTTAAAATATAAGTTGTTCTAGTTTTTTTTTTCCTCCTTCAAAATATAAGTTATTTTAGTTTTTCCGATGGCTATATTTAACCCCTTGAACTATTCTTTTTATATAGAAAACCTCACTGAATTTTTTTTAACACAGAAAACCACACTCAAATATGGTTGCAAAAAATCCACTCCAACGGTTTGAGTTTTCTGCTAAAGTTGAGTGAGGTTTTTTGACAATTATAAGAAAGATGCATGATGTTTCCTGAACCAACTTTAAAGATGAATGAGGTTATCTAATACAAGCAGAAAAATTAGAAGTGGTTTTTTGAAAATATACTTTAGTGGGATTCTTTGCAACCATACTTGAGTATGGTTTTCTACGTAAAAAAAAAGTTCAATGAGGTTTTTTGCATAAAGGAAATAGTACAAGTTTTTTTTTTTATCCCTTCAAATTTAGCATTTTTCAATATAGATATCTTGTCATTCTTAAATGTCCATCAATTAATTTTTTTATGAGATTTCCAATTTTACTCTTTATCTTTTCATTTACTCATACTCCATATTTTTATCGAGGAGGACCAATATGTCATTTTATAATTGATAGCTTATTTATAAACTTCAAAAATTAAGAATGTCTAGTACTTTTTTTTATATATCAATTTTAGGTTTGTTTTCTTAATAGTCGCGTAGAACCGATGATGGTAAAAATCATAATAAATTATGGTCATACGATTTCGGCACAGATCTCAAAACTTATACAAGAAAATTAGTCATAAAAGGCCTCTTGAACAGGTTCGTGCCTCTTCCAGGCTTCCCTACAAGACATAAGCCTCTTTCAAACTCATAAAAAGTGACAGATTAGACCCACTAAGAGAGACCCAACTCATGAAAGTTGTTTGTCAAATCTCTTATCCCCAAATAAGAGAGCTTATATCTTGAAGGGGAGATTCGAATAGGAGATAAAATATTCATATTTGATCTAATGGATTCATATCAATCTCATGTACTGTTTCTCATGCCTATAAATACCCTACTCCCTCTTCAATCAGAAGGTAATTGATAATTTCTCTCCCAAACTCTTTCCCTCTCTCTGATTGTAACTTGAGCGTCGGAGGGTCTGTCGCTGGGGCCACCCCCGATGTTTCCGGCTTTCTGCAGGTCCATCGGCTGCGTCAGCAACCGTCGGATCCAAATTACGGTGTTCAATCGACGATTAAGATTCACTCTCAGGAGCTCTAACCATTTTCTACGATGACCATCAAAGTTCAGATTTTTTGTAGTTTTTATCAAATACTAACTCACTATCTGTTTGCCCTCACATCAAAATAAACAGCAACAAAAATTTAGAATAACTTATATTTTAAAATAGAGGGAGGGATTACAAAATATGTGTACATGCCATCATATCAGGACGTCATATTTGATTACGTGCCAATAATAAAATATGTTTAAAAATACTGATACATGTCTCTGAATAAGGCAGAGGCTATAAATTTTTTAAAATCTCTTTGAGCAATTCCTTTTATGTAGAAAACTTTACAGAACTTTTTTTTTTTTTTTTTTTACAGAAAACCGCACTTAAGTATTGTTGCAAAAAATCTCTATGAAGTATATTTTCAGAAAATCACATCCAACTGTTCTACTTATATTAGATAACCTCATTCCTCTTTGCAAGTTGGTTCAGAAAATATCATGTATCTTTCTCATTGTTGTCAAAAAATCTCACTCAACTTTAGCAGAAAGTTCTGGCCGTCGGAGTGGATTTTTTGCAACTATACTTGAGTGGTTTTTTGGGCAAAAAAAAGTTTAGTAAAGCTTTCTGCATAAAGGAGATAATTCAAGGATTTTTTTTTCAAATTTAGCCGAAGGAGACAACTCATATCACACGGTAAAGTTCTGCTTCTCGTGCAAGGAAGGAAAAATATGAAGCAAAGAATACGAAGGCAAAATATATACATGTTTTTTTTTTGATAAAAAGATGATCCATGCCATCGTTTCATTAATGATTAATTAAGGAAACAAAGTAGAAAATATATGCATGTTATTAGAGATTCTTAACGATACAAGACAGTCCATTTATTCCAATATATATACCATTGGAAAATTATTGGAAAGCTAGCATAGGGAATCAGGAGCCTTGGACTAAGTAAAGCAAGGAACCTAACTAATTTTATATATGATTACTAGTGTTAACCTGTCCAAATTATAGATTAACATTTTTTTAACTGACTCATAAAATTATATAGAACTCTAAAAAGTATTAAGATTTGGGGAAAATTATATTTTTAAACGTATAAGTTAGTGAAATTTAAGTAAAAAATATGCATACATACCGGCCTTTGTGTACATCATGACTGCCAACTGACACTTAGACTCTGGCCTCATCTCGACCCTCCTCTCCTTCCCAAATCCACACCCTCTTCGCCACCGCCCTCCACTTACCTCTTCTCTGCTGCGTCTTCGTCGTTTTCGACAGCAACGACGTCCACCTCTTCAGTACCCCCCTCCACCTCTTCGTCCACCTCACCCTGCATTCCGCCACTTCCTGATTTACCAAATTTCATTTTTGGATCCGACATCGCAATCATTTACTTCTTCAACCCTTACTCTTTCCCAAATTTAAATTTTGAGATTTTAAAAATACAAATTAGAATTTGAAAATGAAATCAGGTAATAAATTAGGGTTTCAGAAATTAATATATATACCACACATTGATATAATTGATCATTGACGTGGTTCAAATCAAATACTGAACAGGCTGTCTTCTAACTAGCATATTATTATGTATGTGATATTTTTGGTTACAGAAGAGCTCTAAGATAGGATCGCATCAGAGCTTCCACTGTCGTCATTGTTTAAAAAAATGCATATATGCATAAATGCTTATAGCATTTGCCAATTCGCTGCAGTCGTCGATTGGTATTTTTTACCAATTTAATAATAAAAAAATTCAGACGGAACTTGATGTTGCGTCGGACGAATTTTTAGGATTTTAAAGATTTTTTTATTAATTTAAAATGTTATTTAAGTTTTTTAAAAAAATTAGTGGGTCCTCCGTTGGACGCAACATCATGTTGCGTCCAACTTGGACGCCCATTTTTTTGCTTTGTTCATTTAAATGTTTTTTTATTTTAAATATCGTCGGACGCAACTTCATGTTGCGTCTGACGAATTTAAAAAATTATTTTTTATTGTCGGACGCAACATCATGTTTCGTCTCGTATATTATGCATATAGCTATATCCTGTGCCATATATAGCAATCTACTGTAGCAATTTATGTATAAAATGCATAAATAGCAAACGACTGCAGCTCGTCGTTTGTTATAAAATACATTTTATGCATAAATAGCACATGTGGATGCTCTCATTTGACAAAGTCTTTCAAATTGGGCTAGTCATCCAAATGATAATGTTAAACAATGGACACCCAGACATTCTATTAATTCTGTGGAGCCAAATTGTAGTTGTTCAACCATCAAACACTATACACGACAAGGCAAATTCCAGGAATCCCGTCTCTTCTTGTTCTGTATAAGTCAACTTGTAAAAGTAGAATTTTGTGTTCATTAATTTTATGTTAATATTTGAGTGATTATTCTTGAATAAGTTGTGACATCACAGTACAGTTTCTATCCTACTATGACAAAGCGGCATGTAGACATTGTTGGTAAAGGTGTATGTTTGTGTTTATGAGAAATCATCTGAGAGAGTATAAGTTCTTCATTGCTCTCATAGACTGTGTCTGTGATTAGGGTTAGTGAGAGTTTTTTGCGACGACTCTCCTTTTGGGTGTGACTCCGATTGGGCCATGTTTGAAGTGGCGCTGATGAGGTAGAAGGAGGGGAGCGGCAAATTTTCAAACCCCACAGGATTCGCTTCAGGTGGGTGGGCGCGTGCCGTGGAGGTGGGTGCTCGAAGCTTGCTTGAAGGACATACAATTAGTTGGTCCTCGTAGGTTAGAGTGAGAGCTGATTATATATACTGGTCATGTCGCTTCATGT
Source organism: Hemerocallis citrina (assembly GCA_017893485.1). NCBI lineage: Eukaryota > Viridiplantae > Streptophyta > Magnoliopsida > Asparagales > Asphodelaceae > Hemerocallis > Hemerocallis citrina. The sequence continues at coordinate 285,493,234 of CM030364.1, read as the reverse complement.
TTTTTTCTGTCTGTAGGTTGTAACTTGCTCCAGCATACTGGGGTTGTTTTGTTAATTTCTTATTAATGAAACAGGGTGGCCTTATTCCACCTTTTCCATCAAAAAAAAGACATTGTTGGTAAAGGGAGGACTCGGATTTTAGACTAAACTAAGTAATAGCTTAAAAAATCGAAGGGGGAAAAAAAAAACATCTCTAACTTCTAACTTAGTTTTTTTTTCTTAATTCTATTAGAAAATTTATGCACAATGTATACGTATCATTGCATCAATCAATACTGCATGGAGCACTTGCTACTTATAAAAATCACAAGTAATCATATATAAGATTAGTTACTTGTAGGTTCAGATTTCTGAAAACTGTAGCTCCTACTGTTTATAAAAATCACCGAAAACTTCATACTTCATGAAAATTAATTTGATTTCTTAGACTCAAAAGAAAAATTAATAAATCTACTTCAAATTCTTAGTTTTGAGTTTCCTCAAAATACTGCATATAAGAGGTTAAAATAGTAAAAAACTGGAAGCTATACAAATTTTAAGAGACAAGAGAAAATGTCAACGAGTCTTAAGTTTGAATTTATTTAAAATATTACACAATACCCAAATCTCATAAAATTTTGAAGAGATGTTATAGACATATATATGATACACATACGTATAAAAGTTTAGCTCTAGATTCCGTCCAATTAAAGAGGAATCATTTTTGGATGTAAGCATGATATTTATGACAGAATTATAGAATGTCATGTTTCAGTTTTTAATCAGGAATGAGTTCAGATTTATTTAAAATATCAAATGACATAAAAAAATTATGATATTTTTAAGAGATGTTATAGCCATATATGAGATACACATATAAAAGTTTCAGCTTTAGATTCTATTTAGTTCGAGAGAAATAATTTTTGAAAGTAAGTTTAAAATCCAGAACAGAAACTGTAAAACGTTTCCAAGTTAATCTTACCATAATTTTACACAATTAATTAACAATTAACACATAATCTAAGCATGAAAACTCATCCAATACAACATATATATCTTCTCTAACATGCATACACCCTAAATATAGCTGAAATTAAAGTAGTAAAGTTGTTATCCACCTATAGCCTTTGTATTCGATTACTTCTAAGCTCTTCGAAAAGTTCTAACAGCAGAAAAATACATTATTACTATCGTTTCTTATGTTATTAATCTATAACTCATGAAATAAAATAAAGTTTCTAAGTTTTTCTTATGAAAATTTTCACTCCAAATAGTTAGGGTCCGTTTGTTTTGATATCCAGAATAGAGTATTCAGAATACTCTATTCAGAATAGGCGTTTGTTTTAAGTGTTATTCAGAATTGATATTCAGAATACTCATACCCCCTATTTTCCAAAACACCTCCTTTCCAAAACACCTCCTTTACTCTCTTTATTATTATTATTATTATTATATATTATTATTATTATTATTATATATATTATTATTATTATTATTATTATTATTATATATATTATTATATATATTATTATTATATATTATTATTATTATTATTATTATTATTATATATTATTATTATATATATTATTATTATATATATTATTAATATTATTATATATATTATTATTATATATTATTATTATATATATTATTATTATTATTATTATATATATTATTATTATTATATATATTATATATATTATATATATTATATATATTATTATTATTATATATATTATTATTATATATATTATTATTATTATATATATATTATTATTATTATTATATATATTATTATTATATATATTATATATATTATATATATTATATATATTATTATTATTATTATTATTATTATTATTATTATTATTATTATTATTATTATTATTATTATTATTATTATTATTATTATTATTATTATTATTATTATTATTATATATATTATTATTATTATTATTATTATTATTATTATTATTATATATATTATATATATTATATATATTATTATTATTATATATATTATTATTATTATATATATTATTATTATTATTATTATTATTATTATATATATTATTATTATTATTATTATTATTATTATTATTATTATTATTATTATTATTTCAAATTGATAGTCAAAATTGTCAGAAATATAACCGAACAGCTTTTAAACACTCTTTTTCAGAAAAACAGCTTTCAGATAATAGTTTTTTTATTTTTATTAATTTTATTATTATTATTATTATATATTATTATTATTATTATTATTATTATTATTATTATTATATATATTATTATTATTATTATAATTATTTTTATTATTTTTATTATTATTATTATATATATTATTATTATATATATTATTATTATTATTATTATTATTATTATTTATTATTATATATTATTATTATTATTATTATTATTATTATTATTATTATTATTATTATTATTATTATTATTATTATCATTATTATTTATTATTATTATTATATATATTATTATTATTATTATGTATATTATTATTATTATTATATATATTATTATTATTATTATTATTATTTCAAATTGATAGTCAAAATTGTCAGAAATATAACCGAACAGCTTTTAAACACTCTTTTTCAGAAAAACAGCTTTCAGATAATAGTTTTCAGCTAAAAATATAACCGAACAGCTTTTAAACACTCTTTTCCAGAAAAACAGCTTTCAGAATACAGTTTTCAGCTAGAAATATAACCGAACAGCTTTTAAACACTCTTTTTCAGAAAAACAGCTTTCAGATAATAGTTTTCAGCTAAAAATATAACCGAACAGCTTTTAAACACTCTTTTTCAGAAAAACAGCTTTCAGAATACTGTTTTCAGCTAGAAATATAACCGAACAGCTTTTAAACACTCTTTTTTAGAAATACAGCTTTCAGATAATAGTTTTCAGCTAAAAATATAACCGAACAGCTTTTAAACACTCTTTTTCAGAAAAACAGCTTTCAGATAACAGTTTTCAGCTAGAAATATAACCGAACAGCTTTTAAACTCTCTTTTTCAGAAAAACAGCTTTCAGATAACTGTTTTCAGCTAAAAATATAACCGAACAGCTTTTAAACACTCTCTTTCAGAAAAAACAGCTTTCAGATAACAGTTTTCAGCTAGAAATATAACCGAACAGCTTTTAAACTCTCTTTTTCAGAAAAACAGCTTTCAGATAATTGTTTTCAGCTAGAAATATAACCGAACAGCTTTTAAACACTCATTTTCAGAAAAACAGCTTTCAGAATACAGTTTTCAGCTAGAAATATAACCGAACAGCTTCTAAACTCTCTTTTTCAGATAAACAGCTTTCAGAATATCAATATTCAGAATACAATATAAACAAAAAGCTTTTAAACTCATATTCAGAATAACTCTATTCAGAATACTCTATTCAGAATACTCAATTCAGAATACTCTATTCAAAATACTCAATTCAGAATACTTATTATTATATATATTATTATTATTATTATAATTATTTTTATTATTTTTATTATTATTATTATATATATTATTATTATATATATTATTATTATTATTATTATTATTATTTATTATTATTATATATTATTATTATTATTATGATTATTATTATTATTATTATTATTATTATTATTATTATCATTATTATTTATTATTATTATTATATATATTATTATTATTATTATGTATATTATTATTATTATTATATATATTATTATTATTATTATTATTATTTCAAATTGATATTCAAAATTGTCAGAAATATAACCGAACAGCTTTTAAACACTCTTTTTCAGAAAAACAGCTTTCAGATAATAGTTTTCAGCTAAAAATATAACCGAACAGCTTTTAAACACTCTTTTCCAGAAAAACAGCTTTCAGAATACAGTTTTCAGCTAGAAATATAACCGAACAGCTTTTAAACACTCTTTTTCAGAAAAACAGCTTTCAGATAATAGTTTTCAGCTAAAAATATAACCGAACAGCTTTTAAACACTCTTTTTCAGAAAAACAGCTTTCAGAATACTGTTTTCAGCTAGAAATATAACCGAACAGCTTTTAAACACTCTTTTTTAGAAATACAGCTTTCAGATAATAGTTTTCAGCTAAAAATATAACCGAACAGCTTTTAAACACTCTTTTTCAGAAAAACAGCTTTCAGATAACAGTTTTCAGCTAGAAATATAACCGAACAGCTTTTAAACTCTCTTTTTCAGAAAAACAGCTTTCAGATAACTGTTTTCAGCTAAAAATATAACCGAACAGCTTTTAAACACTCTCTTTCAGAAAAAACAGCTTTCAGATAACAGTTTTCAGCTAGAAATATAACCGAACAGCTTTTAAACTCTCTTTTTCAGAAAAACAGCTTTCAGATAATTGTTTTCAGCTAGAAATATAACCGAACAGCTTTTAAACACTCATTTTCAGAAAAACAGCTTTCAGAATACAGTTTTCAGCTAGAAATATAACCGAACAGCTTCTAAACTCTCTTTTTCAGATAAACAGCTTTCAGAATATCAATATTCAGAATACAATATAAACAAAAAGCTTTTAAACTCATATTCAGAATAACTCTATTCAGAATACTCTATTCAGAATACTCAATTCAGAATACTCTATTCAAAATATCAAAACAAACGCACCCTTAGTTTCTCATCTAGGCTTATGTAGGCTTATGTAGATATTTATAAGCCTAAATATGCACTATACCATCCAACTCATTAATTCACCTCGCCTAACTCTAGATTCTAATTAATTCCACCTCTCTAAATCTCCCCTATGCCACTTACTAGCCAGAATCATGTATAATATAACAAGTTTGATAATTTCATTAATGCTCGTTTTGTGATAATCATTTCCTAAAAGTCGCTAACACAATTGCTCTTAAGTCCTTATTCAAAAATAAAATATTAAATATGCATATGGTCATTCCCAAATATTTATATTTTACAAACTAACATCTGAAAATAATTAAGGTATTACATAAGAAATCTCTAATATTATAATGGGAGAAGGCCTTAGTGTCATTTGTCATTTTGTCATTCTACCAATATGTGCAATGCACGTACATCACTAATATAAAAGAGGTTTCCACTTCAAATCCTTCCTACGTCAGAGTTTTTACTTTTATTTTTTGAAATTATTAAAACGTGCATCGCACGTGTAAATTACTAGTTATATATAATTGTATAAAATACTGGTGTATAACATATGTGGATGCAAAATTATTTTAGCTCAATTTTGCGAAGTGTTCCAAAGACAATTGAAAGTTACAGTAAAGTTACTAGAGATCAATGATTCATCATCTCTTAATTATACATAGTAACAAGGTCTCGGAAAATAGGTAAACTACATAACATGTTTTTTCTGGATGAAAATTTCCTAAAATCAAACAATAGTTTGGATGTGCAAGTGCATGTTCTAGTGCCAAGGGTAGGACGTAATAAAGGGCGCAAAAATAGCAATTGATGATTAATTATTGTTACTAGGTACAGTAAATAAATGTCTTCAGTGTAATCATTTTTCTTTCAATCGTCATCTGTCTCAGACTCCTGCAGACGAGGTCAACATAACATTTGCAGTCACTATTTCCTGGAAAAAAAAACAAAAAATGAAGATACTAACAAACTAAAGCATACACGACTTAATTCAATTAATATCGAGGATTCTACAGCATATATGTGTTAACATTAGCTATAGAAAATTAACTATTGCGACCTTCATCTATCTCTCTCAGTTGCATTCACTACAAACAGGAAGACGGGAAGACGTTTCCGGCATTTTTTTAGCCCATTCCCGGTGTTTTTAAATGGCGATCTTGAGGCAGGCGACGGTTTCGAAAAGCGCCGCCACAAGCGTCGGGGATATCCCCGCCGGAAATGCGAAAGGTCTTTTCCGGCGTTTGCAAACACCAAGGTAGATAATAAGCCTATTTCGGCGTTTCCAAACGCCGGGATAGAGTAATTTTCATTTTTAAATTTTTTTCCATTAAATAGCATATCCCAGATTGATTTCAATAATTATCCACAAATATAATTGATTCCAATTATTACTTAAACTTTTAATATTAGCATACACTTTACATTCTCAATATCACTATTGTTCATAACGAACCTCCTTTCAAACAAGTTTCAAGTAAAACATCCTTCTTTTTCTCATTTACTCTTCCTATTTCACACAGTAGCTTCATCAAGGATCAGGGAGGTATGCACATCATGTTGATCAAATTAATAAATGAAAAATTAAAAAAAGATGAGCAAAAAAGAAAGAAGAAGAAAAATAAAGGTTGAGCTATACCAACCTTTACAATGTGATGATCTGAAGTCCCTTTCGATGAAACAACTCCATTGATCCTGGGACGAATTTCTACTGCGAATTGGCTGATGCTAGAATGTAATCAACTCTTGTCCCATACTTGCATGTCCCATGTGCATCTGCAGTTGAAGCAACAGTATTAGAACACAACGGAGTTGAGGTGAAGTACAGTCAGGGCCGGCCCCAGTATGGAGGCAGGTAAGGCGGCCGCCTCGGGCCCCAGCAGAATTTGCGATTTTTGGGGCCCCCAATTTTAAACTTCCCTTGTAAATATAGGCACGTATTTCGCGCGTAAAAAAAAATATATGTTATTAGGGGCCCCATTTCGGAAGTTCGCCTAGGGCTCCTGGGAACTCAGGGCCGGCCCTGAGTACAGTGATGCTATCAGTTCTAAAGAAGGGTTAAGATTTGTGACTTCGTTTCATGATGATAAATGAAAGGCTAAATTTATACACGAAGAACATGACCAGTATATACCAGAATATACTGGTCATATTGAAGGTTGTTCCTGATCATTATAACTTCAAGATTTATATCTTCAAGATGGTTTTTAAGTTTTTTTCTAAATGCATGTGATTTGTGTTCTTGAACCTTAATAATGTGCCTAACCAAATGAAGTTTTTCATGATCATTAGGGTGTGCTTTGGACATATTATCACCTATTTCTGGTAATAATAACTCAATTTGTTATGGGATATTGACAGTGTTCTTTCCTTTAGAAATTTAATTTCATATGGTTCAAATAGAGAGAACAAAGGTCATCCTCTTATTTAACTCATCATATAATTGTGTTCTTTATCTTGTTCATCCTCAATCCGAATCAGAATCCCCCACAAAGCCACATTCTATCTTTCAATCTTCTTAACAAAGACCAGACAATAGTACAATACACTAAATCCATGATGATGTATTCATTGTCCTAATCAAGTATACCCCTTGTATGTATATATGTGTATCATCTATGTCTTCACCATTTGGTTTGAGAGACAAATGCCATGTGGTAGCCTTATAGTCATGAACATCAAAGCTTTGAGGTTATGACAAACTAGCTCCTCACCTATTGCTATGCTATGAGCCCCAATAGTGAAGGTAATGACTACCTGAGAGCATCTGTAGTCGTTGAGATCTAAAATTTCCATATTGGACATTTAGAAATAGGAAAAATGACTTCTCACTGCAGTCGCTGTTACTCATATTTTGAGAAAAAATGGACGGACGCAAGAACTAACTTCTTGCGTCCGATACAATTTTTAAATTTTTTTACACGGACACAAGATGATCTTGTGTTGGAAACATTTTTTATTTTAAATTTTTATTCACGGATCCGATACATTTAAAAAAAATGCACGGACGCTTAAATCTTCTTGCGTGCGAGAATTAAAAAAAAAAAAACCCACGGACGCAAGACATTCCTGCGTCCAGCCAATTTACTGTTATGGACAAACTAGCTCCTCACCTATTGCTATGCTATGAGCCCCAATAGTGAAGGTAATGACTAACTGAGAGCATCTGTAGTCGTCGTTGAGATCTAAAATTTCCATATTTGACATTTAGAAATAGGAAAAATGACTTCTCACTGCAGTCGTTGTTACTCATATTTTGAGAAAAATGGACGGACGCAAGAACTTACTTCTTGTGTCCGATACAATTTTTAAAATTTTTTTGCACGGACACAAGATGATCTTTGTGTTGGAAACATTTTTTATTTTAAATTTTTTTTCACGGATCCGATACATTTTTAAAAAAAAATGCACGGACGCTTAATCTTCTTGCATGCGAGAATTTAAAAAAAAAAAAAAAAACCCCACGGACGCAAGACATTCTTGCGTCCAGCCAATTTACTGTTAATTTCCATCTGACCATGCATTAATCACTTTGACCATGCATTAATCAACAACTTAATCTGATCTAAAGGTTAATTAATAACTAATTTAACCTTAATTAATTCTTAAATTTTAACTAAATCTTATTTAAATGATAATCTTTATACACGGACGCTAGATGGTTTTGCATCCCTCGATTTTTTTTTAATTTTTTAATGCACGGATGCAAGATGTTTATAGGTCCGTATTTTTTAAATTAAAAAAATATCGGACGCTTAATCATCTTGCGTCCGATCACCCAAATTATTTTTTTTTTCTTTTTTGGACGCGTGAGCATCTTGCGTCCAATCTCATTTTTAACGTCAGACGCAACATCATCTCCCGATTCTCATATTTGGAAAATTCCTATTTCTGCTCTCATATATAGAAGTTTACTGTTCCCCAATTTCCAAGGTACGACTATAGCTCAATTTTTTTTATTTTTTCAAAAATTTTTAAATATAACCAACGACTAAAGATGCTCTAAGTCATGACCAATTCCTTCCATAATTGATCAAGGGTGGGCTCCATTGTGTTTGCGCATGTTATTTGCAGGAACTGGTATCTAATAATTGGGGTGTTGGGATACACATGCCCTAGTCTTCTTGAAGCTCAATGGAAGTTGGTTTGAGTAGGGTGAGCTATTCTTCAAGATGTAAATCTTGATGCCACCTTATTTCCCCAGTATTAGCCTACCCCTAAACTAAAACTAAAAGGACATGTTGTTAGTATATTTTTGACCATGTAGTACTGGTATCTTCATTTGGGGAAACATCCCAAGACACATAGATATGCAGTAACAAAGCAGGATCAGGCTTATAAGGGCGAGTTCCTTACTCGATGCTGGACAAAACTGCATCTAAAAATATATAGTCTATTTAAATGGAAAAAAAAAGGATTTGAAGTGGAGATAATCAATTAGCAAAAAGTATATTTTCATGAAATCGCAAATTTAAGTTCATCAGCATGATAATATAGTGGCGTTCCAAGCCAATGTTATTATTCAGGACTCGGGAAATTCTACCTCCCAAATATTCTTTCTTAATCGGATAGTCAAACGATTTAGATCAAATACAATGCAAAATATAGTTTAGTAAACAGAATGCAGAAATTAATCGTCAAATCTTAACATAAGGCGAATGGTTTAGTTGCATATTATTGTTAAGACAACTAGACTCCAGAATGCTCACATCCAAAGTAACTGCCCATAAACTCCTTAATCACCCTAAATTGCTGTCAACGAACACATATGCTAAACTAACTGAACAAAGAGGAAAGAACTTCAACAACCTTCTCACAAACAGTATAAATAGCTTTGTAAGCAAACCTAGTATGCTAAGGATGTAATGTACATACATGGTTAAGAGTTTTCATGATGATAAACTACGAGTTTCAAGACTGATTAAGAAGGTATAAACAATCTAGCATACAAACAACAGTTTGGCGATAAACTCTTCCATTAAAATAGTAGAGATGTATTGTCACCCAACAGTACCTTCCTACGATCTTTCTCACGTTCGCAAGTTGGAATGGCATGTAGAAACAACAGTTGCAAATTATCAAGCATGTTCCTTCCTTTTTGAGCTTCCACTCTTCACAAATTACCTCTATAGAATAAACACTTATTTTATAAATGAACGACGCTTTCGTAAATTTATGTTGTAAATAAATTTGAATTTAAGGATAATATGATAACTGAATAATTAATTAGAAATGAATGGTTAATTAACTATCACTTAAATATGTATGACTGAAATTAGATTAATTAAGTTGGTTTTGACACGCACTCAAATCTTGTGAGTTATACTAGTAGAGATTTTTTTCTCATTTTTTAACATTTCTTTTAAATCCAACCACTTCCTAACGGACCTATATTTAAATCCAACCACTTCCTAAAGGACCTATATTGTTTTCCTTTGAAATCATAAATGAATTTTCGCCTCAATGTATAAGAATGTCTTTTGGGACAAGGGTATAGTTGAGGAACAACTTTAAGGTAGGGAATAAATCAATAAAATCTTAATATTAAATAGAATATTTTTCTAAAAAAGTAATTATCTTTAAATGATTGACTTCTATAGTATTTATGTTTGTGATTGATCATTGATGTGCTTCTGATTATATCTATATATTATGCTAATAAGAGAGAGAATGTACTTCCTCTCTTATTCCTTCATTTTGAAATATCTCGAACACGTGCACACACTCAGCCACTACCTCTGCTTAATTTCCGACCTTCCGATCGTCTAGATGCACGAAGACGTGCGTAATCGAGGCTCCCGATCGCGCCACGTCGCCACTCAATCATGCATGTCAATTCACTCAGCGGGCGAGTCCATTACGTGATCAACGTCCCAAGTCGTTCCATATATCACCACATCATCCGGACACCTGATTCCACTCAGCGGGCGAGCACAGGCTCAATGCAATCCAGATCGCTCCAAAAATCGTCCCAGCTTGATAAATCAAAAAATTTCACAAAAATGATTTAAAATTAGGAAATTAAATAAAAATTTTCAAAATTTATTATTAAATTTGAAATTTTAATTAGAAATTTTGAAAAATGATCAAAATTTTGGAATTTATACAATATATTATGGCTAAACCACTTTTGTCTAGGATTTTCCTCATTTTTCCTTTTTAAAATAAAAAAAGTTGGGCAAATATAGGAGAAAAATCCTCACTCTTACTCCATCCAAATTGGAATTGGAATCTTCATTATTATATAGATGTTATTAGATGAATTTTACAATTTTTTTTATAATTATTTTCTTACTTAAAAAATAATTATGTGCATTATTGCACGGGTTATACTATATATTATATTATATTATATTATATTATATTATACTCAGTATAAGTTTGTGCAATATTGCTCAAAGATACACTAGTCTAATACCGAAGAGGTTGTCTTCTAATCTCTAGCATATTATCATGTCGGTGATATTTTTTGTTATAGAAGAGCTCCAACACAGGATGCATCATTTGACAGAAGCCAAATGATGGCTTTAAGCCTTTAACCTTGTGCTGGGGGTAAAGTCATTCAAATTGGCCAATCATGCAAATGACAAAATTAAGCAATGTACACTCAAGACATTCTATTAATTCTGTGGACCCAAATAGTGGTGGTGATTGTTGAAGAGATGAGAGAGAGAGATTTGTTTACTTACATCTATAAAATAATTAAAACTCAATTTAAATTAATTTGTTGAAATGGAAAGTTAACGGATCAATTATTACACAATGAATTTAACTGTGTTAGTCAAATAAAAGTTAGGTGTCAAAAAAAACTTAATTAGTAGGGTGAAGTACCAAAACATAAGTTTTGGAAACCACCACCAGAGATACCTCCACGGCTCCACCGCCTTCGCCGCCCCCTCCACCTCCGACAGAACAGTCCCTCCCATCTGACCGGCCACAAGATTTTCTCAACTGGCCGTCATCGTTCTTCTCAACCCTAGATCGGTTACAGGACAAAATCACAACCGGTTTTCGAACTACCTTTCCTTCAACTCAGTTAGCAACAAAAATCAATAATAATAATAATGATAATCAAACGGATCTCAGATGAAATTCCCAACCCACTGCAAACTCTTAAATCCCCCAAAAAAATCAAAAAAATAGCAAACCTCTGAGATTCGATAAATTAGGCTTTGGAAACCACCACCAGAGCTACCTCCACAGCCGCAACCCCCCCTTCCGCCTGGCCGACCGCCAAATTACCTCTGCTGGCCGCCGTCGTTCTTCTAAACCCTAGATTGATTATAGAACATAATCACAACCGCTTTTCGAACTACTCTTCCTTCAACTCTTTGCTATCCTTAGCAAATCACAACAACAAACCGAACAGATCTCAGAAGAAATTCCCAACCCATTGCAAACCCTAGAATCAAAAAAAAAAAAAAAAGCAAACCTCTGAGATTCGATGAATTAAGGTTTGGAACGCCCCAATCTCGCGGATTAGGAACATCGATCGATCATCCATGGCGAAGGCAATCTGAGGAGAGAGAGAGAGATAGATATGAGAGAGAAAGGGAAAGAAAGAAGAGGAGATAGAGAGGATTGAATTGGTTTTTATGACAGATAAACAAAGGAGAGACGAGGAGATTTGGGTGAGAGGGTTTGGGGTTTTGGTTTTGGTTTGTTTTGTTTTTATAAAAAATGTGTGGATTTCTTGTGTTAATGTATATGAGAATTCCTACTTTGCTCTACTTTTTCTATTTCAAAATGAAGGAAGGGGAGAGGTGATAGCCCTATTATTATTATATATAGATATAATTTCTATCTCAATGTATAAAATTGGCTTTTGAGACAAGGATGGTAGATGAAAAATTTTCAAATAGAGAATAAATCAATAAATCAATAAAATCTGAATGATTAATGGATAATCTTGTTAGGAATTGTGGCCAAAAAATACACATAGGCACTGAATACTTGAAGTTGAAAAAGAAGAGGAAGAGATAAAAAAGCAAGAGAAGACAAACAACGAGTAGAAGAATGCAATCTAGAGAGTTGCGGTTGACCGCGCGGTCTACCGACCGGGGGTGCGGTTGACCGACCCAATCTGCTGAGAGTTCTTCGAGTGTACATGTCCAGCATAGGGGGTGACGGTCAACCGTGCAGTCGTCCGGTCGTGTCTCGGGTTTGGCTTTACACGTTGCGGTCGACCGACCTTGGGCGTGCGGTCGACCGATTTCGGCGCTAATTATTTTTGGGCTTACGAGTTTAAGGCCCAATTGCTGGATTTGTATTTATCTTTTAGGGTTTACTTGGGGACTATATATATGGCTGTAGACTCTAGAGTTTAAATATCTGAAAAGATCCAAATAGAGATATTTGGTGAGCCGTTATCATTGTTCAACTTCAAGAGGGGATTGTGCCGAGTATTTCAAAGGTGAGAGAGAGAGATTGAGAGTTGTAATCTATTTTGTAATCTTTGTATTTCTTGGGCAATAAGTATTGGTTATCTCTGCATATTGTGTTCTTGTGAGATCTTGCATATATTGTGGTGGCTTGTTCTTGGCTCATCTAAGTCTTGGAAGTTTCTTTTTCTTGTGCTGTGTTTCCGCTATTAGCACTACGAGTTGTGGGGTAGATTCTTCAACAAGTGGTATCAGAGCAACTAGGTTCGAGATGGCCTATAACAAGTCGAATATCGAGAGATTCGATGGGAGTAACTTCGCAATGTGGAAGATTCAGATGATAGCGTATCTTCGTCAGAAAGATCTTGATGGTCTGTTGTTTAATGAGAAACCGACAGGTGCAGACAAGGATGCAAAGGAATTGATATAGTGAAATCGTTTGGATCAGAAGGCACTGGGGCATATTTAATTGGGACTGAGTAGGAAGGCATTATTTCTTATCTCGAAGGCAAAAACCACAAAGGAGGCTATGGAGATTCTCACGGATATGTATGAGAAACCGTCGGCATCTAATCAAATTCTTCATCTGAAGAAATTGGTTAATATGAAGTTGAGAGAAGGAAGTTCAGTAGCAGAGCATGCGAACAATTACTGTATAGTTTATAACTAGATGGAAGCTCCAGGTTTAAAGTTTTTAGAGAGGGGACAGTCATTGTTACTTCTATCTACTTTATCCGATAGTTATGGTACGGTGGAACAGACTATTACAGGTACCATGACAGATTCGACGACTCTACAGGATGTTGTGAGTAGCATTCTGAAAGAGAAGGTGAGAAGGATGAGAAACGGGGGATATTCATCATCTTCTAGAGATTCCGTAATGTACGTTGAGAAGAGACGTGGGAGATCTAAGAGCAGTCGAAGAAGAAAGGATCAGAATAGTTCATCTGAAAGTGGGTCTGATGACAGCGATGGAGGACATGGGCCTGAGTGCTGGTATTGTCACAAGAAGGGTCACATGATGCACAGTTGTAAGGCTTATATGAAAAAGAAGCAGGAGAAACCGACGAGAGATACCCCAAAGGAAGCTTAAGTGGGGCTTATTGAGGATCTATGCTTATCAGCTCGGGAGGAGTTGGGAACTTGGTGTATTGATTCGGGAGCTTCTTTTCATTGCACTCCGAGAAGAGAGGTATTTGATGACTACAAAGATGGTTCTTTTGGAGATGTGATCGTGGGGATTGATCACCAGTGTTCTGTACATGGGGTTGGTAGTTTTTGCGTGAAAGCCAATGATGATCAAAATATTGTCTTGCGGGAGACAAGGCATGTCCCAGACTTGAAGAAAAATCTTATCTCGAATGGACGGCTAGACAAAGAGGGGTTGTCTATTACAGTTGGTAGTGGGGAGTGGTGTATAGCTGCAGGTTCAAAAAGTGATTGCAAAAGAAAAGCGTGAGGAAACGTTGTATTTGCTTAGAGACGTGAGGGGCGTTTCTCTTATAGTTGACTCTCAGTCGGAATCGAGTAGTAGGTTATGTGGGGTGCAACCGTCTTTCAGTTGTGGAGGGGAGGTTACTAATTTAGTGGAAACTACTGTCCATGGAAGTGATCCTAGAGGGCAAGATGTTGCTGCGGTGAGGGTACTTTGCAATATGACAGTTGAAGGTTCAAGTCGCTCTTGTGTGATAGAGAGCAATGGTATTGATATGGGGGGTGATGTCGATGAGGGTAACTGAATTGGGACTGTAGGGATTGAACAGTTTGAGGATCTTGTGGAGGTGTCGTCCACGGAGACTTCTAATGTAGAGGGTGCATTGAGAGGTTTTGAACCATGTCCGGTGTTGATGGAGATTTTGCGAGTTAGAGTCCCATAACACAGAATTCGACATGTGAGGTTATTTCTCCAATATTCGTGCTCTATGCGATTGGTGCACATCCTTTATGAGGTGATGAGGAGTGATTGGTGCACTCCACGTGGAGTGGCGAAGGTGCTCTTCATGATAGTGGGAAGTACTTGAGTCTTCCATAAAAGTGGGAGATTGGAAGAGATAATGCGGGGTAAAGATTACAATAACTTTGAAGGGTTGTGTATTTGGCCAAACTGAGAGATTGTTAGGAATTGTGGCCTCAAATACACGTAGGCACTGTGTACTTGAAGTTAGAGAAGAAGATGACACAAAGAAGCAAGAGAAGACAAACAGCGAGTAGAAGATTGCAGTCTGAAGAGTTGCAGTCGACCGACCGGGGGTGCGGTTGACCGACCCAATCTGCAGAGAGTTCTTCGAGTTTATAGGTCCAACAGAGGGGGTGACGGTCGACCGTGTAGTCAACCGGTCGTATCTCGAGTTTGGCTCTACACGTTACGGTCGACCGACTTTGGCGTTGATTGTTTTTGGGCTTACGAGTTTAAGGCCCAATTGCTGAATTTTTAGTGTTACCTGGGAGCTATATATATGGCTGTAGACTCTAGGATTTAGATATCTGAAAAGATCCAAATAGAGATTTAGTGAGCCGTTATCATTGTTCAACTTCAAGAGGGAACTGTGTCCAGTGTTTCAAAGGTGAGAGAGAGAGATTAAGAATTGTAATCTCTTTTGTAATCTTTGTATTTCTTGGAGAATAAGAAGTATTAGTTATCTCTGTATATTGATTGTGTTTTTGTGAGATCTTGCATATATTGTAGTGTCTTGTTATTGGTTCATCTAAGTCTTGGAAGATCTATTGCTTGTGATGTATTTCCGCTATTAGCACGAGTTATGGGGAAGATTCTTCAACAAATCTGTCAAAAAAAAGAAGTAATTATCTTTAAAGGATTGATGTCTTTAGTATTTATGAAATTTATTGGATTAATAATAAATTATGTTCTAATTTTGGTTCTAAAAATAATCTTACTTTAAATTTAAGTTGATGTAGATATAAAATATGTTTGTGGTTGATCATTGACGTGCCCCAAATCTATAACACTGACGTCTTCTAGTTTCTAGCATATTATTATGTTCGTGATCTTTTTTATTACACATGACCTCTAAGATAGAATCACATCGAAGCCAAACGAAGGCTTCAACCTTTTGTGGGGTACAGTCTTTCAAATTGGGCTAGTCATGGAGTTTAACGATGGACACCCAGACATTCTATTAAGTCTGTGGAGCCAAATAGTAGCTTGTTCTACCATCTAAAACTAAACACGACAACGCAAATTTCTGCCATCCCATCTATTCTTGTTCTGTGTAAGTTTCAAATTTCTGCCATCCCATCTATTCTTGTTCTGTGTAAGTTAACTTGTTAAAGTAGAATCTTGTGTTAATTAATTTCATGTTAATATTTGAGTGATTAATCTCGAATAAGTAGTGAAATAATAGTACAGTACCTATCCTACGACAAAGCAGCATGCAGACATTGTTGGTAAAAGGTCTCAGATTTTAGATCAAACTGCTTAGTAGCTGGGACAAAAGAAGAAGTAAAACAACTTCTGTAACTTCTCACTTAGTTCTTTTTCCTTCTTAATTCTACTAGAAAAATTATGGGCACTGCATAGATATAGGGCCGGCCCCACCATTGAGGCGGATGAGACGGCCGCTTTAGGCCCCCTTGAGGGGCCACAAATTTGTAATTCTCTTGTAAATATAGGCACGTATTTTGCGCGTAAAAAAAATATTGTTATTAGAGGCCCTCAAAAATAATTATTTGAGGCTTTAAATTTTTTTAAAAAATTATTTGGATTTAGGCTTGAAGACTTGAATTGAATTTGATACTTTAAATTTGGGGAATTTAAAACAAATTTATATATTTTGCTTTCAACAATGTGTAAATTTCTTGCATACATGTTATTTTTTTATTTTTTATTAGTATATGGAGGGCTCCATTTCCGGAGTTCACCCTCGGCCCCGGAAACTCAGGGCCAGCCCTGCATACATATCATTATATCAATCAGTGCTAAAGAGTGGTTCCCAGACGTTAATCCAAAATTACAAATAAAGTTATTAGAGATCGATGATTCATCTCTTAATTTATACATAGTAACGAGGTCTTGGGAAAAAGTAACTACATAACATTTTTTCTGGACGAAAGTTTTCTAAAATCAAACAATAGTTTGATGTGGAAGTGCATGTTCTGAAAATTTCACCAAGGATAGGATGTTAAGCAAGCAAAGACAACAATTCACGATTAATTATTGTTACTAGGTACGACTACATAAATGTCTACTATAAAGCACGGATACTCTGCGGAGGTCGCGTACCAAGTATCCAATACGTATTGGACACCATACGCGTCCGATACGTATCGGGAGTAATTAAAAAAAATTAAAAAATATCGGATACTCTCCCAATACGCGGGGATACGCAGTCGATAGGCGGGATACGCCGCGGATACGTTTTTGGTTTTTTTTTTTTTTTTTTCGTTCGGCCTGGCCCAAGCCCATCTTTCCCCTTTTTATTTCTCTTTCTCACCCTGATCTCTCTCTCACCGCTCTTCTCGCTCTCTCTCACCCCGATGTACATATTCGAAACCCTAGTCCTCCTCTCTCTCTCTCTCTCTCCCCGACCGTAACCATAGATGGCTAGCCCTCTTCTTCCTCTCTCACCCTGATCGCCAATCGAAAGTCGAAACCCTAGCCATTGGCCCTCTCTCTCTTTCTCCAATCTCCTCCCACTCTCTCTCACCTCGATCGAATCCCTAGCCCGCTTCTCTCTCTCACCCTGATCGGCGATTGAAACCCTAGCAAGACTGAAATCCCCTCTCTCTCTCTCTCTCACCCTTAGATAAAGCCTAAAGGTACTTTGAAATTTTTTATTTTCAATTATTCATTTGTTATATTGGGAATACTGGATTAGGGATTGTTATTAGAGTGCAGATTTTCAATTATTCATTTGTTATTAGAGTGCAACCTCAAGTAGCCTGAGAATCTGAGATTGAAATTTTTTGCCGTAATAAGTCACTTTTTAAAGATGATGAGAGTGAATACTTTTCTGGAAATGATGTATGTTTGGGAATGCATTGCTGTGGTCAATACAGGATCATTTTAATAAATGTGTGGATGCATTGCTGTGGTCGAACTTGATTGTGGCATGTAAATAATGAACTGTAGTAATAACCACACCACAGGAGCTAGGAATTTAGAGTATTAGACTACAGATTCAGTTTTTTTTGCCATAATTTAGTTTTCTGTTGATTGTATTTTTAATTTAAATGATTGAAGAAATTATATCGGAAGATGTAAATGTTAGTTAATTAGACATTTAGACTAGATTAGATTACTAGATTAGAGATTGTTAGTTTGTTACTTGAGTGATTATCATTTCTCATTTCGTAATGTTAGTTTGTTACTAGAGTGATTCTCAATTTCTCATTTGTTACAGATTAGGGATTGTTACTTGTTAGTTAGTTTATATCATATTTAGTAATTAGTAATGTTTTTTAGAGGATACTAGAGTGATTCTCATTTCTCACATACATGCCGCTTTAAGAAAATATTACAAAAACAAAATAACATTACATAATTGTCATAAATTTAACAAATGGTATTCATGAACTCCTTGTAAGTTATCCCTATATAGGCCTCTTTCTTTTTGTCATATTTTTATTAATGCAATTTTATATTGTCTATGTATAACTTAAGGAATTCAATTTTTATTAATAATATATATTAATAATTATTTTTTATTTATTTTATTTAGGCGTATCCTAACGTACTTGCATCCTAGTTTTTGAGAAATCGATGTATCCGGGTACCGTATCGGATACGCGTACCCGTACCCGTGCTTCATAGAATGTCTACACTGTAACCATTTTCATTTGTCTCAGACTCCTACATAGCATTGGTATAAATACCCGAAACCCGGATCCGACCCGGACCCGGCATTGGACCAGAACCGACCCGGCTTATCCGGATCGGGTCCGGGTCCTAAAATGGGACCCATTGTACCTTCCGGTCCGGGTCCGGGCCCGCTCAAAAGAGACCCGACCCGGACCTTTAAAAAACCCAAAAAATCAACATAAAAATAAATATTCTATCCTCATCCCTCCCCTCCTTCCTCAATTCTAAATCTCTCTTCAAAACTCAAAACTCATGCATTTTTCTTCTCTCCTCTATTCTAAATCCTCCACTCACCGCCTCCGCTCGCCGCTCACACTCCCGCTCATATCCGAATGGGTAGAAATATTTTAATTGGACCCGGACCCGGAACCGTACCCGGTCCTTACGGGCCCGGGTCTGAGTCCAATTTTTGGACCCGTAGGGGACCGAGTCCGGGTCCGGGTCCGCTCAAAAGAGACTCGGCCCGGACCCCTTTAAAAAACCCAAAAAATCAACATAAAAATAAATATTTTATCCTCACCCCTCCCCTCTTTTCTCCTCAATTTTAAATCTTCCTCTTCCAAACTCAAAACTCATGCCTTATTCCTCCATTTATTAGAAACATCTGTATGCCTATCTGACGCAGGTTCATCAATGACTAGAGCAAAAGGCTGAATTTGCTTATACCTGAGCAAGGTAAATAGGCTCGACGATTGCCTAAGCTCTCCATACCCTTATTTATTCTTTTTTTCTTTTTAAGTATCTTCTTATATCAATTCAAATTGGTTCATGCCGCTATATAAATAATTATTTTTTAATGTGATGCACCTAACTAAATTTTCATTTCATGTTTTCTTTTTTATGTAGGCCGACATATGATGTTCATGTGTGGAGAATTCTGTCGCTCGATAATATGATTCCATGTTGAAATTACTAAAATATTTTGATACTACAATGTTTAAGTATCTTTTTTTTTTTACGTAGTTATAAACAATAGTTGTTTAGAAAATAAATTTTGCATTTTAACTGTTTGGATTGGAATCTTTTATTATCATGAACAATTTATTTAACTCATCTGTTGTATATATAATTGTGATTTTAAGTATGAAAGATTATTGTGATTGAGTTTGGATGTTCCTTATTGTCATAAAATATTTGCATTTGAATATTGTGTTTTCTGTGCAAAGCTTTACTACATAATTGTAGAATGTTAATATGTTGGATTATAATTATACAGGGAAAAAGTTGTAAATATGGGAAAGTTCTACCGAATTTTTTTAAAAATGTTATTGATGTTTTAATTTTTCTTTTGATAAAATCTGTGTAATTTGCACAGGGGTATACTAGTATATATTATGCGAAGACCACTTTTATCCGAGGAATTTTCTCATTTATTCATTTTTAAAAAGAAAAATGAGAGAAAAAGTATGACCACTCACGCAACCACATATTTCTCTCTCTCCACTCTTAAAAATCTATTTAATTTATTTATAAATTTTGAAATTAACAAAAACCTATATAGAAACACATTAATGTAGTTAATGACTTATTTTATTTAAAAATCAATCTAAAAACACATTTACATAATTATTTACTTATTTTATTAAGTTGTGTGCCTTTAAAATCTCTCTCTAAAAAATCACGTTTTCAAAAGCTCAAGTGGTGACTTTGCACTGCCTATAGTATCATAAGATTCAAAAACACTTAGCTATAGTGACATCAAATTCAGCTACTATTGCATAGGTGAGGAACCGTAACAGGCAAGATCTTTATCCTGAGTTGTGCAAGTGAACTCCAACATCGTTCTTGCGGAAGCTCCAGCTATTTGGCAGGACATGTTATTAGCCTTACACTATCTACAAGCAAGCTATATAGTGACCAATAATTCAGCAAATGGAAATAAGTGAAAAAAGAATCTACTTCAACCTCAGGGAATTTTTAAATTATGGAAAACAACTGTGAGATCCTCAGCCATATTTTTGTAATTCATGAGTACAAAGTTTCAACTTATCGACTCATTTTCTTCCTAACTCTTTAGCGGTCTAATTGATAAATTTGCAGTCTCTTTAAAACTAAAATAGCTTAAAACGAAAATAGTTTTTAATGTTTCTATTTTAGCTATTAATTATGCATAAGTTTTTAGAGCGGTTTTTATTATTATTATCACTATCATTTAAAAGTCTATGCAATTGTAACACCTCGTACTTAAGCGGGTATATATATAATATTATATATAGAAATATATATAATAATATATATATAATAAATAAATAATTAGAGTGAGATAAGTTTGGTTGGTTGTTGACCAATAGAGTTTCTATGGGCTTGGAATTATTTGAATTTGGTGGAGAAGCCTATAACTTGGTCTATGAGGCTTATGAGTATATATGCATTAAATGATGGAATGCATGCTTGGAAAGTGAGCGTGGGTGCTTGGGTTTAAAGTCCCATATCGGAAATAAGGAGGAGTGAGTATATTAGGAATTTGCCAAATGATAAAGGCACCTATAGGGTATACCCACCTTTTGATGGTGCCTGTGATGGGCGTTGCTAGAATTTTGTGTCCGTTCCTTCACTTGCGCGCGCGTATAGTCGCGTGCGCAGCTGAGCCGGGCTCGGGGTGCTACAAAATGGTATCAGGGCCGACTTCCGACACCGATTGTGGGTAAGAGTGGATCAG
The DNA here is from genome assembly GCA_017893485.1 of Hemerocallis citrina. Classification (NCBI taxonomy): domain Eukaryota; kingdom Viridiplantae; phylum Streptophyta; class Magnoliopsida; order Asparagales; family Asphodelaceae; genus Hemerocallis; species Hemerocallis citrina. Next base: position 285,471,734 of record CM030364.1, on the reverse strand, counting down.
ATGTACGCTTGGCTGAGGACAGTACGTTGGTAGATCAGGGGCAGTACGCTAGCAGGGTACTCCACTCCACATCGAATAGAAAGGCAATCCTGTATTAAGCTTGCGGGTCCCGAGCTCAGCGAGGACGCTGAGTTCTTAAGGAGGGGTGTGTGTAACACCCCGTACTTAAGCGGGTATTTATATAATATTATATATAGAAATATATATAAATATATAAATATATAATAAATAAATAATTAGAGTGAGATGAGTTTGGTTGGTTGTTGGCCTATAGAGTTTCTATGGGCTTGGAATTAATTAGATTTGGTGGGTAAGTCTATAACTTGGTCTATGGGCTTATGAGTATATATGCATTAAATGATGGAATGCATGCATGGAAAGTGACGTGGGTGCTTGGGTTTAAAGTCCCATATCGGAAATAAGGAGTGTGAGTATATTAGGAATTAGCCAAATGATAAAAGCACATATAGGGTATACCCACCTTTTGATGATACATGTGGTGGGCGTGGCTAGAGTTTTGTATCCGTTCTTTTGCGTGCGCGCACGTGTAGTCGCGTGCGGAGCTGAGCCGGGTTCGGGGTGCTACAACAATATTGCACATAGCTATACCAGTTTTTATTGAGCTATTGAGTGTTTAGGTAGTTTTGTTTGATTTCTTCATTGTCACTTCAGCGGAAAGGCGAAGGTATCTATATAATAAAACACAAAGAAAGCTATCAGAAAGCTATCAAGTGGCTCACCTTCAATCCCTCAAAATCAAAGGCTCAGATCCAACCTCACAAAACACATTCCCCCCCCCCCACCCCCCTCCAAAAAAAAAATTTGCAAACCCCAAAACCAAAATTTTTTCCCAAAACTAAAAAACTCATTACTTTATTGCTATCTCTCTCCTCTCTTCTCTTTTTCACAATGTTCTAAAAAGCGCTAGGCGGTAGTCGAGCGGCCGATGGGGGCCTAGCGCCTAGACCTTGTAAGCGGGGATTAAGCGGCTAGGCGCTAGGCCGTTTTTTTAATTAATTAATTTATTTATCGATCTTTTGAGTTTGTTTTGTTGTTACCCCTTTTTACTTTTTATTGCTACTCATTCTTACTATTGAACTTTTTCTCCTTGCAATTGTAGGATGGGCTTCACATAGTCGAATCGGTGTATTATTGTATCGGTGAACATGAGGACTATCCATATCCATCCAAGATTATAGCTCTGAGCTCCTTCAATAACAAAACTTGCACAGAGTGTATAATGTATCATGAGTTGCATCTTGTCTGTCTTAAAGTACATCTAAGAAATATAATGCTAATTCATCATTTAAAGTATATAGTGTGGGGAAGTGGGTGGCTTGAGTCGGGGGATGGGGGACGTAGTGTTGACGTCGGAGGGAGGCGGAGGAGGGAGGCGAAGGAGGAGGGAGGCGGAGGAGGTGGAAATTGAAGGCGATGCGAGCTGCAATTGCGATCTGCAAGCTGCGAAGGAGGAGGGAGGCGGACGAGGCGATTTAGGGTTTTTTTTATTGATTTGGAGGTCGAAATTGATTTGGGTTTTTTTAACGGGGATTTACTAATTAAGAGGAGAAAGAGAAGAGTGGATCGGGTCTTTTTTTTATAAATATTTAAATCCTAAGCGGGTCTAGGCGGGTCTAGTCCGCCTAGACCTGCTTAGGCCGATTAATACCTAGATCCGTTTTTATCCGCCTAGAACATATTTCCGATTTTCTTAAACGCCTAGCCCCTAGTCAAGGCGTTGGAGGGCCGCTTAGCGCCTAGGTGTCGCCTAGGCCGCTTTTTAGAACACTGCTTTTTCATATTTCTCTCTTTCTCTCTCTCCCTCTCTCTCCCATTCTTTCTTTATTTACTAAGAAATTTAGATTTAAGATTTCAGGTTTGTAAAATATTCAGAATTTTTATGTTTTTTTTTATTGCACATGTTATATTGAAAATAGCAAATATCTCTTCAACAGTTAAATTTCATCATTTTCCACCCTTAAAGTTCTAAGAAGTTGAATTTTACACCCCCCATTTATAATTATTTTTCAACACATACTAATAGAAACCAGGACTTTTATTTACAACTAATTATTGTCATACTATTCAAACTTGAGCTACATAATTGTTGTTTTACTGTTTACAGGGCTTTTCGTGTGTTGTATCGTTCCGAAGACGTGCCGTAGGCACATGCCCATGGGCAAATCTAGTTATCCTTCAAATATGCAGATACTTCTATCAAGTTTGTTAATATTTCTCAAATTAATTTCCTTTCTGTTGGCAATTTAGGGCTTCACTTTGAAATGATTAGGGCTTTGCTGCCAAAGGTTCTTCATTTTGGTTTTGAAAATTGACACCCTTTTAGGTTAGAGCATCCACAGTGGTTTGCTAAATTTCGATATTATCCATATTATAGTAATTGTGTATCTGCAATCGTTTGCTATTTATTTATATTTTGGCAAAATCGCTACAGAAGATTGCTATATTTGAAAGGCGATATGAGAATATGCATATTATAGAAGACGAAACTCCAAGTTCCGTCCCAAATAAAAATTTAATTTTTTATTATATCGGATGGAACTTAAGTTCCGTCCCAAATAAAAAATTAATGTTTTATTAAATTTTTACCTTGGACGGAACTTCAAGTTCCTTCCCATGAAATATGGGAATGGGACGGGGTAATTTTATTTTATTTTTCGCCTCCGACTGAACCTAGAGTTCATATTTCCCATGGTAATTTTTTTATTCATATTTTTTTCGCGGGACGGAACTTAGAGTTCAATCAAATCATATTTTATTTTTGATTGTTATATTATAGCATTTCACCACTGCAGCAAACTCCACTTTGCTATATATATAATATACATTTTGCTATTTTTTAGCAAATACGACTGTAGATGCTCTTACAGGGTTCGAATTGATGATGATGTTTTCCAGCAAAACTGATTGTAGACATAACAATTTCACAATAATTGTGTATGGTGGGGATCTGTCATCTATGAATTCGGATATACAAATGAGCAGTACTTATATTGATGAACATAGACGTTAGATTTGTTTAACACATTTGAAATTTGAAGAATATAAGGAGTTAAAAGACTATCTATATAAGAGTAGCATAATGCATGATCATGATTCAGACCTCAATATGAGAGGGAAATCTCTTCTTCACACACTATGGAGATAGTCTGGGTTATATATATATATATATATATATATATATATATATATATATAGGGAAAAGAGGTATGAGCAACTTGCTCATTTAGTAAATAAGCAATTGATGATGTGGCATGCATGTGATTGGAAAATCCTTAAAAGGATTAGTTGTCAAATGTATACATGCATGCCATATAATCAACTACTCATTTACTAAATGAGCAAGTTGCTATATCCCTTTTACCCTATATATATTATACATATTTATTCTTGATGTTAATTGGGTGTAGATCCGTTGATCGATCAAAAGTCTCATCAGCTTTAGCAAATGCGCAATTTCTTCAATGAATGACTTTAGTATAATAACTACTAACCAAATTATCGGGTGTAGTGTGGAGTTACGAATTATTTAGTATGATAACTACTAACCAAATTATCAGGTGTATTGTGGAGTTATGAATTATTTAAACTACCAATTTAACAACGTTTCACTTATGTTTTCGCTCAAGTAACATTGAGTTTAAGGAGAGTTGTGAGAGACTTTTCTCGTCCATATTTTCATAAATCTTCACAATTTACAAGTAGCATTGTCACATTTACCTAATACCCGGACCCAATCCAGACCCGACCCGGATCCGGCATTGGACCGGAACCAATCCGATCTATACGGATCCGGGTCCTAAAATAAGACCCGATGCACTTCCAGATCAGGATCCAGATCCGCTCAAAATAGAACCGACCCGGACACGGACACGTTAAATATATCCCAAAAATATATATAATTTGAATAATAGAGTTATACGGATATACATGTAATTAATAATTGTTGAAGATATGTGTAAATATAATATTTATTCATGTACCTAAGTGCAAAAATTGTTGAAAACGTGAGTATCGGGTGCAAAATACTTAAATATTTATTTCCCGCCACCGCGAACCCAACGGGTAGATTTTTTTTAAATTAGGACCGGACCCAGATCCGATTGTCGCAAGTCCGGATCCGAGTCCAATTTCTGGACCCGTAAGATACCAGATCGGGATCCGGGTAGTGGAGGACCCGACCCGATAGGACACGATAGCAGCTCTATTTACAAGTGGATTCATTCCTTCATCCTCCCGTTATTGTATTCAGAAAGAAAGATGAATGAACCTCCCTGTGGTTCGTGCATGCTTGGTGTAACCCCTGTTTTCCCAAATCCGTATTTTCAGTATATTTCTCTGTATTTAAAATTTTTCTAAATTAGTTAACCGCTTTCAAATTCTCTTGTCAAAATGTATTCTTGGATCTCCTATTAAAATCTGTTTTCGATCAATAATTATAAATTGTAACTATTTTCTATAATTTTATATTTGAAATACAATTCCTAGTTTTGTTATTATTTCTCTTTATTATTATTACTGTTATTATTGTTATTATTATTACAAATTTTGGCGAGTTATGGAAAATCCATTTCTATGTGCTAATTATATTGTATCTATTTTAAATAAATACTATTTTGTAATGCGAATTACATTTTTTGTAAACAATATTTTTATTTGTTATTTAATTTTCCTACTTAATTTTATCCTAATCCTATTCCCAATCCTATTGTTGATCCCTAATAGATTTGCCAAAGCTAATTTAAAGCCAACCCTATTTTAAATCCTATGCCATTAATCCATATCAATACCCATTAAACAATCCTATTACTACTCCTAATTACCCATAACCCAATTACCCATTAACCCAACTCCTAAACCCTAATCCCCTTATATATATCCCTAACCTCAAACCCTAACCCTAACATCTAAACCCTACACCCTAGCACTCGGCCTACCCTCTCTCTCCCCCCCTTGGCGGCGCCGTACACACCCGACGCCCACCCCCCAGGCCGAGACCCCCCTCCCTTTGGCCGCACTCCATCCACTCATCCATCCGACCTCCTACAGCACCATATACCACTCTAGTCTCTCTCCCTTGGTGTTCTCTTGTGGCCGCAAGCCACTGTTGTCATTATCCCTCTTGGATCATCTCTCTTTTGGTGAAGTTTGTTCGTGTGGAGATTTTCGCTCAAGTTTGCTTGGATTCATTAGTTCGTGAATTTTCGTTTGTGGGTTTTGCTTGTTGTCGGGAATCCATTCCCGTTACTCTTGATTTTCGTCGTTCTTCATCTTCGGTTAAGACAACTTGTACTTCAATTCCTTTGTTTGATACAAGTCAAAAATACCACCTATAGTGTAGTTAAGTCTAGAGACAACTCGTGTGTGTGTTATCTTTGATGGGTTTTGTCTCTATTGTGAAAATTTGACCATAGTTGCCTCACGACACAATATTGACAGAAATTAACTTAGGTTTTACCCGTTCTTGATTTGATCATGTATGTGAGACTTTTTGTGAGAATTTGGATATTTGTTGAGAACCATGTAATAGACTTGTTTTAGATATGTTAATAACCCTAATTCATGATGTTTGGACACTTGGTAGACTCGATTTCATGTTTGGTTGTGCTTTGAACAAGTTTTGTATGATATATGTTGAGTTGTTGTTAAAGGAAAAAAATCTGTATTTTGTCGCTGATCTGTTGTAACCCCTGTTTTTCATTTTACATATTTTGGAGTGTATTTTTCATGTTTGGTGTATTTTTATAGCTCTCGTATATTGGATTATTTTCAATATATATATTTTTTATAGCTCTCGTATTTATCGGAACCGTATATTGGATTATTTTCAATATATATATTTTTTTTTCATTTTTGACCTCCTTATGCGGATTGTTCGTCGTTTTGTTCATTTTCGCCATTTTGAGTTCTTTTTCTCATTTTCTTGGCCTCGTTCATATTTATTATTTATTGTGGTGATGTGATGGATTTTTGGTGGTGATTTATCTAAATTTTCATTTTTGACCCTTAATGAAATTTTTAGGAGCCATAAAACTTACTATATATTATATCCCCATTTGAATTTGACCCAATACCCATTTGTATACCTATTAATTCATAATGTTATCCACAACCCATTAGCCCAAATTAATCTCCTTATATAATACCCTAATCCTAATAAACCCTAACCCTAATCCCTATTAATCTTTTTCCTCTCCCAAAACACATCCGGCCCCCCTCTTTTTTTCCTTTCGTCTCCATCCCGGCCTGCACTTCCCCATTACCAAACCGAGCCCCACCTCTTCCATCCAATCCGGCCTCCACCATACTTCCATCCATACATAAACCCTACTCCACCATATTCCTTCCACGCTACAACTCCATCAACCTCTTCCCTGTGTGGCCGGCTACTCCAACCAGCACCACCATCAGTAAAAATCATCACAAAACCCTCCTCTTGGTGTCCCTTGAAGTGGGTATTCGCCCCTTCGTTCGTTGCATCGAGGAGATCGTCTGTAAGGCGTTTTTGGTTCGTGGGTTCGCTTGGATTCACGCTTGGAAGGATTCCGCTCGTGGGTTTTGTTGCTAGGACTATTTTCTTCGTGTTTCACTGCATTAAGAGGCAAGTAACTTGTACATAATTTTATTAGGTTGATACAAGTCAAAAAGTTCACACTTAGAGTAGTTGGGTCTAGAGACAACCAAAAATTGTATTTTTGTTGATGGGTTTGTCACTATTGTGTTGAATTTGGCCATAGAAGACTTATGACATGAAGTTTGATAGGTTAATGCCCTAGGTTTCACCCAAACTTGATTTTGTTCGTGTATGTGACATATTCCATGTTATGTGTTTGATTGATTGCCCATGTGAGAATTATTAGGCTTGGACATGTTAGAACCCCTAAAACATGATGTTTAGATGATTAGTAGGTTGTATTTCAAGTTTGGTTAAGTTTGGATCAATATTGTGGAAGTTATAGTGTTTTTAAGTAGAGGTGTGAAATCTGTATGTTGCAGTCTGTTCTGTGTTGCTTGCTATTTTCACCCATGCTAAGGTCCGAATCTCAACTTGGAAATTAAAAGTGAATTGTAGATAATTGTGTCTATTTTCGAACCCCACTGGTTTTACCTGATTTGGAGTTCGTATGACTGAGATATGATAGTTTCGGTACAGGTGTGTCGATAGTTTTCTGATTCTATTTTGTATGGATTTTGTCAACAATTTATTTTCAAGAACCAGGCTATTCATAATATCTTAGTATAATATTTTGTTCGGTGTTTCCCCGTGATGCTAGGGACTACCCAGATTTTTGGTGTATTTTAAAGATGAGTTTTATGTAGTGTTCCATGTTCTTTTCTAAATTCATCTTGTGCTGTAATATGCGTGCTGTTCAGTATTGAACCCAGTTTTCACCCTAATTCCTTATGTTTTATGAAAATTATTTGTGAGATATGAAAGCTAGAAAAATCTATCTATTTTCACGTCGTTTTGGCGGAATTGGATTTCGATTCACTGATTGCGAGATATCCTTGTTTTCGTACAGCAGTATTGAGAAATTCCAGATTCATCAAATTGTGTTTTTGAATTGCTTCTTATTTTTGATGACTTATCTATACTTACTGGAATATTATGAAACTTGTTATTTTGAGTCTATACCTATAGGGGATTACCCCAGATTTTTTCGTGAAATTTTTTGGTGTATTTTAATGCTGTTTTTATGTTTTTGAAGTCGTTCCCCTATTTTCTGGCTGAACCTAAAATCTGTGTTCAATTCAATTTTGAGTTGAGATGTTGTGAACTAGTATATGACGTTATTATACTCGTTGGATGCGTGTGGATGTCTAGTTTCCAGATCTTTCGACAGATCTTGATTTGCATGTCTGTAGTTCTCAGAATCTCTGTTTTAGTACTGATTGGTCTTGCTGTCCTGATTATGAACATACCCTTTTGTGCTCGTCTATGTGACTCTATAGTATCTATACTTACTGATGTGATTCCCTGAACCTAAACCTCATTATATAATGTTAGTTTGACACTATTTCGCACACATTCATGTCTGTTTAATAACCATAATAAAAGTAATCAAGCCGTGGTTAATGGGACAGATCTAGTAGTGGGTAGTGCAGAAACGTGTACTCGGAAGGAGACTTGTGTTTCCTATATGACATGTTACCGATCAAGTTTACCGATCAAGTTACCGATTAAGTTTACCGATCAAGTTACCGATCAAGTTAATATTCTGTTACCGATCAAGTTTACCGTTCAAGTTACCGACCAAGTTACCGATCAAGTTTACCGATCAAGTTACCGATCAAGTTTACCGATCAAGTTTACCGACCAAGTTCTATGATTCTGTGAATACCGAAGTACACTGCTCTGCATGGTCCCCTATGAAATCTAAAACGAAACTGTTGTGTTGTAGCAACCATGTAGGGTGGGGTGCATGTCGTGCTACCTAGATAGTAATCACACAAGACTTAAACTTAATACTTGAACATGATACTTGAATAAGATACTTGACATGATACGTGCATGCTTGATACTTGACTATATGATACCTGAGACTTGAAACATGATACTTGATACATGATTACACGACACTTGACACTTGATGCATGTTTATAGGATACTTGTTTACTTGACACTTTTACCATACTAGTTTGTTGACATCATACTTATACCATGTGCTAGTTAGTTTCCCCATTCCATGTGCTTGTATCCTACTCTATTTGTGACCCGCGATTTGCAATTGACGGTTACTTGTGTTTTCTCTTTTCCTCTTTTCTGCATTCGTTGAATTGCAGATTTTGGAGGACAGGTTCCTGAAGGTATTGGCAAGGTGATGTTTATATTATTATTATAATAATATAAACAACTGTATTCATGTATTTGGAATTATTATCTTGTACTTGCTTGAACAACAACTGTATTCATGTATTTGGAATTATTATCTTGTATTTGGGCGATTTGACCCAGGAATATTTGTGTATTTCAGATCATGACTATTTGAGATTAATATATTTTATTTCAAGTATTCTTGTTGGTATTTGGTTTATGTGCATGTGGTTGACTTTTCTGCCTTCCGACTCTGATTATATCTGTGATGTGTTGCAAAGATTTCTTAAAACAGCTTAAGGATGATAATAATCATTCGCTGGGCTTTTGTTACGTGCTCATATTCCGTATTTTTGGGAAGCGGGGCGTGACATCTGTTTTGTTTGCTGTTTTGGACTGTCTTGAAGTCAGTATCTTAATTTCGGTATAAAACATGAATTTTAGAGAATTTCGTCTATTTTCCAACCTCTCTGACCTTGCTAGATTTCGTCTTCGTATGTGTGAAATATGACTGATTTACTACAGAGGTGTCGATCTTTTCCAGATTTCGTTTCTTGGTGTTCTTGATGACTAAATTATTTTAATAACTATGCTACATATATTATTTTGATCCAAAACTTTGGTCAGTATTTCTTTATCTACTTGGGGATTACCGAGAATTTTGGTAGATTTTATTGATAAATTTTATACGCCGTTTCATGCTCGTTTATGAAAATTATATCTGCTGTATTTTGCTTGCTGTACTGTAAAGAAATGTATTTTCACCCTGATTCCTTTTACTGTATGAAAAATATTTGTGAAATATGAAAGTTAATATTTTGTTTATTTTCATCTCCCTTTGGTGGATTTGGATTAGGTTTCACAGCTTGCGAGATATTTCAGTTTTCGCACAGCAGCGTTGGGAATTCCAGATTTGCCAACTACCGTTTCTTGATGATTTCTGATTTTGGTTGACTAAACTAAGCTTTCAAAAAAATTATGAAACTTTATATTCTGATTCTAGACATATAGGGGAATACCCCAGATTTTTCCTGAATTTATTTGAGAGGTTTTGATGCGGTTTTCCTTACTGAGAATTCGTTTTACTGATTTCTGACTGAACATGTTTTTCTGGATTCAAACCTGTTTTGAGTTATGATGTTGTGAATTACTATATGACTTATTTATATTCGCTGTATTCGTGTGGAAGTCTATTTTCCAGATCTTTCGACGGATCTAGATTTGGATGTTTGTAGTAGCGGGAATCACTGTTTTTGTACAACACTGTCTTACTGTCCTAAATTAGAAAACTAGTTGTTCTATCTGTTATGTGTTATCTTGTATCTGTACTTGTTTATCTTTCACCCTGAACCTGATACATGTTTATACCCTGTTATCCTTGCTTTGTTTTGCGACACATACATGCATGCCTGATTATAATAATAAATAACCAAGCCGGGGTTAATGGGAAAGATCTAGTAGTGGATAATTCAGAAACGTGTACTCGAAAGGGGGCCCGTGTTTCCCATATTTGGAATTTGGTATATAATTTGGATTATTTGGAATTTGGTATATGATTTGGATTATTTGAAATTTGGTATATGATTTGGATTATTTGGAATTTGATATATGATTTGGTTAATTTAAAATTTGGTATATGATTTGGATTACTTGTCCCTGAGTACACTGCCCTGTATGATCCCCTATAAAATCTAAAACGAAATTGTCTTTGACTGTAGCAACCATGTAATAAAAGGATGGATGCATGAAGTGCTACCTAGATAATAATAACTACAAGACTTGAGATGACATAATCTGATTTCCTGGACTTGATACCTGATTATACTGTTACATGATTACCTGTATACCTGTTACCTGATACCTGTTACATGTTCCCTGTACCTGTTAGTATATCATGCTACTTGTTTCTATTTTTCTGATTCATGTTAGATATTATGTTTCTGTTGACACACTTATACCATGCTTGCTTGATACTTGATTTCGTGATACATAACACTTGATACTTGACACTTGATTCATGCCATTTACACTTGTTTACTTTGCCATGTTAGTTGTTTATTTTGACATCATGCTTATACCATGTTGCTAGTTAGTTTTCCCATGTACTTGTATCCTACATTATAAGTGGCTTGTAACTTACAATTGACGGGTACTTATTTTCTCTGTTTCTCTTCCCTGCAATTGTTGAATTGCAGATTTTGAAGAACAGATTGCAGACGGTATTGATGATATGAAGTATTAGTGCTGGATCTTGTTATTATTATTTCTTGTAGTTTGCTTGAACAATAATTATATTCATGTATTTGGATTTATTCTTATATTTGGACAATGTGACCCAGGATCATTTGTGTTATTCAGATCATGACTATTTGAAATTAATATATTTTATTTCAAGTATTCTTGTTGGTATTTGGTTCATATGTGCATGTTGGTTGATTCTTTTGCTTCCGACTTTTGGGAAGTGGGGCGTAACACTTGGTCTTGTTGGTTCAGAAAAGGGGTTTTTATATTGTGGTGAGGTATAACCTTCAATTCACAAAAGTGATTAGTATAGTATCTACTGATTTTTGTCGAATATTTTTTTTTTGCATTTGGAATTGAACTGCTTGATAATAATTTCATCTCAAACGAGTAAGTACCTCCATAGAAAATATAACAAATTTTGACAAATTGGGGTATACTACTTTCAATTATGCGTAAGAGCATCTGCAGTCGTGATTGCTAAAAAATAACAATAAGCATATTTTACATATAACTTTTTAGCGTTTGCAGCAGTCATGAAAAACTATATTATAGCAATCTAAAATAATAATAAAATATTGGACGGACTTTGGAGATCCGTCCCACGGCAAAATGAATTATCAACAATATTTTAAAATAATAAAATGAATATTTTAATATTTATAAATCATAAGACGGATCTTGAAGAACCGTCGGAGGAAAAAAAATGAAAATTGAAAGGGACGGACTTCCACCATCCGTCCCAAGCCCACCTTCAGCAATATGTAATTCATTTGCCCACCTTCAGCAATTTTTTATAATTCATTTGCCCACCTTCATTTTAATATTTATAATTCATTTTAAGATTGGAAAACACATGTGCAAGAAATGAGACTAGAAATCTAAGAATTAGGTGGCGCAACTTGAAAGGAGATAAACTAGAAGTTTTTAGAGATAAAGTTCTTAAAGAAGCATCATCAAATTGGGAAGAGAAGAAAAATATGGTGTGGACTAAACTGACTACGTATATAAAAGAAATTTCAAAGGAGGTGTTTGAAGAATCTAAAGGTAAAGGATTGCTAAATAAAAAAACATGGTGGTGGCAAGAACTCCAAAATATTGTAAGCGAAAAAAGATCAATCTTCAAAATATGACAAAAGAATAGAAATGAAGAAACTTTGGAGAGATATAAGACCGTTAGAAAAGAAGTTAAGAAAACGGTAAGAAATGTAAAAGAAAAAGGATATGATGATTTGTACACAAAATTAGAAACAAAAAAGAAGAAAATAATATTTATAACCTTGCTAAACAAAGGGATAGAAAAAATAAAAGATCTGAATAAATTAGTTGTATTAAGAGCGAGGATTCAAGAGTCTTAGTAAAAGATGAGGAAACTAACGAAAGATGACGAAATTACATTAAGAAGTTATTAAATGAAAGGATTGTGAGCAACTTAAATATAGATGACTCGAGGGAGAGTCGAGAATATATGTTTTTTTCCGTAGAATTAGGACCTCGAAGGTTCGAAATGCTCTAGGAATAATGAAAATAGGAAAAGCTTTAGGACCGAATGAGATACTCATTGAAGTTTGGAAATGTCCTGGAAATGTAGGAATGGGTTGACTAACAAAATTATTTAATAAAATTTTAAGGACTAAGAAGATGACTGATGAATAGAGAAAATATTTTAGTACCTATATATAAAAATAAATAAGATATAAAAAATTGCTCAGACTACCGAGGAATTAAATTAATGAGTCATATGATGAAAATTTGGAAGAGTGATCGAACATAGACTAGAAACTACAGTCTGAGAACCAGTTTAGGTTTATGTCTGGGAGATCAATAATGAAAGCAATTTATGTAGTGTGGAGACATGAAAAAATATAGAGAGAATAAGAAAAATCTACATTAATTTTTATAGATCTAGAAAAAGCATATGATTCCCTAGAGACATAGTATTGTGGGTGTTAAATAATAAAAGAGTAATTATTCGATATATTGAGGTAATTAAGGATATGTATGAACGGACAAATACCACAACTAGAATAAGCACAGGAGAGACCAGTGATTTTCCTATTACAGTAGGTTTACACCAAGGTTCGGCTTTAAGCCCCTATCTCTTTACTTAGGTTATGGATGAATTGACACGAGGAATACAAGATGAGGTGCCTTGATGTATGCTTTTTGCCAATGATATCGTCTTAGTGGACGAGACTAGAGTAGGAGTCAATGCTAAATTAGGATTGAATGAGAAACTTTGGAAGCTAGACTTTAGGATAAGCAGAACTAAAATAGATTATATGGAGTGTAATTTTAGTGATAATTCGAAACACAACTGAGAAAGTAGTGAAGCTTGATGGTCAAGAGAAATCTAAGAGAGATCGTTTCCGATATTTAGGCTCGATTATACAAAGAGATTGAGAGATTTGTGAAGATGTTATACATAGAATCCAAACAGAGTGGCTTAAGTGGAGAAGTATCAGTGGTGTTTTATGTGACAAACATATACTTTTGAAGTTGAAAGAAAAATTTTATAGGACAACTGTTAGTCCAGCAATAATGTATGGAACAGAGTGTTAGGCAATAAAGAAACAACATGTCCAAAAAATGAGTGTAGCAGAGATGAGGATGCTAAAATAGATATGTGGTAAAACAAGGAATGATAGAATTAGAAACGAGCATATACAAGACATGCTAAAAGTAGCTCCAATCCAAGATAAGTTAAGAGAGAATCGCCTCAAGTAGTTTGAACATGTCACACGTAGAGCTAGTAGTGCTCCCGTTAGAAAGAGCGATTTGATAAGTATTGAGGGTAGAGTTAGGGGTAGAGGAAGACCTAAACTAATTTAGGTGAAAACGGTGAAAAAAGATATGACAGCTTGTGACCTTACAAAAAATATTGCGCTATACTGAGCAGAATGGAAAACCAGGATTCATTTAGCCGACCCCAACTAGTTGAAAAAAGGCTTTGTTATTGTTGTTGTTTGTAATAGTGCTTATGCCCTTCAAAAAAAGTTTCAAGTAAAATACACTATTCTTTACAGAAATTTTGTGGTACTTATATATCACAATACTACCAAATAAAGCCTTAATCTAAAAACTTTTGAAGAGAAATAATAATTTATGAGGATAGACCTAATTGGCATGTTAAAGAATATTGTAAGGATGTGAGAGCACATACAGGTGACGAAAATGGAATAAGAAATTAATTTCTCCTACGATCTTACAATAGTAAACACAAGTTTTATACAGACAAGGATGAATATGAGTTAGCTTCAGAAGTGGATGTAATGATAGTTACAACTATAATTTTCCTTATCAGAAAGATATATTCGCTAAGTTATACCAAGATAGTTTGAGTGCAAAACACAAATTGATGGCATTAGAGCTTTCGTTAAGAAATAAGCAGATTTATGCTTCATACTACTTATTGACTGATGCAAACGAAATAACTATACAAAACCTAGGTTTCAGCGCAAAACACCCATGACCTAAGCATGACGTTCAAGTGTGATAATCATGCAGCAATGATATCGCTATTAATCCAACAACTTATGAAAGGATAAAGATTATTGAGATTTGTCAATTGTGCAAGATAAACTTTTGGAAGAAGTTATTCACTAAGCAGATGTACAGATTTTGGCAGATTCACTTACCAAACAATTATGTGGTCGACTCCTCAACACTAGACAATTAAGTGGTCCACTTGAGGAGGCAATGAGATGTGTATTGTCGCTCTTTTTGTATTGCTAATAATTCAATAATTCATGGAAGGACATTTTGAGAATGTGCCATTTATGTAAGAGAAACTTTTGGAAGAAGTAATTCACTTAGATGTAGTGAGTATTATGAGATGTGCGTGAGTGACCTTGGGGTGAATTTGAAAATGAACGCTGAGCCTTTTTTTTCATGCATGTGGTTTCAATAAAGCAACCCCTTGGTGGGTGTGAAAAAACCAATTGGCCCTTAACAACTGCGGATGGTTAACCAGCAGAAAATGACTGAGGTTGTCTATCATCCTCCAGACTGAGGTATTTTATCATACTCCACAGGATGGGTTTTCGGAGTTTGTAATAGCAATATGCAACTCTCAAATCCTTCTATCCTAATAATGTGTGTGAACAAAACCAATTAACCTTGACAGCTGGGGGTGATTAACTGCAGAAAAAAAAGCATGACAGCTGGGGGTGATTTCAGTATTAGTTAATACACTACTTTCTACTTTTACCATAGAGCAACTAACTGGACTGCATATTACTTTTATAAATGCATACAAGGCATGCATAGTCATAAATCAGTGTATAGAGATTTTCAGAGGTTTCATATAAGACACTTCAAGACATCCAGAGACTTGATATCTCTAAATAACTACCAAATCAAAGAAAAACACCATATTAGGCACAAGGGGATTGAATAAAAACCTACTGATTACTAACTTAAGATAAGGTGGCAATAGATATGATAACAATATAACTCAAATTTGTTCAACCAGTAAGGTATTTATAAAATAATGAAGAAACACAACTTATCAATGGATTTACAGCAAAGAAACTGACCATTTTATTAAGATCGTCGGCACTTGGTAAAAAGACCGCTTGAAAGAAAGTGTAGTATATAAATTTAGCCTTGTGCCATGGAGACATTTTCCCCCAAGTTCTTCGCAATGTGATCTGTCAAAAAAATTTAATTACAATTTTTTTTAAAATGTAAGATCGGGAGAAAATTCCACGTTACATAGAGAAGAATTTGCAAAGTACACTGCCTTATGGCAATGTCATGATTAATGAATAGTATCAACTCACTACTAGCCAAAGAAGGTAAGTGATTAAGCAAGGATCAAAACATGTAAGCACATTAACCTCTACTCTGAAAGTAAAAAAAAGAATCTTTCAAGCAACAATTATGAAGGGATCTCCCTCCCATACTTCAGTAAAAGAACCAACTAAGAAGAAATATTACGAGGAGCTTGAAAACGTAGGATGCTTGAATATGAGTATAGTTTTGAAATAACAGTTACAAGTAAGCGACACTGCAAATTTGTAATAAGTAGTACACAGGGAGACTAGGTGAATATTATACGCACAAAATTATATACCACAATTCAAGGTTCCAAACAAAAAAGGCAAAACAAAACAGTCAGTTGGCATTTCTGTTTAATCACCCTTTTTGAAACAGGTTGGTGACCCTTTCCATTTAATCCCCATTTTCTCCCTTTTTTTAAAACACTGCCACAGTTGTGCATGCATGTAAACCCAAGTGACAACCAAAAATCTAAAGTTGACTAAAGAATCGTACTTAAATCATTCATATAAAACGGAGAAGATCCATACACCACACAAAATAAGAACTAGTATGTTAAGACATGAGAAAGACCGGCAATATAAAGGTTTTTTATGTGTTCAAAAAAGTGTTCTGAGAAGCGTCTTAAGAGTGTCCAACATATGTTATACTATAAATTTGAGGGCATGTGTGGAAGTTGTCCGGCAATCAACACAACATTCAGCACCGGGAAAAACTTCAAGTTTTGCAGCAATCTGTGAACATTAAATAAACAATAACTTCCAGATACATGAATGTTAAGAAATGCATTTCGAAAAATATTACAGCATGCCTTAGCAAGGAACCAGCTGTACAGAATTCCAAATGTGTTCATCTTCTTTTTCTTCCACATGTCGATCATTTCATTCATAGTAGGAACCTGATAAAGGAAATCAGTTACAGAATCATTAAGGAATATGTGTGTGTGTGTGAAAGTTTTCAAGTAATACAATAAGAGTTGTATGTAAATTATAACAGATACAAGAATTATTAATAGTAAAAGGTATCCCTTTATTGGGTCTTGATGATTCTCAACATACAACAAATCAAGGAGATTATTTTGAAAAAGGTAAAGAAGTAACTTCATTGGTGATTGTTGTTATACTAAGGACTTGGCTTCTACATTCCACATACATCTTTGAATGTCAACTGACAACTGTATACTCTGGAAACATTAGTAAAAAATAATCAATATCAGTAAGCCTTCCTTTTCGACATGGACTCATTTCCACTATCCAAAGGAACTGAAAATAATTTTTGACACTTAAGGCACCAACATCTCCTATCACCAGCAGTACACATAACTACTAGAGATTTTGTATTAAGATATTAAGTAAATGGTTGAGACTATCCAGACCTTCTTAGTTTGCACATATAATGTATTAGCCAAAGCTGACCCTAGACCCACTAATTAAGAGGAATACCATCACATCGCAGAGCAGTGGTGGGAATTAAAAAGAACTGAAGCGTATTATCTTTCTGTGTCTAAATGATCGGACCTGAACTTTCTCAGATTTTCATTAGGATTTCTTTTCCCTAATGAGTTATGGCAATCCAAATTTGTACATTATTCATGATACAGTCGGAAAAAAGAAATTTCGAAGGAAATAAAAAATCAGTATCATTTCTAAAGAAAATGATCCAAGTGAAGAAAGAAAACATAAACTATGCACATAAACAAAATAAAATTAAAAAAATGTTTAGAATGGACAAACAAAACAGATATAAGGACAAAGTCCTCACATGGAAATTAAATTCATAAAGGAAGGCCGCTCTTCACTAAAGTATGATGGTTTGAAAACGCTAGCACCATAACGGGATTATGTTTCCATATCCTATAAGAGCATCCACAGTCGTTTGTTATTTATCCATTTTATGCATATTTAGCAAACGAAGCATTGCAGTCGTTTGCTATTTATGCATATTTTGACGATTTCACAATAGTAGATCGCTATATATGAGAGCGGAAATGAGAAAATGCATATTATACAGGACGGATCTTCAAAATCCGTCCCACGAAAAAAATAATTTTTTAATTCGTCGGACGGAACTTGAAAGTGCATCATACATTTTTTTTAATTTCCGAATTAAAAAATTGTTCAAATATTGGGTTTCCCGCTTGGACGGATCATGAAGATCCGTACGGGGAGGTGCCCGCAATTTTTTTCATTAAAAAATTGTTTTTAATTGTTAAAAAAATCGCAAAAATTATTTAAAATTATGTCTGATGCTTTTTTGAAATTTTTTTTCTTCTGACGGATCTTCAAGATCCATCTGACGAATTTTTTATATTAAATAATCGATTCCATGTACGTTTCGCCCTCCGACGGATCTCCAAAGTCCGTCTTATATTTTTTTATTTTAAATTGCTATAATATAGCATTTGACGATTGCAGCAAAACACTATATATACTAAATGTAAATATGCATTTTGCCATTTTTTGACAATCACGACTGTGGATGCCCTAAGAATGGGAAAAAATGCATTTTATAATACTATACTAAAAGAGGTTGTGGTTCAGTGATGGCAAAAAAAGAGGGGCCAGCTAACCACAAGTATAAGTCTAACCCACCTAATCTCCCAATTAAAGGTGGAAAAGTGGTCTGGGTCAGCACGAAAGCACGCGCGCTAGCACGATCGTTTGTGCTATATGCATGGTCTAGTATTATTTGACAATGGGTTACACTTGGGCTTCTAACTGATTGCATGAACTGAACGTATGCACAGGCACGACCATCAGTGAGCCTTAGGTACGACACATTTTGACTCGTGGTACATGTTCTGCTTTAGGCTTGCACGCATATCTATATAATAAAACACAAAGAAAGCTATCAAGTGGCTCTCCTTCAATCCCCCCAAAATCAAAGGCCCAGATCTAACCTCACAAAATACATTTTTCCGCCAAAAGTTTCTCCCCAAAACTCAAATTCAAATCCCTCCCCAAACAACTCATTTATTTATTTAATTATTTCTCTCTCTCTCTCTCTCTCTCTCTCTCTCTCTCTCTCTCTCTCTCTCTCTATATATATATATAGATATAGGGAAGTCTTCCGTTGTGCATCACCTATGGTGCACACGGCATGTGCACTTGGCCTTCCCGCCGTCGTATCGACGATCCAAACCATTCACATTGATCTACACATCTAAATTAGTCTAAATATGTAAAATCAAATCATTTGAAATTTATTTACCCATCCATTGAAGTGTAACAAAATTGAATGGCTGAAAATCATTGTTTTTTATAGTCACATAATGGATGGACAAATGAATTTCAAATGATTTGATTTTACTAATTTAGACTAATTTAGATGTGTAGATTAATGTGAACGGTTCGGATCGTCGATACGAAGGCGGGAAGGCAAAGTGCACACGAGTGCACACGGAGGGGTGGTGCACAATGGAAGATTTTCCTATATATATATATATATATATATATATATATATATATATAATTATAATAAAACACAAAGAAAGCTATCAAGTGGCTCACCTTCAATCCCCCCCCCCCCCAAAATTAAAGGCCCAAATCTAACCTCACAAAACACATTCCCCCCCCCCCAAAAAAAATTCAAACCCCAAAACCAAATTTTTCCCCCCAAAACTAAAAAACTCATTACTTTATTGCTCTCTCCTCTCTTCACTTTTTCATATTTATCTCTTTCTCTCTCTCCCTATCCCTCTCTCTCTCTCCCTATCTCTCTCTCCCATTATTTCCTTATTTACTTAGAAATTTAGATTTTAAGATTTCAGGTTTGTAAATTTTCAGAAGTTTTATGTTTTTTTTATTGCACATGTTATATTGAAAATAGCAAATATCTCTTCAACAGTTAAATTTCATCATTTTCCACACTTATAGTTCCAAGAAGTTAGATTTTACACTCCCATTTATAATTATTTTTCAATGTATACTAATGGAAACATGGACTTTTATTTACAACTAGTTATTGCCATACTATTCAAACTTAAGCTACATAATTGTTGTTTTACTGTTTACAGGGATTTTCGTATTTTGTATCGTTCCGAAGATGTGCCGTAGGCACATGCCCACGGGCAAATCTAGTATATATATATGGAAACATGGACATTTATACCCCAATTTATAATCATTTTTCACCATATACTAATGGAAACATGGACTTTTATTTACAACTAATTATTGTCATACTATTCAAACTTCAGCTACATAATTGTTGATTTACAGTTTACAAGACTTTTCATATGTTGTATCGTTCTGATAACATGCCGTAGGCACGTGGCCACGAGCAAATCTAGTATATATATATATAAGAAAATATGAAGATACAAGCGACCAGATGCGTTACATATTAAATTATCCTCCTTCTAGGAGATGTAAAGAGCCATGTTTAATTACATGATACACAAAACCATGACTTATCTCTTCATATGCAGCCCAGTCACATGCATTAGACGACAAGAAAATCTAGCATTATTATCAACATGCATTAGACGACAAGAAAATCTAGCATTATTATCAACAAACTGGTAGCAGCTTCCATGCCCTACTATATACGTAGAAAGCATAAATAATTGAATGTACCTGTAGAGTTTGTGGGGTCAAAAGAGAAACTCAGCTTGAACACAACTCCAAGAAAACAACCTACATTAAACAATTGTCATTAAAGAATTTGATATTAGTTCCAAAAAATATGAAAATTACCACAAATATATATATACCCTAATGCAGGCAGCTAACCTGCTATATGATCCATAGATCAATCATATGTTTGCAAAGTTCAAAAGGGAAGCACGTGCGGTTTTAAGTAACTGATGATGGCCTGCACCTCTCTGCAAGACTCCTGCAATAACACCAAAACCAGTTTCCATTATTTACATAGTTAAGCAAATGAAATCTGCCAAACAAATCCAACATTTCCATGCAATGGGTTTTAAATCCAAAACCCCAATTTCAACAACTGTGGTACAACAAAAACAACGCCCTCGTCCTTTAACCTATGACCCTCTATCCTCCTATACTGAATTTGGATTCAACTAAAATTTTATTTAACTATCCATGTCTATCCAACTAGATATCCAACCAGATACAGATAGATAGTTTTCATGTCATATCAGTTGTAAAAATGATGTACGAAAATCAGATCCACCAATTAGCGTAAATTGTCTAATCATAGCTCTTTGATAATTCCTTTCCCTTTGCCTATGATCCCATCATTGTAGGAGACTCCCATCGTAAGAATTGGGAAATCTATATAGATTTCAAATGGGAAAGAAGATCTACATCCAGAATTAAAACAATATCTTAACCTTATGTGTATATTTAATCCTTAGTGGCAATCTACTGCTCCAATCAGTTCCAAATTTTCAGGCAACTTGCATCGACCTTTTCTTCTTCTACATCTTCACTAGCATAACTAGAGAGATGAAGCTGTGGCTATTTGGACATTGTACTTCTCACCTCACATATTACACATACTTCCCTTCAATACTTGTCACGCTCATTGCAAATTGACGACAATTATCAACGACCCTAAATGAAACTCTTTAAAAAAATCTAAAAACACGTAACTTGTACATGCTAATCATCCAGTTCCCACACTCAGTGGCCATTTCACAAATCCATGCCACCAATTTGTTCAATCCCTACTGATACCACCTCAAATTACACAAAGTTCCAAACTTTCTCCCCTAAATCTACAATTACCCCAATTTCCCCTAAAACCCCCAACTCAATTCCAATCACAACCAGCCAACACCCCAACAAATCACATAAAAATATTAACTTTACATACCGTAGACATGTGCGCCGTCCCGACCAAGTACACGCCGCAGGTCCCGCCCTCACCCGACGATTGGCACTCCAAGTACACCACGTTCTTCGACAACTCCGACGGTAACACCTTAGGGTTAGGGTTAGGGTTTGCGACTTGTTCTTCTTCGCGGGTTTCCAATCCAGCATCCGAAATGGAAGGATCCATAGCTATAAAGGGCGGCGGTAGTTGGGAGTCGATTTGGCGGCGGAGGTGGGGTAGAGTAATTGGAGAACTGAATGAGGGGGTTTTGGGGAATTTTGGGGAAATTGAGGAGGGCGGTGAATTGGTGGGGATGACGGGGAGGGGCTTTGAGTGGGGGACATGAGCTGAGAATCGAAGCATTGATTTTGTTAGTCTACAAATTGCACCCTTTCTTTTCTGATATTTGTAAATGCTGACAACTAGCAATGGTATCGAGAATTTTTTGCCGTCATAGGCCACATTTGAAAATATTTACGATTATGGGTCAGTTTCGAAACTATTAGCGCTTGTGGGCTAACTTGTGCCACGTCAGCAGCAGCCGCTATTCTCATTAGCGGTCTATTCATTTTGAATGTCGCAAGGGGAAAAGCGGGCCTATGTTTTAAATGTTTTTAAAATTTTTTTTTTTTGTCGCTATTCTCACTAGCGACCTTAGTATATATGAGGTCGCTGATGGGATTAGCAACCTCGAATGAATGTATTGAGACACTTAGCAATTCCTAAAGAACTTTTCCCAAAAATTTAAAACTGAGGTCGACCTTAGTATACTAAGGTCGCTATTCCCAATAGCGACCTCAGTAGGAAACACAATCTCCTTATTCTTTGTAAAATTAGCAAAATAGTCATACAACTAAGGCCTTTATTCGGAATAGCGACCTTAGTACAATAAAGGCCTCTATTCCGAATAACGACCTTAGTTTTAAAAATAAATTGATTGTCATTTTTCAGAGAGCAAAAGCTCTATAGATTTTGCTAAGTGTTAGAATACAGTTCATTAAAGGTCGCTAATCCCATTAGTGACCTCATATATACTAAGGTCTCTAGTGGGAATAGCGACAGCAAACAAATAATTCAAAAAAAATTAAAACATAGGTCGCTATTCTCATTAGCGACCTCGAAAATGAAAAGGCCGCTATTGGAAATAGCGGCCGCTGCTGACATGGCACAAAGTAGCCAAAAAGCTCTAATAGTTGGGAAACTGGCCCAAAAATGCAAATATTTTCAAAAGTGGCCTATGTAGGCAAAAAAACTCTGGTATCGTGCCCTGTCCAGGTCGGGTCCTTCACTACCCGGACCCAGTTTCGGCCTTCTAAGTGTCCCAAAATTGAAGCCAACCCAGACCCGTGAGAACCAAGTCCGGGTCCAAGTCCACGTGTTTGTGCATGCCCTAGAGGCCAGCCTTATATTGACCTTGCTAATTTACATTATATCATGACATTTATTTCATATATGATGCATTTTATTTATTGTGTTTTTATTGTGATTAAATGAACATAATAAATTTATTAGAATATTAGGTTCAATACCATGAGATATCAAGTGCATTACTTGATTATGAGATCATATTTGTTGAATTAAAAACATTATTCTTAAATGTCCATAGTCAAGTATTATTGTGAATTAGGACAATAATAATACATAGAGACTAGTATAAGCGTAGACAGATGACCATATCTCACGGGTTATGGAAATAAGATATCAAGTCTTCATATGGGTACATATTAGAGTAATAATGTACTGGACTGACCCCCCCCCCCCCCCCCATAAGAACGCTACATGGATCGTTACGTGAGTGTCATTAGCGATTCTCGATCTTTTGACTTGAAGTCACTATGATTCCCTACATGAGAAGTTATATGTTTTAATATTGTTAAACGTCACATGTGATTAGACGGCTATTGGACATACTATGAATCATGCCCAGGGATATGAGTTACTTAGCTAGGATTTGTCCCTCTTACATATCAGGAGCGATAACTTCGGGTTCTTTGATTGAGTGAGACTGCAAAATGCATGTCCATGCTCAAATGAGTCAATATGAGATATTGATATCATTTATTTAATAAGTATACTCAAACATCAAGAAACCAAAGATTGAACTATACAAGGGTGACATACTCCATGCTTTGTGGTCAATTAAGATAGTTTGACAAAATGACTAGACTACATGGTAACATTGGTCATGGATAGGTTATGTCATATAACTAGCATTTCCGTTATTTGAGTAGCAGTGATGTATTGCCAAATATCACTCAATGTTTGTTGCACTAAAATAGGATTTTAGTATTACTGTCAACATAATGAGAACCTACAAGGTCACACATTTACAGTGAATCGAAATTGGGATTTAAATTCATAAGATGAATTTAATTGGGAATCCAAGTAAGACTAGGACTCCCAACATTGGTTGGACAATTAATTAAATTAAATGGACCAATCAAAATTAGAATGCCCACACATGAATCTAACCTAGGTTAGATTGTGAGCCCGACAGCCTCACTACTTTCTTAGGGTGGATTTCCTGGTATATATATATATTATATGTATATATGAAAAAGTAACAAAGGAAAACCCTAGCCTTCACAGAAAGTGAAAGAGAGCAAAAAGAACATCCCCTTCCCGCAGCTAGCACCGCGGCGTGAGGGAGAGCCCGATTTCATTGTTTGTTCGTGTGGATACCGTAGAGGCCCTGCAATGCTGCAGTGCTCGTGATTGGTAGATTGTAGAGATAGTCGTTCCATAGTTGATGCAAAAATTTCTAACACGTTTTATGGTTTTCGCATGGATCCATGACTGAGTTTCAAAAATATTTATTTATTCCTGCTGCCTATTTGCTCGGTGATTGACTTCGAAACCAAACAATGAGTCCTTGCTAAAATTTGCTACCCATTTCTCTTCATGTCCGGATCTGGTTCATGTCCCATTTTTTCTCTCAGGTTCGGTTTGGGTCCAGGTCTTAAAAAGAATCACAAGTGTGTTTCTTCAAATTTGACTAAAAAACAAGCAACGAGAATCAAGATTACAAATTTACAACTTTCACAAGTAGGTAAAACATACAAATGACAACATCATTTCATTTTATATTACCGTAGCAACAACAGCATTCACAAAAATCACAACAACAACAAGAGACAACAGTAACAAGATATAGTAAGCAGTATATATCCTTGTGTTTCAATACAAGTGTCAAAATAGATTGCTTATGGTACAGAAAGTAGTACACTTGTGTTTCAATATGATTTCAATGGGGGAACAGAGAATTATAGTAGTTAACAGTGTACCAAGCATCAAGTAAGCTTCTATATTGCAATCAATCAACACTATGTCACCTTTAGATTCCAATTTCAGCATGCTTCAAATTTCAAAATAAGGGGGTCTTTGGTATATGGATTGGAGGAAATAAAGGAATGAATGGATTTCTAGGGACTCGGATTTCTGGGAATATGATACCAAGTACACATTAAGAACATATACCTACATAAAGTCTTTCAAAAAAAAAAAAAATTGGTTCACTTCGCAAATCATGATTCTAACACACTTAAAAGAAGATTAAAATAAAAATAAAAAGGAGAGAGAGAAAGAAATTACCAGTTTGCAATGCACCAGCAAGGACCAGAAACAAAAAAAAATTGAACGAATAAGGTTTCGCACGGAGCAAAATTCCAATAAAACGACTATGAAGAAGGTCGTGGAAGAAAAGTTGTTTACGATGCTGAAATGTACTCCCGAAACATAAGATCGGAAATAACCTTTGTTTCATACTACTATTTCGATACAAAATCTTATAAATTTGACAGGTATTGCTGACACTTAAAAAAATTATCGGTTCCTTGAAAGAATTAAACAGTTAAAGGACATGAGGTATTGAACTTCAGTGAATTAACATTAACATTAACTAAGAATTAACATTAACAGTAACCAACATTAACTAAGAATTAACATTAACATTAACTAAGATAACTAAGAAATAAAAGAGTGAAATTCAGTGAATATAGTGAATTAACATTAACAACCTAAAAAATATGAACACTCTTACCTCTACACGAGGACTACAAATTATGAACAACAAATTTGATAGGATTATTGATTTCTGACCTATATCAAATTATGAACTACAAATTTGATAAAATCCTATGAATAAGAAAACCCTAATCGAATTATCTCTTGAGAAATGGAGATCGCGACTTTGGTTTGGAGAGGGGTTGATAGAGAGAGGAGAGACATCGGATGGGAGGAGCGGTGGTGGAGGAGAGGAGCGGCGGCGGTGGGTTGGGTTGGAGCTAGTTGTTAGGGATCTGGATGCTATATGAACAATTAGTGATCAGTATATGAAGAAGAGGAGCTCAGTATATAGAGTTGTTTGTGTGTTTGTGTGTTTGTTTGTATTAGCTGTGTATCAGTTCATTTCTGTCTGTACGTGCATAGCGCACACTTTTCAGATTCAATTATGATAGAAAATGTAATGGAAAGACTTATAAAGTCCAATAGAAAACACGTAGTGAGCATGTGCCTGAGTTGATGTTGTAACCGCCTATAAAAGGCTATTTTCTGTGGAAATAAGATTCAAGATTAAGGTTACTAAATTCTTCCCTAAATCTCTTCCTCTCTTCTCCCAAACCTTAGCAATTCTCATCAATGGCGCGTCCTAAGCAAGCGATCACTGGTGCTCTTAACCGATGGTATCAGAGCCAGCGAGCGACGGTTCCGACTTGAGGGATATCGGAAGTACATTATCGGTCGAAACTGAGGTTCAAAAGCTGAAATCGAAGATGGAAAAGTTATTCGAGACGATGGAGATGCTGATGTTGTTACCTGGGGTGTTGACTACTGTGGAAGAATAAGTTAAGGCGTTTATGCTTACGAATCGCAACAATCCTGCTGCTAGAGGTAATCCATCTTTCTCACAACCAATTTTTCATTGAGACGTAGAGATTCCTAATCCGATTCAATTTGCAAATCAATTCCACTCTTCAAATCCAATTTACTTTGTGAATAAGAACAGAAATGATCAGAAGAATTTTCCAACGGTTTCTTTCAAAATGGAATTCCCTATTTTTTCAAGAAGGGGATCCGACAGAGTGGATATGTGGAGCAAAGAAATTTATGGAGTTTTATGAGATTGAAGACTCCCAGAAATTGAAATTTGCTGCTTTGAATTTAAAAGTTAGGGCATCTCAATGATATAAGATGCATATTAAGAGTAAGAGAAACATTATTTCTTGGCAGGAGTTTATAGAAGAACTCATAACAAGATTTGGTATTGCAAAGTGGAGCATTGCCTTCATCAAAGTATAAACTACAAGGTGGAGGTTGGTATTGCCAAGGAAAACTTTTTCTAAGTCCAAACTCTGATCTGAGAAGGGTAGTGTTCTTGGATAACCATGCTACCAATGAAGCGGGACACTCAGGTTTTCATAAAACCCTTCAGAGAGTGAAGAGGTCATTTGTTTGGCAAGGGATCCGTAAAGACATCAAGCAAATGGTTCGTGAGTGCTTGGTTTGTCAGAGAAGTAAAGGTGAGACGATACAACCTGCAGATTTGCTATCTCCCTTGCCCATTCCTGAGTTGATTTGGAGTGAAAGATCCATGGATTTCATTGAAGCTTTGCCTAACAATGTGAGCAAATCAGTTATCTTTGTGGTTGTAGATATACTATCGAAGTATGCAAATTTTATGTGCGTGGGACACCCCTATACTACTCAATCAGTGGCTCAAATCTTTGTGGATAACGTCTATAAGCTTCATGGCATGTCTGTCAGTATAGTGAGTGACATAAATAATTTTTTTTGAGTGCCTTTTGCAAAAGAGTTCTTTAAGCTTCAAGGAAGTAAATTGAAACACTCCACTACCTACCATCCACATTCTGATGGTCAAACAGAGATTGTGAATAAATCTTTAAAAATGTACTTGAGATGTATGTGCAACCAGCAACCAAAAGATTGGGTGAAGTATTTGGGTTGGGCGGAGTTTTGGTATAATACAAACTGGCATACTTCATCAGGAATTTCCCCCTTTGAAGTTGTTTATGGTAGAAAGCCCCCGTCATTAATTCAATATGTGCCTGGTACTGCTGCTGTCCGAATGGTTGAAGAAGCTTTATGTTCAAGATATGCAATTCTTAAATTGCTTAAGGATAATCTGCAAGTTTCTCAAGAAAGAATGAAGCATTTCTATGATAAGAATTAGAATGACAGAGAGTTTGAGGTAGGGGATATGGTGTTTTTGAAGCTCCAGCCATATTGACAGTCATCTTTGAAGGGTTATATCCCTCAAAAGCTAGCTTCTAAAATTTTTGGACCCCATCGGGTGCAAGAAAGAATTGGTAAAGTAGCATATAAAATTGCCTTACCTGCTAATGCTTCATTGCATCATGTGTTTCATGTCTCAAAGTTTTAAAAAAATTCATTGTGATCATGAGATGGTTGTATTTGATGAGATTCCCCACTAGTGGGTTACTGCCCCTAGTAATCCAGCTACTGGTAAAGTGGAAGAACTCGGTCGCTGAGAATGCCACCTGGATTGATGTGGATGAGTAACGAAAGAAATTTCCTAATTTTGAACTTGAGACAAGTTCAAAGTAGGGGAATTGTTGTTATGGATCTGGATGTTATATAATCAATAATTGATCAATATAAGAAGAGGAAGAGCTCGGTATATAGAGTTGTTTGTGTGTTTGTTTGTATCAGTTGTATATCAGTTCATTTATGTCTGTACGTGCACAGCACACACTTTTCATATTCAATTAGGGCGGGAAATGGGACTGAGTTATAAAGTCCAATAGAAAACATGTAGTGAGCGCATGCCTGATTTGATGTTGTAACCGCCTATAAAAGGCTATTTTCTATGGAAATAAGATTCAAGATTAAAGTGACTAAATTCTCCCCCAAATCTCTTCATCTCTTCTCCCAAACCCTAGCAATTCTCATCAATGGCGCATCCTAAGCAACCGATCACTGGTGCTCCTAACACTAACCCCAGATTAGATTTGGGGGGAGAGAGTCAGAAAGAAATGAGAGATTGAGAAAAATCACCGGACTTAAGGGTGGGGATATCGGGTTCGGGTAACCTGGTCATGGGTTTTGTATATATATTTATATTTATATTTATATTTATTTGTTATTAAATTTATATTGGGCCCGGGTTGGGTCGGGTCTATTTGGAAGAGAATTGTCTTGTGTTTTTCTATTCGGGTCTGGGTCTGGGTCCGGGTCCAGGTCTGGGTCCGGGTCCGGTCTAACTGTGAGGGGACCCGAACCCGACCTGTTGAAGCAACGAGTCTTATTTTGGACCTAAAATCGACCCGCATTACACCAGGTTCCAATCCGATGTCGGGTCCTCTTCGGGTACAGATCAAAGTATCGAGTTTTGTTACCAGTGCTACTAACAACCTCTATCTTATACTCCATATTGCAATCTTAGTCCTTCTTTCAAACGTTGAAGGTTACTTTGGTAACTAAATTAAAAGGTCAGAACAGAATTTGAAATATCTAATATAATATACTCGATCCTGTTCTAGCCTATCTTATTCTATATTACTATAATTTGACTTCACAGTTCTGAAAACTCATCACGTGACATCTTTTAAGGATCCTGTAAATTCGCCATGTGTCATCTATTTAAAAGATTGAAGTGATATCTTTTAAAGATCTTGTAAATTTGATATGTGTTGTCTACAAAAAATTTTTAAAATATTACAAATCATTTATAATTAAAAAAATATGTACATGAAGATAAACATAAATCACCATTCATCTCTTCTTTTATATATCTACATTTTCTTACTTATTATTGCTACTCTCTCTCTGTCATTATTTAGAACATTTTTAGTATGTAAAGAATTTTCATGCATTTGTTTTTTTTTCTATATGTTTATATTTTTTTTGATAAAATCTATCGGTTTATATTAATCAAACTTATTAGGATTGTGAGTTCTTTTACCTCTTTTTTTTATAAAGAAAAATATATTGAAAATATACTGTAAGTTACTAATCCCTCCTCTCCCTCACCCCCTTTTTAATAATTTTTTGTACGGTTACAAATTTGAGTTAGACCATCTTCAACCACGCTAGTCATCTCTCTCTTTTTTTTTTAAATAGCAGATTTAGATTATTTCCAACCACACTAGCCATATCTCTTTTTTAGCGAAAATAGCAGATTTAGGAAGAAAAATCTGCTCCAACGGGACTCGTCAAACCACTCGCTAAAATAGATATCTCAAATTTAATCGCCAAAGCTAGCGAAGTTGTATTGCTCACTAAACTTTCCTTCCGCTCTTTCCGTCTATTGAAACCCAATAAAAGTTTAAAAAAATTAAAAAAATATTTCAAAACCCACACAAAAGAAAAAAGAATCGAAACCCAAAGCAATCATGATCGCGAATTCGCGAACTCATGATTGCGAACTGCTTGTGAACTTGCGAGCTCGCTAACTCGTGATCTTGAATGCGAACTTCGCAAGATCAAGATCGCATCGTGAGCTCGCGATCAGATTAGGGAGAAAGAATTTCTTTTTGGGCATGGGCTTTTGTTTTTTGTTTTTTCGGCTTGAGCTTTTGTTTTAGGGATGAGGTTTATATTTTAATTTAATTTTATTTAGGGGGTTTTAAATTATCTCTGTCTAGCCAAAATAGCTAGTATAGTTGGAGTGCTGATTTTTTTTGCTAGACAATTATCAAATTGTTCTTCATTTTGCTTATTCTAGTGAGCCAAAATGGCTGGCGTGGTTGAAGAAGTTGTATAATTTGATGATTAAAAGTAAAGTACTCTCTCCCTCTCTCTCTCTCTCTCCCCCCCTCTCTCTCATTATTTGCAATAATTAGTAACTAAAAGTTTTTATGTATTTGTTTTTTTTTTTTCTATCTGATTAAATTAGTCAAGCTTATTGAGCATCTCCAACCATGCTAGCTATTTTGGCTCGCTAGAATAGGC
This sequence comes from Hemerocallis citrina, assembly GCA_017893485.1. Taxonomy (NCBI): domain Eukaryota; kingdom Viridiplantae; phylum Streptophyta; class Magnoliopsida; order Asparagales; family Asphodelaceae; genus Hemerocallis; species Hemerocallis citrina. The sequence continues at coordinate 285,441,160 of CM030364.1, read as the reverse complement.
AAAATGAAGAACAATTAGATAATTTGGCTAGCAAAAAAATTCCACACTCCAACTATGCTAGCTATTTTGGCTACCAATTGATATTTTCGAACCCAAAATTAAATTAAAATTAAATACAAAGTCCAAGTCCAAAGGAAAAGCCCAAGGTTATAAAAAAAAATGTTAAAAAATATTACAAAGCCCAAGCCCAAAACAAAGAAACTCAACTAAAAGAAAGAAACTTCATGCGATCATAGATCGTGAGTTCGAGATGTTTGAGATATCTATTTGGGTGAGTCCCGTTGGAGCATATTTTTCTCTTTAAATTTGTTATTTTGGCTAAAACTGAGAGATGGCTAGCGTTGTTGGAGATGGTCTTAGAGCATCTCCAACCACGGTAGTTATTATGGCTAGCTAGAATAGCCAAAATGGAGAACAAATGGATAATTTGGCTAGGAAAAAAGTCTCCATTCCAACAATGTTATCTATTTTGGTTAGCCATTGATAATTTAAAATCCAAAATTAAATTAAAGCCCAAAATAAAACCAAACCCCCAAAAAAAGCCAAACCCAAAAAAAAGCCCCAAAAAAAAAGCCCATGCTACAAACCTTTCTAAGCTTTCTTCCTCGCGAAAGCAGATTGCAAGTCACACGTGTCTAGGGACGCGATCGCGATCTCGCATGCAAAGTTCTCTATTTCTTCTGATATGTTCTGACTGATTTCGTTTTTTTTTTTTGGGTTTTGGTTTTATATTTATCGGATTTTGAGAGGCAGAAAGAGCGAAAGTAAAGTTTGATGAACAACACAAACTCGCCAGATCTGGCGAGTCAATCTGAGAAATCTATTTTGGCTGGTGGTTTGGCGAGTTCCGTTGGAACAAATTTTTTCTCTAATATCTGCTATTCTGGTTAAAATTGGGAGATGGCTAGCGTGGTGGGAGATGATGGCCTTAGTAGAATTCAATATAAGATTATCTAAATAGATTTAGATAAAAAAATTTAAATATGGCTAATGAGGATAATAAATATTGTTTTTTTGCACAAAAATAATTTAAATAAGGATAATCAACTTTTATAAAATAGATTTTTCATATTTCTCAAGAAAACTAATTTAAATAAGGATAACAAAAATCATCAGATTTTAACCAAATAAGGATATTAAATAAAACATTTTTGATTAAAATCCCCCCCCCCCCTCCCCTCCCCTCCCCTCCCCCCCTCCCTCCCTTAAAATCCCTCCCCTCCCTTCCCCTCCTCTGAACCAAACAGACCCTTTATGTATGACATCTAATTAAGAGATAAAAGATTCAAATAAGTCATGATTGACGATTACATATTATTAAGATGAATCAATATTTCAATATTTTAACCATGTGACTATATTTTGGATGAGATAATTATGTGTTTATATCATGCATATGTCGCTTCTTTTTTAATAAAAACTTCCTTCATTAAATCGTATATAAGAGATAAGTATAAAAATACAATTTAAACTAAATGAAGATAACAAATTGAGAAGGTCGTTAGATTCACATACAAATTATCAAATACAAAATATAAGAGACAAAAGATTAATTTTATCACATCATAAAGTGATCATAAAGTGAATTTAAAAAGCCAAAGTTGTGTACCTATACATAAGATTACCAGATATAACCATAACGAATTTTCAATTTCTCTTGCAAATCTCTACTATGGGAGAAGGTCTTTGTCCATAACCCAATCCGTGCAGCGTACGTGCAGGTAATTTTTTTTTATTTTGCCCTTTTCATTCCCCCAAATTTCCTCCACGTGCACAGCACGTGTATAATACTAGTACTCATTTAATAGATTAATATGCAGATCTCTAATATTATAATGGGAGAAGCCCTTAGTGTCATTTGTAAATATTTTGTCATTCTACCAACCCGTGTAACACATGTGCATAATTATTATAAAGGAGGTTTTAGGTTCAAATCAAGACTACATTTAAAATTTTATTTTTTAAAAACTATGTTTATTAAAACGTGCAACGCACGTGTAAACCACTAGTCTTATTTAAACTAAATAAATGACAAGAGATAAAATTAAGCTATGGTCAATGCAACCTGTGCATAATAGAAACTGTAGGATTACATGATTAGACATAAATAAATTTATTTATTTTTCATTTTATTAATAGATAATTTTTTTTGTTTATTCACAACTATTGATATTGTGCATTAATAAGATCCATGCTGCATAGTAATTATGTCTATGCACAAAGAACATATTCACAGTCTATAATAGAACTGGGCATTTTATTTGGCAAACTGTAGCACAACAAGTGAGAGGGTGGACTCGAACCTGTTGTGCTAGGTCGTTTAGTATGAATTGATGGAACAAAGAATGATTACACTTGTAAATAACCATAAGACAATGTTATCGTTAAAGGCAATATAAACATGACATCTAAATTCTGAGCATAGAGTGAACTCATTTTTTAATATCGCGCATTTTGATAAATCAAAGAGTGAGGCCTTCTAGACCAATACCTCGATGCATTGGATGTGTCTTATTAGAAATATGAGAACATGTATTGGCAATACAGAATCATATCTCTAAAAGAGAAGATATTGCCTCGTTCATTTAACGAAGGTTATAATCTGACAGTAAAATCTTATGGGTATATTTTACAGAAAAAAATATTTTATTATATACAATTTTTTTTTTGTAAAAAATAAATTTTTAGAGTCATTGTCAGATTGTATGAAAGGTTAAATGTGAAATCAAGGTTTAAGTTACATTTGACCCATGGAGGTGGTATCACGAATTCGAAGGGTGCGTTTGAGAATATCGGTAAAGGTGTAAAACTATATTGTGACATGGATCAAATAATAAATTAGATTTTAGTTGGGGAGCAAAATACAAATACATAATGGACAGTATTGTAATTTTATCCCAACTAGGATTTTCTAAAGTTCCTAACCCTAGGCTTTCATCTCCTCTATCAATATGAGTGTAAGGATAAAACCTAGCCGTCTCTCTTATGCCTCCCAGCATGATATAGAAGAAAATAAGACGAAGAACTAGAGTTAGATTTGAAGCATAAAAAAAAACAAGAAATCAAATCTTGAAGGTAAAACTTATTGATTTATGTTCTTATTATTTTATTTGAGATTAGATTAAATATTAGATCATTGTGATCTTGGAAATAGGGTAGAACAAAAACCCAACAGAAACGTGTCATCTTATGTCGTGTCATTTGATAATATTTGGCATGACAATTGTTTGAATAAAAAGATTAAGAAGAAGAAGAGCTAAATAAATAGATGTTACCTAAACTAATTAAAGATTACATATAAAATAGGTAAACATAGAATTTATTTAGACAATCTAAAAGATAAGAATAAATAATAGATAATAAAAACAGTAAGGATTTAAACTCTATTTAATATCCAAAAATACTGGGAAATAGAGATAAATGATTATCTTGAAACTGTCCCAAGGCGACTATAAAACCCCCCTTACCCCCGCCAGAATAGGTAATCAATATTTTTCTCAACAAAAGCTTTATCATATTTTTCTTGATTTCTGACTTGAGTCTGTCTCTGGGATCAATCCCTGGTATTTCATACTTTTTGCAGGTCATCGAAGGCGATCGTCACCACACGAATCAAATTCTACGGCACAAACGAGTCACATCGTTAAGTCAATCGCAGTCAATACCGTTGAAAGTCAAAAGGTCAAGTTCTTGATTGTTCCTCAAAATAATCCACATCATCTGGTTTCTCCCACACCGAAAAAAGCAGCAACATTGACATAAAAGATTACAAAAAATCGACTTTGCAAATAACTCTAAACGCTCTGTGTACAGTTAAAATAAAGACAACTAAAAAAAGAATATGTGGACCACCTTTCTTTTCATGAATTAAGCATATGATTTTTTTTCTTAGAGTAATGCTACACCCATTACCAATTTCACTACATTTCTCTTCAATATTTTAGATGACACACTCTGATATATTGGGGAAGAGAGATTAGGTAGTGGAACTCTCCAACAAAATTGTACCATATAAGGTAGTGAAGAAAATGATAGTGAAATTGGTAATGAATGAAACAGTACTCTTTTTCTTATATTAAGTATGGGGTGCCTATTTCAGAAGTTTGTCGCCTCCGGCCCGCATGAGCTCAGGTCTAGCTCTAATAGGACGCTAAGTGCTAAAAATAATAATTCACGATTAATTACTGTTACAAGGTCCAACTATATAAATACAGTAAATGTCTACACTGTAATCAGTGTCTTTCTATTAACATATGTGCAAGAGTCCTGCAGACGAGAACATCATGACATTTGCAGACACTACTCCCTTAAAAAAAAAAGGGAATACACAACTTAATTCAATTAATATCGAGGACTGTATACCATATATGTGTTAACATTAGCTACATAAATTAACTATTACGACCATCATATATCTCTCTTTGTCTTATATTCCGCTCTTCCTGTAGCAGGTCCCTAGTTTCTTCAAGCTTCTCAAGTTCCTCAATACCTTCAAGTAGGGATTCTTTTGCCCTCCAAATCAGCGCAAATATGGTCCGGTTCCTTTTTCTGAGCATGCCCCTAAGTTTTCTAATTTTCTCACACAATATTGTAGTCGCTTCACTCCTCTTAGTTGGACGGGACCAGCTCTTGTAGACCATGTGGTGGAATCCTTGGATTTCTAACCATGCTCTCTCGAATCTAAATTTTGGTGATATCCTGGGTTGAACTTCCCCGGAAGATAAGATAATAGGTACATGATCTGAGGTGGGTTTAGGTAGTGATTTAGCTGAAGCCAACGGGAACTTGGTCTCCCAGTCAGTGGAGACCAAGATCCTATCTAGTTTAGCTCAAATGGGCGACGATTGCTTGTTTGACCAGGTGAAAAGCCTATCAGAGATGGGAATGTCAACCAGTTCTAGGTTCGTGATAACCTCACTGAACGCTTCCCTATCCGAGTCCCTGTATCCTCTGCCTTTGTGTTCTGAGGAGAATCCAGTAATGTTAAAATCGCCCCCCACTACGTAGGGGTGTGGACAATGAGCTTGCATTGCTCTAAGTTCTGTCCAGAAAGCTATCCTAGAAGTAGAAGTGTGCGGACCATAGACCATAGTAATTGAGTGAGTCCACATGTCGGCTTTACGTTGGAGCAAGACCGACAGTGAAAATTGCCTGTAGAGCTCGTCTAGGAAACAAAACATGTCGGGGTTAAAACCTAGGGCAATACCCCCAGATGCCCCTACAGATGGGCACATCCTTCAATCAGAGATTCGATTTTCCCCCAACATACTCTGTCTAGATATATGTGTAAGTTTGGTCTCTTGAAGACCCATAATGTTAGCTTTTGATTTAGTAATGACCTTCTTAACCATTTTCCGCCTGCCCCGCCTGCCCAGGCCTCTAACGTTCCAGAATAGAATCTCTATTAACTACGAATAGGCAAGAGATTGTGACTCGATATGGTAGTCGAGTATGAAATAAGGCTAACCCTATCGTTCTCCCACCCCCTAATCTTATTAAGGAGGATCGCATTCCAATCTGTAACACCAACCGCGAGACCACAGGTTTTGGATAGACAAATAATCTCGGTATCAGACATGAAATTAAAAATATATGCTAAGAAGGAACGCGTACCTCCGTCGCTAGTCTTAGCAGATTTAGCAGCCGCCGAATCTCGAGATAATCATTCTAGGGACTCCTCAATAGCCCTCTTAGCCACTTTCTGTACTTTAAAACCTTTGTCACAGCGAGTAGGGGTAGGGGCAGTAGGTTGTGTGGGAGGGAAAGTGGATGGGACAAAATCAGGAGATATGTCCACTGCCTCGTCAGTGAACTCTTCTGACTCCAAACACTCCTCATCAGAATAGATAAGATCATCTTCGAGGTTTAGTCTCTCATCTGGATCATCCTCCTCAATGTGGTTCTTTGGTACGGAGTTGGGTCCCCCCCCGAAGAGGTGTTAGCTGTCCTAACAATTTCAGGAATATTTGTGGGACTTGTATACTTGAGCTGTTGCATCTTGTTCAACAAAAAAAATGGGTTTTCCCAAAAACAAATTTGCCAAATCCATATTGGACCCCTCTTTAGGCCCATTGTTACCAATCAGATGCTCTCCTTGACACGTTTGGGGGGCACGTGTCGATGCGCTCTGGCTTGGTGTAGCGCCCGAAGTGGGCCATGTGGGTAAGCCACGCGTCCCCTCTTCACTAGCTGGCACAGAGAATGACGCAAGCAACTCTGAAAACGAAGCGCTCAATGGAAACGAGGCATCGCCTTCTTCCGCTCTGTTTCTTTCCCTCTCCTGTTCCTCTTCCCTAAGTTTGCCTCTTTCCTCATTAGAAACCATCTCCATGGTTTAGATCTCTCCCATATTCGTCTTCTTCCCCAAAGTAGCACCATTTTTCTGGCGCTCCCTTCCCAAAGTTCTCAACTTTTCCATTTCCCCATTTGGTCCTGCTCATCTTCTAAAAAGCTGCCTCTTTTCTCGATTGAAACCACCTCGTTGGTTTCGATTGGTTTCGATTGAGCCCCCGTAATCCTCTTCCCCAAACTAGCACCCTTTTGCAACTGCTCAGTTTCCAAAGCTACCATCTTTTTCCCTTTTGGTGAACTGCTTTGTCTGTTGGCTAAGTTGGGGGTCAATTGCTTCCCTCGAGGCCTCTCCTCAGTAGCTGGTAGGGGTTGACTTCCTTTTTGAGTGTTCTGTTTGATGGAGGTTCCAAGGCTGGGCAGTGGGTCTGCAGAACTTGCCTTTTTTGGGTAAAGCTGTTGGACCACCAGTGGGTGACCCTCTTGACCGTTGGGTTTTTGGGTGAGGCCTTTGTTTTGGCCGCCGCTGCGAGGCGGAGTTCTCTGGGGCTCAGGATTCGCCGTCGCCTGACCTTGACGCTCCTCCTACCTCTAGCAACTCTGATGACTTCACGGTGCGCACGGTCAATTTCGCGGGCTCTGTCCAAGGTGAGGTCCCACTCTGGCGAAACACTTGCTTATAGGAGCGACCATCTCTGAGTGCGGCGCTAGGGGATGAGAGAGCCAGGGGCTCCACCATCTCCGGCTCCTCTTGCTTATCCAAAATAAATCTGACGAGGTATGACTCCTCGAAAGAAAATACCTTTGCAAATCTGGGCATTAGCGTGATATCGGGGCTGGCGGATACAATCTCCGACCGCCTCACCGTCTTGTCGTCTATGTCTTCGACGGTTCCAAACTTCGAAATGATCTCTTAGAGAACTTCTTTTTTTCATAAGTGCAATCGTACATTGTAGATCCAAATAAAAAATCGTTCCCCTTTCGGCAGTTCAGCTCCGAATCTTGGTGACCACGGAAAGAATTCCATCTTAAAGTGCCCAAAATCCACTATGCCCATGGCTGTTACCTCAGTCATCTTCTCCGGCGAGGGGAATGACACCAGGAACTGGAGGTGACACATCTTTTTAGCAACCCAATCTCTGTGATCTCTCATCGGCCAATTTGCGTTCAAAGCTTGGAGTAGATGGTTCTCCGATGGGCACCCTGCTGTCACTTTAGCAATGACACACCATTGGCAAAGCCACTTCTTTTCACTTTTGATTGTCTCTAGGCTATTTTCCAGTCGGATGAGCGTGGGGTTGTCTAGTGACCGGCCTCTTCTAACAGGCCGTTTGTCATTGTTGTTGGATGCCTTAACGTTTGTACAAACGTAGGACATATGCCCCCATTTCATACACTTAAAGCAGTGGATCTCTTTCGTACAATCTTGCCGGAGATGCCCCAGATCACCGCAATTGAAACATGGCACTGGTTTGTGTTTCCCTTTTCTTTTTTTCTTTCTGAGATCTGGTTGATTTAAGGGGGAAATGCTGTTTCTTTTCTTTGTTTTACTTTGGACTTCACTCCATGGCTCCTCCTCTCTAAGATCCCTACTCCACACAATTGTGCCCTCCATGTTAGCCACGTTCTGCAGACCCGCTTCCTGGGCCCGCTCGACTGTAGGTTTAACTGGGAGTTGAGGCCCGTTGACTCTTAGTTTGGTGTGCACAAAACGTGCTCATTAATACTAATAAGTTTAAAGTTAGTTGTTCAGATCTTCAGGATCAAATAATACCAGCAAGAGATCCAAGAGAGATTCAAGAATATTCATACAAGGAAAGCAATAAAGAAGATTGCAAATACAAGCAAAAGAGGAAGTTATTCAGAAAGAGCTAATGATTAATTGGTCTACAAGCAAAAGATGAAGATATCAAGACCTGAAATTTTCCTTCTATTTTTGTGAGATTTTATTGTATAAGATTGATTAAAGATTGATTAGTTTATGGTAAGACAACAGGGTGGATTCGAAATATACAGCGCGATACCGGTCGACCGCAACCTTAAGTTTCTTGAGAAGCGGTCGACCTTTCACCTCTCTACTTTACGTCAGAGAGCTGAACGGTCGACCGCACCAATGTGACGGTCGACCGCACTTTGCGCTGTGTGTATTCTTGGAAAATATCGTTTCTATTTTTTATCGATACACTTCCACGTCTACTTATATTCGACGAATCCACTGTGTGTTTTTTACCCTATTACTTCCGATAAAATTCTTCTGAACTAACTTTTCGATAATCAATCCGAGTGTGGGAGATAATTTTTCTGTATTCTTCAGTCAGGATCATTAAATGATCTTGACTTTTGGTTTTTCTTTCTTTTCCACTTCGGTGAGATTGACGGGACTTGTATTGGAAGTCCTGTGGGTGTAATAGGTCTCTCGGCCTGAATCCGTGAATCACTGTACAAAGGGTTTTAAGTATAGTGGAACGCTTGTAGCGGAGAATTGCTGCAAGTAGGTGGTGTGGACGTGGACCTGGGAGTCGAACCATGTTATATCGCTACCTCATCTGTGTTTGCTGCTATTAGATCTTTTACTTACCTTTCACTTTATTTTATTAATTTTTAAATTCTGCACAATCACCCTATTCACCCCCCAGGGTGATTTACAGTAGTATCAGAGCAAGGTGCTTATCAAAAAGCTTAAAAGCTTAAGCAAAAGGTCCAATGGCCAAAATCCCTCCTCCCGATAACTTGTACTCATAGGAGCCATTTATCTCCAATGGGACAAGCCTTACATGATCACCATTTTTTTATGGAAAATGCTATGACGTCTGGAAAGTTCGTATGTATCATTTTTTACAGATGCTCGAAGAAGAAGTATGGAATGTGTGTATCAATAAAATAAAAATTTCAGTTAGTGACGGGAAGATATCCTTCACAAACGCAGAGTTGGCCCTCAAGACAGCAAATTCCAAAGCCATGACGGCTCTCTATGCAGGGTTGAATAACGAAGAACTAATGCGATGCGGGCGTAACTGCAAAATAGCATACGAGATCTGGAACAACATGCTGAAGCGGCATGAAGGAACCGCTTCTGAGGTAAAAGCTAAAGTTAATTTATGTTTCTATAAGTTTGATGTGTTTCGCATGTTGCCAGGAGAAAATGTAGATCAAATGCTCGCCCGGTTTGATATCATTACCCACAAACTTAAGAGCTTAGGTAAGGGGCTAGATTATAACCGAAAGGTCGGAAAGCTCATAACTGTTTCATGCCAGAATGGGATGCAAAGGCCGTTGCGATGAGGGAGACTCTTGAAGAGAAGGGATTCGACTATTACACATTCCAAGGAAAGTTGAAAACATACGAGATTGAAATGTCGGAGACCAAATGATACAGACAAAATATCGGGATTGAACCAAAGCAAGAAGAGAAGACCATTGCACTAAAAGCAGAAAAATTCCGACCATCAAAAGCAGATTCAGATCGTGAGGAGTTAGACGAGGACATTGCTCTATTGACAAAATAATTCCGTAAGTATCTCAAACATAAGAAATATGGCAGGTACCAAGGAGAAAGAGAGAAGGATAAAGATGATGTGTGCTATAAGTGCAAGAAACCTGGACACATTGGTGCAAATTGTCCCGTCTCACAAGACAGGAACAGGGACCACTACCGCTCAAACCCAAGTCTAAAAAAGAAGGCGCTAAAGGCAACATGGTTAGATTCTGATTCAAGTGAGGGAGAGTAAGGCTAAGACGACGTCGACTTCATAGCTCTTGGGCATGGTGAGGTGCAATCACCATCTCAAGAAGAGGTAGCGAAGAACCCACTTATGATGAACTAGTAGACATGTGTAATGGTTTGAAAGACTATGCTAACAAATTAAGTAGTGAACTTAGGCAATATAAACAAATTTCAAATGATACCCATGACTCTTGTATTATAAAAAATCAAAAACTGAAAAATAAGAATGCCTCGATCTTGAAAAAGTTTGAGTCATTTAGAAAAGATCATGATGTATTGCTAGAGGAAAATGAAATCTTAAAATAACAAATTCGAGAATCTTTAGCAACGCATGATGATCACTTAAGAGAAATTCATGAAAAATCTTTTTATATAGCCAAACTCACAGATGATTTAAAAGAATGTAAAAAGAAATTTGATGAGGTAGTGGAAGGATGTAATGAAGCTCTTGAACAAAATAGGATTCTTGATGCTACACTAGACACTCTTCGTTGGAACACAAAAGACGATGAGATGACTAGGAAAAAATTATGTAAAAGAGTAACTGAGCTTGAAAAGATTGTTGAAAAATATGAAGGGTCCAGTTACCTTATTACAAAAAAATCAAGATCTTATCATGATAATCGAGGGCTTGGTTACGAAGAGCCAATACACCATCAAAAATGTAAATCATCATGTCATACACACTTGCACAAACTCTAACATAATCATAAACCAACCCAAAGCTATGCAAGTGTGCATGACTCAAGACATAGTCGTATCACATGTCATTATTGTTGTAGACTATGGCACATTTCTTTTAACTGTCCAGTAAAAAGGAATACTAATTCTGTGTGGGTAAGAAAGGATGTAAATGCAGGTTCAAAACAAACTTGGGCACGCAAAATTATACTTACTAATCTTGGTGTAGTTACCTCAGCTTATCAAGACTAAAAATCGGTGGTACCTTGATAGTGGATGCTCAAATCATATGACAGGTAACGGCAAATATTTTGTATCACTATCAAGGAAAAAAGAAAAGGACATCATCTTTGGAGATAATAGCACGGGACAAACCATTGGTAAAGGTAAAACAAACTTTGGTACCTCATGCTCCATTGAGGATGTTTTATTGGTAAGAGGTTTGAAACATAATCTAATTAGTGTCAGTCAATTATGTGATAAGGGCTATACAGTCACTTTTGATAAAAATTCATGCAATGTACTAGATAGCAATAAATCTTGTTTACTTCTAGCTAACCAATGTAACAATATCTATGTTATAAATTCTAATGAATTAGCTCAGGAAAATATGAAGTGCTTTGTTGCAAGAAATGAGGATGGTTGGTTATGGCATAGAAGACTTGGACACACGACTATGGACAATCTCAACAAACTCGTAATCAAGGAGCTTGTAAGGGGGATTTCTAAAATCAAATTTGAGAAAGATAAACCGTGTGAGTCGTGCCAATTTGGTAAGTAAACTAAAAGTTCTCACAAACCCAAAAAAATGGTATCAACTTCTAGACCCCTTGAACTTTTGCACATGGATCTTTTTGGACCATCACGGACAGGTAGTAATGGAGGTGCACGATATGCTTTTGTAATTGTTAATGATTATAGTAGATCTACTTGGGTTGCCTTTTTGCCACAAAAAGATGACACATTGTATGTATTTCAAAAATTCTGTCGAAGAGTGGAAAATGAGAAAAGCCTCACCATTGTCACTATTCGTAATGACCATGGTGGAGAATTTCAAAACGAACTCTTCACCTCATTTTGTGACAAAAAGAGAATTAAACATGAGTTCGCTTGTCCTCGCACTCCCCAACAAAATGGGGTTGTTGAAAGGAAAAATCGATATCTTCAAGAAATGGCCCGAACCATGTTTAGTGAAAAAGATTTACCTAAATCATTTTGGGCAGAGGCTGTCAATACAGCTTGTTATACAATTAACCAAGTAATCATTAGAAAATATCTTGAGAAAACTCTTTTTGAACTATATTATGGCAAAATTTCTAACTTAAGTTACTTTCGCATCTTCAGATGTAAAGTGTTTATTTTAAATACTCTTGATAATTTGAGAAAATTTGATCGCAAAAGTGATGAAGGTGTCTTCTTAGGATATTCTCTTAGTAGCAAAGCGTATCGTGTATTAAATAAAAGAAGATGCACAGTTCAGGAATCTATAGATGTTATTTTTTATGAAAATAATCCCTACACCAAAAAAATATTGCATTTGTTGATGATGATGAGATAGGTGTTCGGGTTGAAAAGAAACAATTCACGTTGAAGAAGACCCAAATAAGAATGATCAAAATCAAAAATCTCATCAAGATGAAGATGCATCCAAATCGCAAATAGAAGAGATGTCTGCAGAACAAATTGATGCCATGGAAGATGAACATGTACAACATCAAATTTCCACAGGTGAAAGACGTCCCGCAAGGAAAATCATGTCTAGCCATCCACCAACTCTTATACGAAGCGACATGTCAAGAGGGGTAACTACTCACACACAAGCTCAAAATTTCATTTGTTTTTCCGCATTCGTTTCCATACTTGAACCTAAGAACATTAAGGAGACCTTGCAAGATAATGACTGGATCGTTACCATGCAAGAAGAACTTAATCAATTCGAAAGGAATCAAGTATGGAGACTTGTTCCTAGATCACATAATAGAACTATACTTGGAACTAAGTGGGTGTTTAGGAACAAGTTCGATGAATCCGAATCAATTACTAGAAATAAGGCCCGTCTTGTTTCACAAGATTATAATCAACAAGAATGTGTGGATTTTGATGAAACTTTTGCACCTGTTGCACGGCTTGAAGCCATTCGTATTTTACTTGCATTTGCTGCTTATATGGATTTTACTCTCTTTCAAATGGATGTTAAAAGTGCATTTTAAAATGATTTTATTTCTGAAGAAGTTTATGTTGCACAACCACCGGGATTCACTGATCCCACACACCCAAACCATGTATTCGTCTTGATAAAGCATTGTATGGTTTGAATCAAGCCCCTCGTGCTTGGTATGAATAACTAAGTTCATCTACTTCACATAGATTTTTCTAAAGGAAAAGTAGATACTACACTATTTATAAAATATGTTTCTAAAGACATTTTAATCGTTCAAATATATATTGATGATATTATATTTGGATCCACTAATGAAAATCTTTGTAAGGAATTCTCAAAGAAAATGCAGGTTGAATTCGAAATGAGCATGATGGGAGAACTAACTTATTTTCTTGGTCTTCAAATACAACAAAGAAAGGATGGCATCTTTATCAATCAATCCAAATTATGCCGGTAGCTTGACCGATAGAAAGAGCACTAGCGGTACATGTCACTTCTTGGGAAACTGCCTTGTCTCGTGGGCATCCAAAAAGCAAAACTCTGTAACTCTCTCTACTGCCGAAGTTGAATATATCGTGGCAGGATCGTGCTGTGCATAGGTATTATAGATGAAAGATACTATCGAAGATTACAAGGTATTCTTTGATCATATTCCAATAAAATGTGACAACACTAGCACTGTGCATATGACCAAAAATTCTGACCAACACAGTCGCACAAAATACATTGATATTAGTTATCATTTTATTAAAGATCACTTTCAAAAGGGGAATATTTTACTTGAATATATTTCCATTGATTCACAACTTGCGGATATTTTTACAAAACCTTTAGATAAAAAACGATATCACTTTTTGAAAGGAGAACTAAATGTGATTGATATCTCAGCATGAAATTCCATTCTCGATCGACTTAACGGGCGACTGTACGCCTGTGAGGGTGTACGGTCGACTGGGCGGTCGAACGGTTTCCTCTCGGTTAAAATTGGTTTTATACACTATTTTAAAAAAATTGGTTTCTACTATTTGCGGTCGACCGTGCGATCAACCGGTTCATCCTCTGGAAATTTTTTGTCTTTACAAAATAAACGGTCGACCGTGCAGTCGACCGGTTTGCCCTTTGTGAACTGTTGTGTTTTTGACAAAGGGGTGCGGTCGATCGTGCGGTTGACCGTATGCTCTCAGAATTTTTTTTTAAAATCATCTCTATTGCGGTCGACCGTACGGTCCACCGGTCTCCTCTCTGGTCTTCGATAAAAAAAATAATTTAAAACCTTTTTTTTGTGATTTAAATTTCGTTCTTTTCACGTGCATTCACTTTTCTTCTACTTAAATCTCTCTTGGTGTGTTCCAAAAAGGGGGAAAGTTTTTTGAAATATTTTCAAATAAAGTCTGTATTCATGACATGTTTTCATAAAATATTTTCAAATACTTTGCAATGATTCTATGAATATTCTAAACTACAAATATGGTTTCAAAAGTCTTACATTAATCATATATGGTGTAGTTCAGTATAACATGTGACATTGAATTAAAGGGGGGTATTTACATCTCTCTTAAATGCTCTTACTTATGAAAATATGTGTAACAGGATATACTAAACTCAGGGAAAGTATTTATGTGGCCTATTTTAATTTTCAAACATTCTAGCATGTTTTGTTCACACCAAAAGTGGAAGATTGTTGACTCTTAGTTTGGTGTGCACAAAACGTGCTCATTAATACTAATAAGTTTAACGTAATTTGTTCAGATCTTCAGGATCAAATAATATCAACAAGAGATCCAAGAGAGATTCAAGAATATTCAGACAAGGAAAGCAATAAAGAAAGATTGCAAATACAAGCAAACGAGGAAGTTATTCAAAAAGAGCTCATGATTAATTGGTCTACAAGCAAAAGAGGAAGATATCAAGACCTACATTTTTCCTTCTATTTTCGTGAGACTTTAATTGTATAAGATTGATTAAAGAATGATTAGTTTATGGTAAGAAAACAGGGTGGATTCGGAATATACAGCGCGATACCGATCGACCGTACTTCATGACTGGTCGACCGCATCGCTGTCGACCGCAACCTTAAGTTGCTTGAGAAGCGGTCGACCATTCACCTCTTTACTTTACGTCAGAGAGCTGAACGGTCGACCGCACTTTGCGCTGTGTGTATTCTTGAAAAGTATCATTTCTATTTTTGATCGATACACTTCCCCGTCTACTTATATTGGACAAATCCACTGTGTGTTTTTTTACCCTATTACTTCCAATAAAATTCTTCTGAACTAATCTTTCGATAATCAATCCGAGTGTGAGCGATAATTTTTTTGTATTCTTCAGTCAGGATCATTAAACGATCTTGAGTTTTGGTTTTTCTTTCTTTTCCACTTCGGTGAGATTGACGGGACTTATATTGGAAGTCCTGTGGGTGTAATAGGTCTCTCGGTCTGAATCCGAGAATCACTGTACAAAGGGTTTTAAGTATAGTGGAACGCTTGTGGCGGATAATTGCTACAAGTAGGTGATGTGGACGTAGACCTGGGAGTCGAACCACGTTATATCGCTGCGTCATCTGTGTTTGCTGCTCTTAACTCTTTTACTTATCTTGCACTTTATTTTATTAATTTTTAAATTCCGCACAATCACTATATTCACCTCCAGGGTGATTTACAAGCTGTCTCTGTTTGCAGTTGGTTTTGGGGGGGGGGGGGGGGGGGGGGGGGGTTGAGAGGGGGTTGTTTGGGAATGTGGGTGGTGGGTGAAGTGTGGTGATCTTGGGCAACAGTGCAGATGATGAAATCGACCTCATCATCAGGCTTCATAAGCTCTTGGGTAACACGTAAAAGTTAAAAGATAACGCTGGTTTCAAGTGCATGTCGATTTTCTTGATGGAATTATTGGACTGGATTGATCTAAATGGCCGGCTGTGCGACTAATACTCGAACTTAATTGCAAGTCAAATCAAATGACAAGAGATAAATTAGACTTGGTAACACAGAACCGGATTGCTGTACACTACATGGGGTTTACTATTCATATACTATTTCCAACCATATATACAAGGACGTCCTATTTATGTCACGTATGTCAGATATACGATGACAATTTTCCCAGGGTGATTTACAAGCTGTCTCTGTTTGCATTTGGGGGGGCGGGGTTGTTGGGGAATGTGGGTGGTGGATGAGGTGTGAGAGATGTGTTAGGCATTGTGGCTATATCTGTGAGCCGTGGCCATGGTGGTGGTCCCTGTGTCAGGGCTGGTGGTGGGAGGTATGGTAATAATGCTCTTGAGCTTTCCTTTCCACTGATACATTTGTCTCTCAATTTAACCCACATGCATATTCACCCACCGGCATTTCTCCTATGATTTGGCTCACGGACGTAAGTTGGAATGGCAGATGCAAACAGTAGTACTATAAAAGTTGGCTACGTAAACTCTAGTTGCATCCACAGGTAGGTAGTATTACTCACTTGCTTAGTTTTATCAAGTACTTTTAACTTCCGGGAGAAACCCCAAGTACCCATCGATCTCAAATAATAATGGGTTCGCTTCCATCCTCTGAACCCGGACCTTCGACCGTCCGGAAAGGAACTTGGAGCAAAGAGGAAGATGATCGACTTAGGAAGTGTATTGAGATGTATGGCGAAGGGAAATGGAGCTCAGTTCCCAAAAGAGCAGGCAAGTTTAGTTGTTTTTTTTTTTCTTTTTTCTTTTTTTTTTTTTTGAAATAAAGATGATATCATCATCGTTCCATTAAAGATAGATTAACAAAACACAGTAGATCCAATTACATAGAACATATTAAATAAGAAGATAAGTCTCGCATCTCAAAAGTCTAATGTAGCGACAATCCAAAAGAAAATACAGGTACATGAAACACAAAATAGACACCCATCCCCACTTTCTTGCGTACTCAAAGAGCAGGTAAGTTGAGACTATTGAGCAAGTGGTACTGAAACTTTGGTTATTAATTATTCGACAACTCAAGTTCCTTACGGGTGTGTGTATATATATATGTTTAGTGTTTAATTTCTCGATCATGTTCTCATTGCACGACTGTGCGTCCATATATGTGTATGTATGTGAATATTAGGCCT